>JAYEPQ010000008.1:4535000-5135000 GCA_036321105.1 Dracaena cambodiana
CTATATATTTGATGGTTATAAAATGAACGGTGTTTCGAAAATAGAACCAATGAGACCTCTAGATCGACGATGAAGAAGAGTCTAGATCATATATTATAAACTAACTATTTAGAGTATGGAGATCTCTAGATCATCCACATAAACTCTCTATGTCTAGTTTTCGAAGCGAGTTTATATGCAACTCTTGGTGGTGACAACTCAAGTACACTTTTCATATATATATATATATATATATATATATATATATATATATATATATATATATATATATATATATATATATATATATATATATATATATATATATATATATATATATATATATATATATATATATATATATATATATATATATATATATATATATATATATATATATATATATATATATCTCGTACATATTTAACTTAATTTATATGTAATAAGATGTTATTCAAGTATGTAAGAAGCTAAAATAGTGAAATATAATAAAGTATTGTTTTAATCAAGATGATGGTATAACATGCTTCTTTTTGTACATAATTTTGACTTGAATAAAGGTAAACACATTTGTAAGTATTGGATAGGAGCACGGACTCCATATCTCACTCAGACAGTCACGCTAATTTCTCAGTCAAGGAAAGTGACCTACATATAAGAGAAAATTTGATTCCAACAAACATTCCTGAACTTGATTTTCAAACGAAAAATGCTTTTATGGTAACTGCAAATTTTGGTTCTTATCAAATTCCATTTATAATGTGAAATGACATTTTGGTCCTCACCTGCTAAAAGAGTCATGAGACTCGTGATCTATGCTAAAAATTTAGATATTTGGGAATAGTCATGCCTCAATTTGTTATTCTTTGCAAATTGGGCATTACTGGACCTGAGTATGGTGAAATTTAACTTTAAAAATGGGAGATGCCATTAATAGGACATTTGAGTAGCATTTGTATGTTTGCGGGTTTGGTTTACCCAACCTCTAGCAGAGAAACCGGGTGTGCCATCTGCACACTCCGAAATCCTATAATATACATTACCTATCTGTAGGTCAATGTATCTGGGCCATTTCTGATTGTTTGGAATGCTCCTAGCACTTAAATTCTTAAACAATAAATCTATCAGAATACATGTATCTTAGCTTAAGAATCAGAAGTGTATCTATGTGCCAATTCAAATGGTTAATGCTCTAAAATTGTTAGGCAACACGAATCTATCCAGTTCTATGCATTTGGCAAAAGAAGGAGATGAATGAAATTAAATGGAAGATTTGAGCTTTAATTTGTAAGATATAGCTGATATATCAAACTGGTTTGCTATAAGAGGAGGCGAAAAATATGTACCTTGCAGGCCTCTTGGCTCATTTCTTAGTCATGGTTGCATTCGTGACTGCCCCAACAGAGGAAGTCATAGATGTTCGCATTTTAAGAATGGCAATGACATCATTTCTCTTGTTAGAGGCTTAGAGTCTGATCCCAACTCCGGTAATATTTCCACTTTTTTTTTATTTGTTCTCATTATTGCTTCAAATTGGTAGCATTCTAATCTTTACCCGAGGTTGGTTAGAAGAATTATTATTGTTACTTGGATCTTGCGATTACCGAAAACTTATGGTACCACTACACAGTGCTCATCTTTGCTATTTTAGTAGATTTACCATCATGTTTTACCTTTGCCATCATGTTTTACCTTTTGATACCAATACATACTGATCTAAGTTCCATTTTCCAATTAATAACATTGGACATATCAGTTATAACTCCTCAAAATTGTTTTCATGAAGCAAATTAACAAAAAAAAAAAAAAGTAGAATTAGCCTCCTTGGAAATTAAATACAGGGGTAATCAATCTTATAAAAACTAATAATTTCAGAGTTAACTAGAATTTCCCGGTTATTTAGAATCTAGATTATGTGTTAGTAAATTGCTTCTTTGTTCTTGGTGGTCGGCATAGCCATGTTAAAGATGAATGATGATACAATTTGAGTCTCAATTTCTTTTCCCACTTATAGGTGGTTTATGGTGGAAGTACTGATGATGTAATTAATGCAGGTACCTTCGGAAGCCCGAAGCTCAGAACCAACGAACAACTTATTAGCCCAGTGTGGATTCCGATTTGGTCCGCGAGTAACTTTTATATAATCAGGAAACCAAGCATAATGGTTGGAACATTTTCATTTCCTGTAATGCTTTAGATTTCAATATGCTCCTCTTGTGGGATTATCCCACTGTTGAGGAAGCCAAAAACATTGTTGCATCTCGCAACCTCTAAATTGTAATTTTGATGTATCGATGATTTTGTATATTGTGAAAGAGGAATTTGAAATGCTTATATTGTAATAGACAAAGTTCGAAAGATTCAGGTAAAATATAGTGATATATTTCAAGAGTTTTCTCATTTACCAGCAAGAAGGGAGTTATCCACGTTTTTTTTCATTCAAAAGATTATTTTTGGGTTTTATAAGAACAAATTTCAGAAATATATGAAAACTTAGACATGGGTGTTCCTATTTGTGCATGTCTGTGTTGAAGTTCTCATGTATTGCAAGCAATACTAAATATTCCAAAGCAAACTACTTTGCAAGCTTCAAATTTTGTATTTTCTTGTCTGCTTCCACTTTTAGAGATGAGAATAGGTAGGTCCAAGGGCAATTTTTTGGATAGTCCATTTCAAAATTTGAATTAAAAAAATAAAGATTTTATTTTTAATTTAAATTTTTCATAAGGTGGGCCAAGGACTGGCATATGGATTTACCTATTCTCATCCCATACCCATAAGACATAAAAGATTGGCCATAACCATAGCACAAGCTCCTCTTAATAGTTGTTGAATTGTATGTCACAACGTAACAGATGATGCAAAGAGGATGGTGAATTGTAATGACCATCTGAATGCATGGTTTAAGAAAACAGTAATGTTTGTATGTTTTATCCATAAAATACCTCTCTTCTGGAATGTTTTCAGCAATGTTTTTGAAAGGAATGTCTTAGCTTATGATCTGTATCCTACCTAATCTTGTAATGCATAAACTGAAGATGAATTTTCGTAAGTTCAAGCAAAATTGCTTGTGATTGGGAAAATCACTTGTTCAGAAATGTAATGACGCAGGACGGGAGCAGGATTAGAGTTTTGTAATTGGGATTTTGGTGGATTTAAGTAAGAATAAATTATGATTTTAGTGAGAATTTTAGTGGTTTTTTTCTTAATCATTTCATTTTTTTTCTTGAAAATTTTGTTTACAAGTTATGTTAATAGAAAACAACCAAATCTAGTAAATCAAATCTAAGAAGATTTTCAATAATAAAACTTAAATCAAATATAGGAAGATCTTTAGTAATAAAACCTAAATCATATATAAAAAGATCTTCAACAATAAAATCTAAATCAAATAACACCTTAATCATATCTAATTATTATCCAAATCAAATAAAATTTCTAATCAGATCTTGCCTTTATTCAGAGGCTGATTTGATGCTTCTTAATTTATGTAAATTGCCATATTCACATTCTACTTAAACTGAGCTGATTCCACCTCAACCACCTTGGCTTAGAATAGAAGAGCACTTATAGTTCCTTGACCATATCTAATTAAACGGATATGGCCTTTATTATCTGCATCACGTAACTAGTGCAATTCGAAAGCATTGTTTAGCTTTCAAATGCTTGTCTATTATCACATATGCATAGAACTATTTCTTTCAATCTTGTAACTGAAACAGTCACTTATACTTGCATGACATAAAGAAACCACTTCCCATTCTACATATAGCATATTTTGCATGAGTTGCACTTACAAAACATGTGAAGCAACTATATTCTTCAGGTTAACCCTAATGACTAGAGAATTTATCTATTATATCTCAGATACTTACTCATGATATTTTTGAAGAAGTCCATGCAAATGAAGGGAAGGGATGCAAGCCTAGCATGAAAGATAAGAACCACTTAGACTAGCCAAGGAGACTGCCTACGAACCCACGCATAGAGATTCCCGACTAACAAATCGAAAACCTCCAAAGACAAAGGACACAGGCAAGTCATCCTTGGCTACCAAAGATGTGCTCTCATCTCCATGAAAGGCCTCTCTTCCATTTTTGTCGTCGTGCTTGCCTTGGGTGGAGGCTTTGCTTCCTTTGGATCTATTTATTGGACTCAAATTAGGCTCAACTCACGACATTGGCGGTTCTTTTTTTCTCTTTTTTGGTCCATAATTTTTTGAATATATTCTCTTGGTTGACCACGTCGGAATGTTTTCCATAATAGGTAAGGCAAATATAAGATATCTTTCATGTGCATGCATGCTAAAGGTCAGTTCGTGCAAAATCTAATAATTGTTCCCCACCAAGATCAAGTCAATATGCATTAAGCAAAGTTTGGGTTTCCCTGTAAATTGGTTGTGATTGGGTTTTGTAGAATCCATTGATGCCTATAGTACGTAGTAGGCCATGACGTCTTTTCTAAGCAAGGGATAAGATGCAAGAGCTCTCTAGCCTTTCCTCTTTAGAAAACTAATTACTACATGCTAATATAATGAAACCGTGGGCTGCTGACATTCTTGTCATTCTTCTACTTGAAGTGGAATCTTTTTAGCCTGTAATCTCTAATGCAAGGGACTTTTTGAGCAAGTGATTGACAAAATCCTGATGAAAATGAGAGAAATAAAAAATATTGAAAAGTTTAACATAGTCCGGGAGAAAATACATTTATAAGTTGTCCAGGTACAGCGCATTTCTTTCAGTTGACAGTCAAAAATCCTTGGAAATATTCACTGACCAAAAATTTCAGCTAGTGACTTTTATTTTATTTTGTTTACAACAAGTTCATAACATGTGGGCTGAAAATTAGTGTATTGAAAAATATTAGCCGTTACACCATGCGAATAGATTTAATCAAGAATAATTCCAGACAACTAATTCCAATAATCTATATTTCATAGCTTTAGTCTCACCATAGACGACAGTAGCAACAAGAAAATCCATAACTGATTCTAGATTGTCCAAATCATCTGCACGTTGCTTTTATCAGAAAGACAAGCAATAAGTATATATTGTAGAATAAAAAGGTTTATTACCAAATCCAAATCCTCAAATAGTTTCTATGTCACCTTTACGAAGAGAGAATTCCTCTCATGCCAATTGTTTTGTCTCTTCGATTAGTTTCTTCTAATAAATTAACTGCCATAACATGTTGACATCAGTTTCGTCTCAAATACTTACTCCTAGGGATAATGGAGGGCTCCTTATGTAACTTAATGGAAGAGACTTAGTGGTAGCATGAGAGAGATTTTATGCTCACACAATCCATCAAAGTCCTCAAATATATTGGCTACCGAAGATAGGATTTCGATTGTGCTCAGTTACCCACCTTTCATAGTTTTCTTCTGTTTTCATTATTTGCTATAATGGTGATGTTGATAAGAGGAATATATAGATTACAAGATTGACCAAAATATAAAAACAACCAGCACCATGCATTTCATATGAAAATTCTAATTTAGATTTTCTAATATGATTAGATTAAACAAAGCTGAGGTTGTCAACAAATTGAGTGGTTTGTGTTTTAGAATTGATCACGTGCAGTATACTTGAGCTTCTTTGTAATCAATTGTTACTCAAATATGTAAAAAGCTACAATAGTGAAATGATCAATAAAGCGTTGGTTTAATCAAGATGATGGCATAACATGCTTCATCTTGTACATAATTTTGACTTGAATAAAGGTAAACACATTTGTAAGTATTGGATAGGAGCACGAATTCCACATCTGACTCAGACAGTCATGCCAATTTCTTAGTTGAGAAAAGTGACCTACATACCAGAGATAATAAGACTTCTAGCAAAACCAAAAATGCATTTATGCTATGTGTAACTACAAATTTTCGTTCTTGTCAAATTCCATTTATAATGTCAAAAGGCATTTTAGCTCTCACCTGCTAAAAGAGGTGTGAGACTCGTGATCTATACTGAAAATTTAGATATTTGGGAATAGTCATGCCTGAATTTGTATGTAAACTGGCTCGGTTTACCCGACCTCCAACAGAGAAACTGGATGTGCCATATGCATACCGTGAAATCCCGCGATATACATTACCCTTCTGGAGGTCAATGTATCTAAGCAACTCTATTTGTTTGGAATGCTCCCAACACTAAAAATTCTTAAACATATAAATGTGTCAGAATACATGTATCTTAGTTTAAGAATCATATATGTATCTATGTGCCAATTCAAATCAGTTAATTCTCTTAAAATTGTTAGGCAGCACGAATCTACCCAGTTCTATGCATTTGACAAAAGAAGGTGATGAATGAAATTAAATGGAAGATTTGAGCAAAATATGTTTGCGGGCTTGGTTTACCCAACCTCAATAGAGAAACCGGTTGTGCCATATGCATACTCCAAAATCCTGTGATATACATTACCCCTCTGGAGATAGGTCAATGTATCTGAGCCAGCTCTATTTGTTTGGAATGCTCCCAATACTAAAAATTCTTAAACATATAAATGAGTCAGAATACATGTATCTAAGCTTAAGAATCAGAAGTGTATCTATGTGCCAATTCAAATAGTTAATGCTCTAAAATTATCAGGCAGAACGAATTTATCCAGTTCTATGCATTTGTCAAAAGAAGGAGATGAATGAAATTAAATGGAAGATATGAGCTTTAATTTGTAAGATATGGCCGATATATCAAACTGGTTTGGTATAAGAGGAGACGAAAAATATGTACCCTGCAGCTCTCTTGGCTCATTTCTCAATCATGGTTGCATTCGTGACTGTACCAAAAGAGGAAGTCATAGATGTTCGTATTTTAAGAATTGCAATGACATCATTTCTCTTGTTAGAGGTTTAGAGTTTGATCCCAACTCCGGTAATATTTCCACTTTTTTTTTTATTTGTTCTCATTATTGCTTCTAATTGGTAGCACACTAATCTTTACCCTATTCATGAGGTTGGTTAGAAGAATTATTATTTTTACTTGGATCTCGCAATTACTGATAACTTACAGTACCACTACATAGTGCTTATCTTTGCCATTTTACTATATTTACCATCATATTTTACCTTTTGATATCAATACATATGGATCTAAGTTCCATTTTCCAATTAATAACATTGAACATATCAGTCATAACTCTTCAAAATTGTTTTCATGAAGCAAATTATTAAAAAAAAAAACATAACAGAATTAGCCTCCTTGGAAATTAAATACAAAGGGTAATCAATCTTATAAGAACTAATAATTTCAGAGTTAACTAAAATTTTCCGGTTATTTAGAATCTAGATCATGAGTTAGTAAATTGCTTCTTTGTTCGTGGTGGCACGTAACCATGTTAAAGGTGAATGACCCTACAATCTGAGGCTCAATTTCTTTTCCTCCTTATGGTTGGTTTATGGTGGAAGTACTGACTTTGTAATTAACACAGGTACCGATTTGGAAGCACGAAGCTTAAAAGTGGTGAAAATATCACTAGCCCAGTGTGGACTCCAACTTGGTCCGGATGAAGTAGTAACTCTGCTACACTCTTCGATCCGTGCAGTCATCTCAACCAAGCATGCAAGAGAAGCATAGTTCAGCATCGGAGATAAATTTCGTGTTATCAGGCAACGAACTGAGATTATTGTAACATTTTAATATCCTGTTGTGTTCCTGAATTGAACATGTGCTTCTTGTGGGATTATCCCACTGTTGAGGAAGCCAAAAGCATTGTTGCATTTCGCAATCTCTAAATTGTAATTTTGATGTATCGATGATTGTGTATATTGAGGAACTTGAAATGTTTATATTGTAATAGACAAAGTTCGAAAGATTCAGGTAAAATATAGTGATATATTTTGAGAGTTTTCTCATTTACCAGCGAGAAGGGAGTTATCCATCTTCTTTCATTCAAAAGATTATTTTTGGGTTTTATAAGAACAAATTTCAGAAATATATGAAAACTTAGACATGGGTGTTCCTATTTGTGCATGTCTGTGTTGAAACTCTCATGTATTGCAAGCAATACTAAATATTCCAAAGCAAACTATTCTGCCAAGCTTCAGATTTTGTATTCTCTCGTCTGCTTCCACTTTTCCATTTGCTGTAGGGATGAGAATAGATAGGTTTGGACAATCCATTTCAAAATTTGAATTGAAAAAAAAATATATTTATTTTTAATTCCAATTTTTGAATAGGGCGGGCTAAGCGTTGGCCTATGGACCTGTCTATTTTCATCCCTACCCATATGACATAAACGACCGGCCATAACCATTGCACAAGCTCCACTTAGTAGTTGTTGAATTGTATGTCACAACCTAATAGATGATGCAAAGAACATGTTAAATTGTATTGATCATCTGAATGCATGGTTTAAGAAAAATAATAATGTTTGTATCTTATATCAATATAATATAACTATTCTCAGATGGTTTTAGCAATGCTTTTGAGAGGGATGTCTTAGCCTATCATCTGTATCTTTCCTAAGCTTGTACTACACAAACTGTCAATGAATTTTCACAAGTTCAAGAAAATTGCCTGTGATGGGAGAGATCACTTGTTTAGAAGCATAATGACGCAAAACAAAAGCAAGATTAGGGTTTGGTGGTCAAGATTGGATATTTTTGTGAATTTAAAGAAGAACAAACTAGGATTTTAGTAAGAATTTGGAGAAATTGGAAATAAAATAAAATAACATAAGAGATTTACTTGTGTCTAAATCATCACTACTAAAAGCAAAGGTGTTTTTTTTTTCAACATTACATTTTTATTCCTCAAAAATTTTGTTTATAAATTTTATTAATAGAAAATAATCAAAATCTAGTTAATCAAATCTAAGATGATTTTCAATAATAAAAACCTAAATCAAATGTAGGAATATTTATAACAATAAAAGCTAAATCAAATATAAGAAGATTCAAATCTAAGAAGTTTTTAAACAATAAAACCTAAATCAAATATAAGAAGACTTTCAACAATAAAATCTAAATCAAATAAGATCCATAATCAGATCTGGCTTTTATTATCCAAATGAAAAAAAATTACTAATTAGATCTGGTCTTTTTTCAGATTCACGTTCTACTTAAACTGATATATCACGGAAGCTAATTCTACCTCCACTATCTTGGTTCAGAATAGAAGAGCACTTCTAGTTCCTCGACCATATCTAATTAAAGGATCTGGCCTTTGTTATCTCCATCACGTAACTAGTGCAATTCAAAAGCATTGTTTTGCTTTCAAATGCTTGTCTATTATCACATATGCATAGAACTATTTCTTCTCAACTTTTAACTGAAACAGTCACTTATACTTGCATGACATATAGAAATCCTCTTCCCATTCTACATATAGCATATTTTGTATGAGTTGCATTCACAAAACATGTGAAGCAACTATATTCTCTAGGTTAAGCCTAATGACTAGAGAATTTATCTATAATATCTCAAATACTTACTCAGGATAATATTGAAGAAGTCCATACAAATAAAGGGAAGGGATTCAAGCCTAGCATGAATGATAAGAACCACTTAGATTAGACAAGGAGACAGCCTACGAACCCACATAGAGATTCTCGACAAACAAAATCGAAAACCCCAAAGACAAAAGACACAAGCAAGTCATCCTTGTCTATCCAAGACATGCTCTCATCTTCATGTACGGCCTCTCTTCCGTTTCGTCGCGCTTGCCTTGGTGGGGGTGGAGACTTTGCTTCCTTTGCATCTATTTATTGGGCACAAATTGTGCTCAATTCACCACATTCGCGGTTCTTTTCCTCTCAATGCTACATTATTTGGTCCATAATTCAGAATATATTCTCTTGGTTGACGTTGTCTGAATCTTTCCCATAATTGGTAAGGCATTGGTTGACGTTGTCCGAACATTTCCCATGATAGGTAAGGCAACAAGAGGAAGATATCATGAGATTGGCCAAATATAAGATATCTTTCATGTGCATGCATGTTAAATGTCAGTTCGTGCAAAATCCAATAATTGTTCCCCACCAAGATCAACTCAATATGCATCAAGCAAAGTTTGGGGTTCCCTGCAAATTGGTTGTGATTGTGTCTTGTAGAACTCATTGATGCCTATAGTAGTAGGCCATGGCTTCTTTTCTAAGCAAGGGATAAGATGCAAGAGTTCTCTAGCCTTTCTCCTTTCGGAAAGTATTTACCACATGCTAATACAGTGAAACCGTGGGCTGCTGACATTCTTGTGTGCTATTTGAAGTGTAATGCAAGGGCCTTTTCGAGGAAATGATTGACAAAATCCTGTTCACTTTTCATTTTGGTGATGAAAATGAGAGGAACAAAAAGTACTGAAAAGTTTAATATTGTCCGGGGAAAAATACATTGTAAAAGATCACAAGGCAAGTCTTTCACGTTGATGATATGCAATCATCTCAGGGCACTGCTGCATTTCTTTCATTTGGCAGTAAATATCCTAGGAAATATTCGTCGTCCAGAAATTTCAGCTAGTGACTTTTATTTTATTTTGTTTACGGAAAGGTCATAAGTTCAAGACTGGGCTGAAAATTAGTACATTGAAAAATAGTAGCCGTTAGACTTTTAGTTGTAATTCAATGAGCCTTAACAATCTGTTCTAGAATATATTTAGGTAATGACTTGTTTTCTTACAAGGAGGAGACTGAAATTGTACCCATGTTCTTCTTTACTCCTATCATCCACTGGCTTGTCCTACTTGTCAAGTGTGGCAATTTTTTAGAGGTTTTTTGTCTCTGAATCCAAAGGTACGTTATCGACTTTCTTATAGATATTCTTTGCTTCCTGAATTGGATTCTCATTTCTATGCGTCTTTGTTGATAAGCTGCAAGTGGATAGATAATCCACTCTATCTCTAAAGCTTATTTTGTAGAACATCCTAATTCATTAAGATGGTGGACACTTTCATTTGTGAAATGATATAATAGAGATATTCAAGTGTACAAAATGTTGTATTGATTGAATCAAAACTAAAAGCTCAGAAGTTAGTGCCCAAAAGAAAATTTAAAAAATTATTGGAAATAATAAAAATAGATTGCAGTACAAATAGCTTACATAAGTTGTCAGTTCATTTCTATTATATTTATATTTATGTATGTGTGTGTATGTATACATACATATATGGGAAGAATGTGACTAAAGTGTCCCAATAGGGAGTTGTCTATAGAGCCTTCCCTAAATTTAGATGCAGAGGGTTTATGCGGATGATTCCAACGTTAATTGCAATCTACACCAACAACAACTAAGTTATATGTAATGAGTTGTTACTTAAATACATAAAAAGCTAAAATAATGAAATGATTAATAAGGCATTTTTTAAAATCAAGTTGAGGGTATAACATGCTTCATCTTGTACATATTTTTGACGTGAATATAGGTAAACACATTTATAAGTATAAGGCAAGGGGTCATGGATTCAATGTCCAACTCAGACAATCACGTTAATTTTTCAGTCGAGGAAAGTGAGCTATATTTCAAAGAAAATTTGATTTCCAACAAACATTCCTGAACTTGATTTTCAAATAAAAAATACTTTTAAGTTAAGGTAATTGCATATTTGGTTCTTGTCAAATTCCATTTATTATGTGAAAAGACATTTCAGTCCTCACCTGCTAAAAGAGTCATGAGACTCGTGATCTATACTGAAAATTTAGATATTTGGAAATAGTCATGCCTGAATTTATTATTCCGTGCCAATTAGGCATTACAGAACCTTGGTAAGATGAAATTTAACTTTAAAAATGGGAGATGCCATTAATAGGAAATATGAGTAGAATTTTTATGTTAGTGGCTTGGTTTACCCAACCTCAGCAGGGAAACCGAGTGTGCCATATGCACACTTCGAAATCCTATGATATACATTACCCCTCTAGAGGAAGGTCAATGTATCTAAGCCAGCTCTGTTTGTTTGGAATACTCCCAATACTAAAATTTTTAAAACATATAAATATGTAAAAGTACATGTACCTAAGCATAAGAATCAAAAGTGTATCTATGTGCCATATCAAATCAGTTAATGCTCTTAAATTTGTTAGGCAACACGAATCTATCCAGTTCTATGCATTTGGTAAAAGAAGGAGATGAATGAAATTAAATGGAAGATTTAAGCTTTAATTTGGAAGATATGGTGGATATATCAAACTGGTTTGCTATAAGAGGAGGCAAAAAATATGCACCCTTCAGGTCTCTTGGCTCACTTCTCAGTCATGGTTGCATCCATGACTGCCCCAACAGAGGAAGTCATAGATGTTTGCATTTTAAGAATGGCGATGACATCATTTCTCTTGTTAGAGGCTTAGAGTCTGATCCCAACTCCGGTAATATTTCCACTTTTTTTTCTACTTGTTCACATTATTGCTTCTAGCTAATTGGTAGCACACTAATATTTACCCTAGTCATGAGATTAGTTAGAAGAATTATTATTGTTACTTGGATCTCGCGTGATCTTGCGATTACTGAAAACTTCCAGTACCATTATACATTGCTCATCTTTGCCATTTTACTAGATTTACCATCATGTTTTTTTTTTTCTTTTATTACCAATACATACTGATCTAAGTTCCATTTTCAATTAATGACATGGAAGATATCAGTCATAGCTCCTCAAAATTGTTTTCATGAAGTAAATTAAGCAAAAAAAAAAAATAGCAGAATTAGCCTCCTTGGAAATTAAATACATGTGGTAATCAATATTTTAAGAACTAATAATTTCAGAGTTACCTAGAATTTTCCGGTTATTTAGAATTTAGATTATCTGTTAGTAAATTGCTTCTTTGTTCTTGGTGGCCGGCGTAGCCATGTTAAAGGTGAATCTGAGGCTCAATTTCTTTTTCCCCTTATGGGTGATTTTTATGGTGAAAGTACTAAATATGTGATTAATACAGGTATCAATTTGGAAGCACGAAGCATGGAAGTGACGAACAAATCACCTTTCCAATGTGGTCTCCAACTTGGTCCGGGTAATACAATAGATTTGCTACACTCTTCAATGGACATTATTTACAAATAATATACTCGGGTGGCAAGTGAATAACCAACCGGGCAGTGATAGTAGTAGCAAACATGTGCAGTCTTCTCAACAAATGCAAGATATGCCTAGTGCAAGCACTCAAGAGATGCCTGTTATTTGAAACAACTGGCATGTTATAACATTTTTATATCTTGTTGTGCTCCAAAATTCAATATTTTCTTCTTGTGGGATTATCCCACTGTTGAGGAAGCCAAAAACCATTCTTATATCTTCTTGTGCTTCGAAATTCAATATTTTCTTCTTGCAGGATATCCCACTGTTGAGGAAGCCAAAAGCATTGTTGCATCTCGCAACCTTTAAATTGTAATTTTGATAAATCGATGATTTTGTATATTGTGAAAGAGGAACTTGAAATGTTTATATTGTTATAGACAAAGTTCGAAAGATTCAGTGAAAATAAAGTTATATATTTCAAAAATTTTCTCATATACTAGAGAAAAGGGAGTTATCTATCTTTTTTCATTCAAAAGATTGTTTTTGTGCTTTATAAGAACACATTGAAGGAATATATGAAAACTTAGACGTGGGTGTTCCTATTTGTGCATGTTTGTATTAAAGTTCTCATGTGTTGCAAGCGATGTTGAATATTTCAAAGCAAACTACTTTGCCAAGCTACAGATTTTGTATTCTCTTATCTATTTACACTCTTCCATTGCCGTAGGGATGAGAATAGGTAGGTTCAAGAGCTAACTTTTGGTTAGTCCATTTAAAAAATTAGAATTTAAAAATAAAAAATTTATTTTTAATTCAAATTTTTTTAATAAGACGGGCCATGGGCTGGCCTATGGATCTGCCTATTCTCATCCTTACCCATAGGACATAAAAGATTGACAATAATCATTGCGTAAGCTTCAGTAAGTAATTGTTAAATTGCATGTCACAACCTAACAGATGATGTAAAGAACATGTTAAATTGTATTGACCATCTGAATGCATGGTTTTAACAAAAACAGTAATGTTTATGTGTTATATCAATAAAATATACTTTTTCTCAGATGTTTTCAGTAATGCTTTTGAATGTAATGTCTTAACCTATTATTCTAAACCTAATCTTGTAATGCACAAACGGATGTGGATTTTCACAAGTTCAAGGAACAATTACTTGTGATGGGGGAGGTCACTTGTTTAGAAGCACAATGATGCAGAACAAAGAAAGGATTAGGATTTGGTGGTGAAGATCAGTGATTTTGATGGATTTGGGAAAAAACAAATTAGAGTTTTGGTGAAAATTTGGAGAAAATTGGAAATAAAATAAAATGATAAAACATTTACTTGTATCTAGAATCATCATGCTAAAACAAAAGGGGTCTTTTCTGCAATATTTCATTCTCTTCTTAAAAATTCTATTTACAAGTCTTACTAATAGAATACATACAAAATCAATAATAAAATCAAATCTAAGAAAATCTTCAACAACATAATCTAATCTAAGAAGATCTTCAACAATTAAATCTAAATTAAATCTAAGAATATATTCAATAATAAACCGTAAATCAAGGAATATCCCTAATCAGATCTACCTTTTATTATCAAATCAAATGAAATTCCTAATCAAATCTTGCTATTATTCAGAGTTTGATTTGATACTTCCTAATTTACATGATTTATCAAATTCATCTTCTACTTCAGAAGATATATCGCAAACGCCGAATCCACTTCCACAACTTTGGCTCAAAATAGAATAGCACATTCTAGTACCTCAACCATATTAATTAAGTGGATTTGGCTTTTATTATCCACATCAAGTAACTTGTGCAATTCGAAAGCATTGTTTTGCTTTCAAGTGCTCATGTATTAGTATGTATGCATATTTCTTTGTGGAAAATGGAACACTTATTTTTTAACTGAAACAAGTCACTTGTATTGAAGTTCTCATGTATTGCAAGCAATACTAAATATTCCAAAGCAAACTACTTTGCCAAGCTTCAGAAGATGATGCAAACAACATTTCAAATTGTATTGACCGTTTGAATGCATGGTTTAAGAAAAATAGTAATATTTGCATGTTATGTCAATAAAATACACAATTTCTAGAATGTTTTCAGCAGTGCTTTTGAGAGAAATGTCTTAACCTATCATCTGTATCTTACCTAATCTTATAATGCACAAACTGATGATGAATTTTCACAAGTTCAAGGAAAATTGCTTGTGATGGGGGAGATCACTTGTTTAGAAGCGTAATGACGTAGGACAAAAGTGGGATTAGGGTTTGGTGGTTAAGATTGGGGATTTTGGTGGATTTAAGGAAGAACAAATTAGGGTTTTAGTGAGAATTTGGAGAAAATTGGGAATAAAATAAAATAATATAAGAGATTTACTTGTGTCTAATAAATCATCACTACTAAAATCGATGAGATTTTTTTCCTTCAACATTATATTTTTATTCCTTGAAAATTTTGTTTATAAATTTTATTAATCGAAAAAAAATTGAATCTAGTAAATCAAATATAAGAAAATTTTCAATCATAATCAAATCTAGAAAGTTTTTTAACAACAAAACCTAAATCAAATATAAGAAGATTCAAATCTAGAAAGTTTTTTAACAATAAAACCTAAATCAATTATAAGAAGATTCAAATCTAGGAAAAATTTTAACAGTAAAACCTAAATCTAGGATGATTTTCAAGAATAAAATCTAAATCAAATAAGATTCCTAATCAGATCTGGCTTTTACTTTCCAAATCAAAGAAATTTACTAATCAGACCTGTCTTTTATTCAAATTCACGTTCTACTTAAATTGATATATCACGGAAGATGATTCCACTTCTACCATTTTAGCTTAGTATAGAAGAGCACTTCTAGTTCTTCGATCATATCTAATTAAATGAATCTGGCCTTTATTATCTCCATCACAAACTAGTGCAATCTGAAAGCATTGTTTTGCTTTCAAATGCTCGTCTATTATCACATATGCATAGAACTATTTCTTTTCATCTTTTAAGTGAAACAGTCACTTATACTTGCATGACATATAGAATTCTCTTCCCGTTCTACATATAGCATATTCTGCATGAGCTGCATTTACAAAACATGTTGAAGCAACTATATTCTCTAGGTTAACCCTAATGACTAGATAATGCAGAATTCCGTGCAATTAATTAAAGGGAAGAGATGCAAGCCTAGCATGAAAGATAAGAACCACTTAGACTAGCCAAGGAGACTGCCTACGAACCCACGCGTAGAGACTCTTGACAAACAAATCGAAAACCCCAAAGACAAAGGACACAGGCAAGTCATCCTTGGTTACCAAAGACGTTTTCTCATCTTTATGTAAGGCCTCTCTTCCATTTCGTTGTCGTGCTTGCCTTGGTGGGGGGATGGAGGGCTTGCTTCCTTTGCATCTATTAATTATCGGACTCAAAGTGTGCTCAACTCACCACATTTGCAGTTCTTTTTCTCTCAATACTACATTATTTGGTCTCTTAATTTAGAATATATTCTCTTGGTTGACCACGTTTCTAATCTTTTCCATAAAAGGTAAGGCAAATATAAGATATCTTTCATGTGCATGCATGCTAAATGTCAGTTCATGCAAAATCTAGTAATTGTTCCCACCAAGATCAAGTCAATATGCATTAAGCAAAGATTGGGGTATTGGTTGTGATTGTGTTTTGTAGAATCCATTGATGCCCATAGTAGTAGACTATGGCCTCTTTTCTAAGCAAGGGATAAGACACAAGAGTTCTCTAGCCTTTCTCCTTACGAAAACTAATTACTACATGTTAAGATAGTGAAAGCATCGGCTGCTGCATTCTTGTCATTCTTCTATTTAAAGTGGAATCTTTTTAGCCTGTAATCTATAATGCAAGGGCCTTTTTGAGGAAGTGGTCGACAAAATCTTGTTCGGATTTCATTTTGCTGATGAAAGTGAGAGAAATAAAAAATATTGAAAAGTTTAACGTTGTCCGGAAGAAAATACATTTATAAGTTGTCCGGGTACTGCTCATTTCTTTCAGTTGACAGTCAAAAATCCTTGGAAATATTCACTGACCAAAAATTTCAGCTAGTGACTTTTATTTTATTTGGTTTATAAGAAGTTCATAACATGTGGGCTGAAAATTAGTGTATTGAAATATATTAGCCGCTACACCTTGCGAATAGATTTAATCAAGAATAATTATAGACAACTAATTCCGATAATCTATATTTCATATGTGCATGTCAAGCAATAAGTATATATAGTACAATAAAAAGGTTTATTACAAAATTCAAATCCTCATACAGTTTCTATGTCACCTTTACGAAGAGTGAAATCCTCTTATGCCATTTGTTTTGTCCATTTGTTTTGTCCCTTTAATGGAGGGCTTCATATGAAACTTAAGAGAAGAGACTTAGTCGTAGCATGAGAGAGATTTTATGCTCGCACAATCCATCAAAGTCCTCAAATGTATTGTCTACCGAAGATAGGATTTCGATTGGGCTCAGTTAGCCACCTTTCATAGTTTTCTTCTGTTTTCATTATTTGCTATAATGGTTATGTTGATAAGAGGAATATATAGATTACAAGATTGACCAAAATATAAAAACAACCAGCACCATGCATTTCATATGAAAATTATAATTTAGATTTTCTAATATGATTAGATTAAACAAAGCTGAGTTTCTCTGCAAATTGAGTGGTTTGTGTTGTAGAATTGATCAAGTGCAATATACTTGAGCTTCTTTGCAATCAGTTGTTACTGAAATATGTAAAAAGCTAAAATAGTGAAATGATCAATAAAGCGTTGTTTTAATCAAGATGATGGTATAACATGCTTCATCTTGTACATAATTTTGACTTGAATAAAGGTAAACACATTTGTAAGTATCGGATAGGAGCACGAATTTCATATCTGACTCAGACAGTCATGCCAAATTTCTTTGTCGAGAAAAGTGACCTACATACCAGAAGAAATAAGACTTCTAGGAAACATTCTTGAACTTGATTTTCAAATCAAAAATGATTTTATGGCAACTGCAAATTTTGGTTCCTGTCAAATTCCATTTATAATTTGAAAAGGCATTTTGGCCCTCACGGCTAAAAGAGTCCTGAGACTCGTGATCTATGCTGAAAATTTAGATATGTGAGAATAGTCATGCCTGAATTTATTATTCTATGTCAATTGGGAATTACTGGACCTGGGTATGGTGAAATTTAACTTTAAAAATGGGAGGCACCATTAATAGAAAATCTGAATATAATTTGTATATAAACCGGTTTGGTTTACCCGACCTCCAGCAGAGAAACCGGATGTGACATATGCATATTCTAAAATCCTGTGATATACATTACCTTCTAGAGGTCAATGTATCTGAGCCAGCTCTATTTGTTTGGAATGCTCACAACACTAAAAATTCTTTAACATATAAATGTGTCAGAATACATGTATCTTAGCTTAAGAATCAGAAATATATCTATGTGCCAATTCAAATGGTTAATGCTCTTAAAATTGTTAGGCAACATGAATCTACCCAATTCTATGCATTTGGAAAAAGAAGGAGATGAATGAAATTAAATGGAAGATTTGAGCTTTAATATGTTAGCGGGCTTGGTTTACCCAACCTCTTGCAGAGAAACAAGGTATGTCATCTGCACACTTCGAAATCCTGTGATATACATTACCCCTCAGAAGGTCAATGTATTTGGGCCATCTTTGATTGTTTGGAATGCTCCTAACACTTAAATTTTTAAACAATAAATCTGTCAGAAAACATGTATCTTAGCTTAAGAATCAAAAGTGTATCTATGTGCCAATTCAAATGCTTAATGCTCTTAAATTGTTAGGCAGCATGAATTTATCATGTTCTATGCATTTGGCAAAAGAAGGAGATGAATGAAATTAAATGGCAGATTTGAGCTTTAATTTGTAAGATATGGCTGATATATCAAATTGGTTTGCTATAAGAGGAGGCGAAAAATATGTACCCTGCAAATCTCTTGGCAAATTTCTCAGTCATGGTTGCATCTGTGACTGCCCCAATAGAGGAATTCGTAGATGTTCGCATTTTAAGAATGGCAATGACATCATTTCTCTTGTTAGAGGCTTAGAGTCTAATCCCAACTCCGGTAATATTTTCACTTTTTTTTATTTGTTCTCATTATTTCTTCTAATTGGTAGCACACTAATCTTTACCCTAGTTATGAGGTTGGTTAGAAGAATTATTATTGTTACTTAGATCTCGCGATTACTGAAAACTTACGGTACCACTACACAGTGCTCATCTTTGCCATTTTACTAAATTTACCATCATGTTTTAACTGTTGATACCAATACATACTGATCTATGTTCCATTTTCCAATTAATAACATTGAACATATCAGTCATAACTCTTCAAAATTGTTTTCATGAAGCAAATTAGCAAAAAAAAAAAAAAAACAGAATTAGCCTCCTTGGAAATTAAATTCAAGGGGTAATCAATCTTATAAGAACTAATAATTTCAAAGTTAAAAGAATTTCCCAGTTATTTAGAATCTAGATCATGTGTTAGTAAATTGCTTCTTTGTTCTTGGTGTTCGGTGTAGCCATGTTAAAGATGAATGACCCTACAATCTGAGGCTCAATTTCTTTTCCCTCTTATAGGTGGTTTATTGTGGAAGTACTGATGGTGTGATTAATGCAGGTACCATTTTGGAAGCACGAAGCTTAGAAGTGATGAACTACTCATTAGCCCAGTGTGGACTCCGACTTGGTCCGGATGAAGTAATAAATTGGCTACACTCTTAAATCACGTGCAATATTCTTAACAAATACAAGATATGCCAGGTTCATGCACGCAAGAGTTTCATAGTTCAACATAGGAGAGAAATTTCATATCATCAGGCAACCAACGATGATGATAGGAACATTTGTATTTCCTGTTGTGCTCCAGAATTTAATATGCTCTTCTTGTGGGATTATCCCACTGTTGAGGAAGCCAAATGCCATTTTTATATCTTGTTGTGCTTCGAAATTCAATATTTTCTTCTTGTGGGATTATCCCATTGTTGAGGAAGCCAAAAGCATTGTTGCATCTTGTAACCTCTAAATTGTAATTTTGATGTATTAATAATTTTGTAAATTGTGAAAGAGGAACTTGAAATGTTTATATTGTAATAAACAAAGTTCGAAAGATTCAGATTCAGGTAAAATATAGTGATATATTTCAAGAGTTTTCTCATTTACGAGCGAGAAGGGAGTTATCCATCTTTTTTCATTCAAAAGATTATTTTCAGATTTTATAAGAACAAATTTCAGAAATATATGAAAACTTAGACATGGATGTTCCTATTTGTGCTCCTGTTTGTGCATGTCTATGTTGAAGTTCTCATGTATTGCAAGCAATACTAAATATTCCAAAGCAAATTACTTTCCCAAGCTTCAGATTTTGTATTTTCTCCCCTGCTTCCACTTTCCCATTTGCTATAGGGATGAGAATAGGTAGGTCCGAGGGTAAACTTTTGAGCAGTCCATTTCAAAATTCGAATTGAAAAAAAATAAAAATTTTATTTTTAATTCAAATTTTTTAATAAAGCGGACTAAGGGCTGACATATGGATTTTCCTATTCTCATCCCCTACCCATAGGACATAAAAAATCGGCCATACCCATCGCGCAAGCTTCACTTAATAGTTGTTGAATTGTATGTCACAACCTAACAGATGATGCAAAGAGCATGTTGAATTATAATGACCATCTGAATGCATGGTTTAAGAAAACCAATAATGTTTGTATGTTATGTCAATAAAATATGCTTTTTTGGATGTTTTGAGCAATGCTTTTGAAAGGAATGTCTTAGCCTATGATCTGTATCCTACCTAATCTTGTAATGCATAAACTAATGATGAATTTTCGTAAGTTCAAGGAAAATTGCTTGTGATGGGTTTAGATCTCTTTTTTTTTTTTTTTTGGAAGCGTAATGATGCAGGATGGAAGTAGGATTCGGGTTTGGTCATGAAGATTGGGGATTTTGGTGGATTTAAGGAAGAACAAATTAGGATTTTTAGTGAGAATTTGGAGAAAATTGGGAAGATAATAAAATAATATAAGAGATTTACTTGTGTCTAGCAAATTACCATACAACAAGAGGAGTGGTTTTTTTCTTCATCATTTCATTTTTTTTTTCTTGAAAAATTTGTTTACAAGTTTTGCTAATAGAAAATAACCAAAATCTAGTAAATCAGATCTATGAAGATTATCAACAATAAAACATAAATCAAATCCAGGATGATCTTTAACAATACCTAAATCATATATAAAAAAAATTTTAACAATAAAATCTAAATCAAATAAGACCTTAATCATATCTTCTTATTATCCAAATCAAATAAAATTTCTAATCAGATCTAGCCTTTATTCAGAGGTTGATTTGATATTTCTTAATTTATGTGAATTGCTAGATTCACATTCTACTTAAACCGAGCCGATTCCACCTCTACCAACTTGGCTTAGAATAGAAGAGAACTTCTAATTCCTCGACCATATCTAATTAAATGGATGTGGCCCTTATTATCTCCATCACGGAACTAGTGCAATTAGAAAGCATTGTTTTGCTTTCAAATGCTCGTCTATTATCACATATGCATAGAACTATTTCTTTTCATCTTTTAACTGAAACAGTCACTTATACTTGCATGACATAAAGAAATCCTCTACCCATTCTACATATAGCATATTTTGCATGAGTTGCACTTACAAAACAAGTGAAGCAACTATATTCTCTAGGTTAAACCTAATGACTAAAGAATTTATCTATTATATCTCGGACACTTACTCATGATAATTTTGAAGAAGTCCATGCAAATGAAGGGAAGGGATGCAAGCCTAGCATGAAAGATAAGAACCACTTACACTAGCCAAGGAGACTGCCTACGAACCCACGCGTAGAGACTCTCGACAAACAAATCGAGAACCCCAAAGACAAAGGACACAGGCAAGTCATCCTTGGCTTCCAAAGACGTTTTCTCATCTTTATGTAAGGCCTCTCTTCCATTTCGTCGTCGTGTTTGCCTTGGTGGGGTGGAGGGCTTGCTTCCTTTGCATCTATTTATCGGACTCAAATTGTGCTCAACTCACCACATTCGCAGTTCTTTTTCTCTCAATACTACATTATTTGGTCTCTTAATTTAGAATATATTCTCTTGGTTGACCACGTTTCTAATCATTTCCATAATAGGTAAGGCAAATATAAGATATCTTTCATGTGCATGCATGCTAAATGTCATTTCATGCAAAATCTAGTAATTGTTCCCCGTCAAGATCAAGTCAATATGCATTAAGCAAAGTTTCGGGTATTGGTTGTGATTGTGTTTTGTAGAATCCATTGATGCCCATAGTAGTAGACGATGGCCTCTTTTCTAAGCAAGGGATAAGACATTCTCTAGCCTTTCCCCTTTCGAAATCTAATTACCACATGCTAAGATAGTGAAAGCATCGGCTGCTGACATTCTTGTCATTCTTTTATTTAAAGTGGAATCTTTTTAGCCTGTAATCTATAATGCAAGGGCCTTTTTGAGGAAGTGGTCGACAAAATCTTGTTCGGATTTCATTTTGGTGATGAAAATGAGAGAAATAAAAAATATTGAAAAGTTTAACATTGTCCAGGAGAAAATTCATTATAAGTTGTCCGGGTACTGCACATTTCTTTCTGTTGACAGTCAAAAATCCTTGGAAATATTCACTTACCAGAAATTTCAGCTAGTGACTTTCATTTTATTTTGTTTACAAGAAGTTCATAACAATTGGGCTGAAAATTAGTGCATTGAAAAATATTAGCCGTTACACCTTGCGAATAGATTTAATCAAGAATAATTCTAGACAACTAATTCCGATAATCTATACTTCATAACTTTAATTACCCTCACCATCGACAACAGTAGCATCAAGAAAACCCATAACCGATTATTGTAGATTGTGCAAATCATCTGCTCCTTGCTTTTCAGAAAGTCAAGCAATAAGTATATATAGTACAATAAAAAGGTTTACTACAAAATCGAAATCCTCAGATAGTTTCTATGTCACCTTTAGGACGAGAGAAATCCTCTTATGCCATTTGTTTTGTCTCTTCGATTAGTTTCTCCTTATAAATTAACCGTAATAACAGTTGACATCAGTTTTGTCTCAAATACTTGCTCATAAGGATAACGGAGAGCTCCATATAAAACTTAAGGGAAGAGACTTAGTGGTAGCATGAGAGAGATTTTATGCTCGCACAATCCATCAAAGTCCTCAAATATATTGGCTACCGAAGATAGGATTTAGATTGTGCTTAGTTAGCCACCTTTCATAGTTTTCTTCTGTTTTCATTATTTGCTATAATGGTTATGTTGATAAGAGGAATATATAGATTACAAGATTGACCAAAATATAAAAACAACCAGCACCATGCATGTCATATGAAAATGCTAATTTAGATTTTCTGATATGACTAGATTAAACAAAGCTGTGGTTCTCCGCAAATTGAGTGATTTGTGTTGTAGAATTGATCAAGTGCAATATACTTGAGCTTCTTTGTAATCAGTTGTTACCCAAATATGTAAAAAGCTAAAATAGTGAAATGATCAATAAGGCATTGTTTTAATCAAAATGATGGTATAACATGCTTCATATCGTACATAATTTTGACTTGAATAGAGGTAAAATACATTTGTATGTATCGGATAGGAGCATGGATTCAATATCTGACTTAGATAGTCACGCCAATTTCTCAGTCGAGGAAAGTGTTCTACATACCAGAGAAAATAAGACTTCTAGCAAACATTCCTGAACTTGATTTTCAAACCAAAAATGCATTTATGTTGTGTGTAACTGCAAATTTTGGTTCTTGTCAAATTCCATTTATAATTTGAAAAGGCATTTTGGCCCTCATCTGCTAAAAGAGTCGTGAGACTCGTGATATATACTGAAAATTTAGAATTTGAAATAGTCATGCTTAGATTTGTTTTTCTATGCCAATTGGGCATTACTGGACCTGGGTATGGTGAAATTTAACTTTAAAAATGGGAGATGCCATTAATAGGAAATCTGAATGAAATTTGTATGTAAATCGGCTTAGTTTATCCAACCTCCAGCAGAGAAACCAGGTGTGCCATATGCACACTCTAAAATACTGCAATATACATTACCCTTCTAGAGGTCAATGTCTCTGACCCAGCTCTATTTTTTTTTGGAATGCTCCCAACACTGAAAATTCTTAAACATATAAATATGTCAGAATACATGTATCTTAGCTTAAGAATCAGAAGTGTATCTATGTGCTAATTCAAATTGGTTGATGCTCTTAAAATTATTAGGCAATATGAGTTCTTTGCATTTGGCAAAAGAATGAGATGAATGAAATTAAATGGAAGATTTGAGCTTTAATATGTTAGTGGGCTTGGTTTACCCAACCTCCAGCAGAGAAACCGGGTGTGCCATCTGCACACTCTGAAATCCTGCAATATACATTACCCTTCTGAAGGTCTATGTCTCTGACCCAGCTCTATTTTTTTGGAATGCACTCAATACTAAAAATTCTAAAACATACAAATGTGTCAGAAAACATGTATCTTACTTTAAGAATCAGAAGTGTATCTATGTGCCAATTCAAATCGGTTAATGCTCTTAAAATTATTAGGCAATATGAATCTACCCAGCTCTATGAATTTGGCAAAAGAAGGAGATGAATAAAATTAAATGGAAGATTTGAGCTTTAATATGTTAGCGGGCTTGGTTTACCCAACCTCCAGCAGAGAAACCGGGTGTGCCATCTGCACACTCGGAAATCCTGCAATATACATTACCCTTCTGGAGGTCAATGTCTCTGACCCAACTCTATTTTTTGGAATGCACTCAATACTGAAAATTCTTAAACATATAAATGTGTCAGAATACATGTATCTTAACTTAAGAATCAGAAGTGTATCTATGTGCCAATTCAAATTGGTTAATTCTCTTAAAATTATTAGGCAATATGAATCTACCCAGTTCTATGCATTTGGCAAAAGAGGGAGATGAATGAAATTAAATGAAAGCTATGAGTTTTAATATGTTAGCGGGCTTGGTTTACCCAACCTCCAGCAGAGAAATCGGGTGTACCATCTGCACACTCCCAAATCCTGCAATATACATTACCCTTCTGGAGGTCAATGTATCTGACCCAGCTCTATTTTTTTGGAATGCACTCAATACTGAAAATTCTTAAACATATAAATGTGTCAGAATACATGTATCTTAGCTTAAGAATCAGAAGTGTATCTATGTGCCAATTCAAATCGGTTAATGCTCGTAAAATTATTAGGCAATATTAATCTACCCAGCTCTATGCATTTGGCAAAAGAAGGAGATGAGTGCAATTAAATGGAAGATTTGAGCTTTAATTTGTTACCAGGCTTGGTTTACCCAACCTCTAGCAGAGAAACCAGGTGTGCCATCTGCACACTCGAAAATCCTGCAATATCATTACCCTTCTGGAGGTCAATGTCTCTGACCCAACTCTATTTTTTGGAATGCACTCAATACTAAAAATTCTTAAACATATAAATGTGTCAGAATACATGTATCTTAGCTTAAGAATCAGAAGTGTATCTATGTGCCAATTCAAATTGGTTAATTCTCTTAAAATTATTAGGCAATATGAATCTACCCAGTTCTATGCATTTGGCAAAAGAAGGAGATGAATGAAATTAAATGGAAGATATGAGTTTTAATATGTTAGCGGGCTTGGTTTACCCAACCTCCAGCAGAGAAACCGGGTGTGCCATCTGCACACTCCCAAATCCTGCAATATACATTACCCTTCTGGAGGTCAATGTATCTGACCCAGCTCTATTTTTTTGGAATGCACTCAATACTGAAAATTCTTAAACATATAAATGTGTCATAATACATGTATCTTAGCTTAAGAATCAGAAGTGTATCATGTGCCAATTCAAATCGGTTAATACTCTTAAAATTGTTAGGCAGCACGAATCTACCCAATACTATGCATTTGGCAAAAGAAGGAGATGAATGAAATTAAATTGAAGATTTGAGATTTAATTTTTAAGATATGGCTGATATATCAAATTGGTTTGCTTTAAGAGGAGGTGAAAAATATGTGCTCTGTAGGTCTCTTGGCTCATTTCTCAGTCATGGTTGCATCCATGACTACCCCAACTGAGGAAGTGATAGATGTTCGCATTTCGAGAATGGAGATGACATCACTTCTCTTGTTAGAGGCTTAGAGTCTAATCCCAACTCCGGTAATATTTCCACTTTTTTTATTTGTTCTTATTATTGCTACTATTTGTTAGCACAGTAATTTTTACACCTAGTCATGACATTGGTTAGAAAAATTATTACTGTTACTTGGATCTGGCGATTACTGAAAACTTTTGCTACCACTACACTGCTCCTCATTGCCATTTTACTAGATTTACCATCATGTTTTTTCTTTTATTACGAATACATGCTGATCTATGTTCCATTTTCCAATTAATAACATTGAAGATATCAGTCATAGCTCCTCAAAATTGTTTTCGTGAAGCAAATTAAAAAAAAATAGCAGAATTAGCCTCCTTGGAAATTAAATACAAGTGGTAATCGATCATATAAAAAACTAATAATTTCATAGTTAACTTGAATTTCCCGGTTATTTAGAATCTAGATTATGTGTTAGTAAATTGCTTCTTTGTTCTTGGTGGCCGGCATAGCCATTTTAAAGGTGAATCTGAGGCTCAATTTCTTTTTCCCCTTATGGGTAATTTTTTTGGTGGAAGTACTAAAGATGTGATTAATACAGGTACCAATTTGGACGCACGAAGCATGTAAGTGGCGAACAAATCACCTGCCCAGTGTGGAATCCAACTTGGTCCGGATGATGTAATTCCATTGCTGCACTCTTCAACCAATATTATTTACAAATAATATACTCGGGTGTCTAGTGATTGACTAACCAGGCAGTGGCAGGAGTGGCGTTATTTGAAACAATTGGCGTGTCATAACATTGTTATATCTTGTTGTGCTCCGGAATTCAATATGCTCTTCTTGTGGGATTATCCCACTGTTGAGGAAGCCAAAAGCCATTTTTATATTTTGTTGTGCTCCGGAATTCTATATTTTCTTCTTGTGGGATTATCCACTGTTGAGGAAGCCAAAAGCATTGTTGCATCTCGCAACCTCTAAATTGTAATTTTGATGTATCGATGATTTTGTATATTGAGAAACTTGAAATGTTTATATTGTAATAGACAAACTTCAAAAGATTCAGTTAAAATGAAGTTATATATTTCAAAAATTTTCTCATTTACTAGAGAAAAGGGAGTTATCTATCTTTTTTTCATTCAAAAGATTGTTTTTGGGCCTTATAAGAACACATTTAAGGAATATATGATAACTTAGATGTGGGTGTTCCTATTTGCATGTTTGTAATAAAGTTCTCATGTATTGCAAGTGATATTGAATATTTCAAAGCAAACTACTTTGCCAAGCTATAGATTTTGCGTTCTCTTATCTATTTACACTCTTCAATTGCCGTAGGGATGAGAATAGGTAGGTTCAAAGGCTAACTTTTAGCCAGTCCATTTAAAAAATTTTAATTTAAAAAAGTAAAAATTTATTTTTAATTCAAATTTTTTCATGAGACGGGCCAAGGGTTGGCCTATGAATCTGCCTATTCTCATCTAAGATTGACAATAATCATTGCGCAAGCTTCAGTAAGTAATTATTGAATTGCATGTCACAACCTAACAGAACATGTAAAATTGTATTGACCATCTAAATGCATGGTATTAACAAAAACAGTAATGTTTATGTGTTATATCAATAAAATATACTTTTTCTTAGATGTTTTCAGTAACGCTTTTGAAAGGAATGTCTTAACCTATTATTCTAAACTTTATCTTGTAATGCACAAACTGATGTGGATTTTCACAAGTTCAAGGAAAATTTACTTGTGATGGGGGAGGTCACTTGTTTAGAAGCGCAATGATGCATGACAGAGAAAAGATTAGGATTTGGTGGTGAAGATCAGTGATTTTGATAGATTTGGGGAAAAACAAATTAGCGTTTTGGTGAAAATTTGGAGAAAATTAGAAATAAAATAAAATGATAAAACATTTACTTGTATCTAGCAAATCATCATGCTAAAACAAAAGGGGTCTTTTCTGCAACATTTCATTCCCTTCTTAAAAATTCTATTTACAAGTCTTACTAATAGAATACATACAAAATCAATAATAAAATCAAATCTAAGAAAATCTTCGACAATATAATCTAATCTAAGAAGATCTTCAACAATTAAATCTAAGAAGATATTCAATAATAAACACCCTAAATCAAGGAATATCCCTAATCAGATCTACCTTTTATTATCAAATCAGATGAAATTCCTAATCAAATCTTGCTATTATTCAGAGGTTGATTTGATACTTCCTAATTTACATGATTTATCAAATTCATCTTCTACTTCAGAAGATATATCGCTGTTAAAATATGATTTATCAGAGGTTGATTTGATACTTTCAATATGGAACCGACAGCAAGACTGCCAGTACCCCTTTGGAATATAATGCTCGGCTCAATCTTACTGATGGTGTGTATCTGTCTGATCCTACCTCTATCGACAGTTGGTTGGTAGTCTTATTTATCTCACAGTTACTCGCCCTGATATTTCTTATGCTGTTCACCTGGTCAGTCAGTTCATGCACGAGTCTCCCACTATGCTGCTGTTCTTTAAATCCTCCGCTATGTCAAGGGCACTCTTTTCCATGGTTTATACTATTCATCTCAGTCATCTCTTGAGTTACGAGGTTATTCTGATGCTGATTGGGCTGGGGATCTTACGGATCGTCGTTCTACCACTGGTATATGTTTCTTACTTGGTTCGTGTCTTATTTCTTGGCGAAGTAAGAAACAAACAGTTGTCGCTCGATCTACCACTGAGGCTGAGTATCACGCCCTTTCTAATGCTAATGCTGAGCTTCTATGGCTACGTCTTCTTTTAGCTGACTTGGATGCCCCTCAGCTGTCTCATTCTCTTCTCTACTGTGACAACCACAGTGCTATTCAGATTGTGCATAATAATATTTTTCATGAGCGCACAAAGCATATTGAGATTGACTGCCACTTCATTAGGCATCAGCTTAGTGATAGCACCCTTCGCTTGTGTTCCGTTTCCTCTGCTGATTAGTTTGCTGATATTTTCACTAAGTCACACTCACCTGATCGTCTTAGTGAACTTGTTAGCAAACTCCAGTTGGCTTCTACGGCGCCACCATGAGTTTGAGGGATAATGTTGTGATATCATAATGCTAAAATATTTTGAGATACTTTCCTATTAGATATTGAGATATTTTCCTAAATTAGGATAGTTGACAAATCTTTGATTGCCTAATTTAGGATAGTTGACAAATCTCTGAATTGACTAATTGAAGATTTTATGTAATTAGTATCAATTACAGATCCTGTAATTATTCTTTTTATTGCCTCCTTCACCTATAAAAGGATGGCTCATTGTACAGTTCAAAAATAAGAAAATATACAAAAATTTCTTCATTCCGTTTTCGCTCTATTTTCTTCTACAATCGCAAAAAGCCGATTCCACTTTCACAACTTTGGCTCAAAATAGAATAGCACGTTCTAGTTCCTCAACCATATTAATTAAATGGATTTGGCTTTTATTATCCACATCAAGTAACTAGTGCAATTCGAAAGCATTGTTTTTCTATCAAGTGCTCATGTATTAATACGTATGCATAGAGAACTATTTCTTTGTGGAAAATGGAACACTAATCTTTTAACTGAAACAAGTCACTTGTATTGAAGTTCTCATGTATTGCAAGCAATACTAAATATTCCAAAGTAAATTACTTTGCCAAGCTTCAGAAGGTGATGCAAACAGCATGTAAAATTGTATTGACCATCTGAATGCATGGTTTAAGAAAAACAGTAATATTTGCATGTTATGTCAATAAAATACACCATTTCTAGAATGTTTTCAACAATGTTTTTTTTAGAGAAATGCCATAGCCTATCATCTGTATCTTACCTAATCTTATAATGCACAAACTGATGATGAATTTTCACAAGTTCAAGGAAAATTGCTTGTGATGGGGGAGATCACTTTTTTAGAAGCGCAATGGCGTAGGACAGAAGTGGGATTAGGGTTTGGTGGTGAAGATTGGGAATTTTGGTGGATTCAAGGAAGAACAAATTAGGATTTTAGTGAGAATTTGGAGAAAATTGGGAATAAAATAAAATAATATAAGAGATTTACTTGTGTCTAATAAATCATCACTACTAAAAGCGATGGGTCTTTTTTCCTTCAACCTTACAGTTTTATTCCTCGAAAATTTTGTTTATAAATTTTATTTATCAAAAAAATTCAAACCTAGTAAATCAAATATAAGAAAACTATCAAAAATAAAACCCAAATCAAATCTAGAAAATTTTTTAACAATTAAACCTAAATCAAATATAAGAAAATTCAAATCTAAGAATATTTACAGCAATAAAGTTTAAATCAAACAAAATCTCTAATCAGATCTGCCTTTTACTTTCCAAATCAAATAAAATTACTAATCAAACCTTTCTTTTATTCAAATTCACATTCTATTTGAACTGTGATATATCACGGAAGCTGATTCCACCTCCACCATCTTACCTAGAATAGAAGAGCACTTCTAGTTCCTCGACCATATCTAATTAAACGGATCTGACCTTTATTATCTCCATCACAAACTAGTGCAATTCAAAAGCATTGTTATGCTTTCAAATGCTCGTCTATTATCACAGATGCATAGAACTATTTCTTTTCATCTTTTAACTGTGAAACAGTCACTCATACTTGCATGACATATAGAATTCTCTAATTCTACATATAGCATATTTTGCATGAGCTGCATTTACAAAACATGTTGAAGCAACTATATTCTCTAGGTTAACCCTAATGACTAGAGAGAATCAATCTATATTTTATTTCAGATACTTACTCATGAAGAAGATAATGCAGAATTCTGTGCAAATAAAGGGAAGAGATGCAAGCCTAGCATGAAAGATAAGAACGACTTGGACTAGCCAAGGAGACTGCCTACGAACCCACGCGTAGAAACTCTCAACAAACAAATTGAAAACCCCAAAGACAAAGGACACTGGCAAGTCATCCTTGGCTACCAAAGACGTTTTCTCATCTTTATGTAAGGCCTCTCTTCCATTTCGTTGTCGTGCTTGCCTTGGTGGGGGGTGGAGGGCTTGCTTCCTTTGCATCTATTTATCGGATCCAAATTGTGCTCGACTCACCACATTCGCAGTTCTTTTTCTCTCAATACTACATTATTTGGTCTCTTAATTTAGAATATATTCTCTTGGCTGACCACGTTCGAATCTTTTCCATAATAGGTAAGGCAAATATAAGATATCTTTCATGTGCATGCATTAAGCAAAGCTTGGGGTATTGGTTGCGATTGTGTTTTGTAGAATCCATTGATGCCTATAGCAGGAGACTATGGCCTCTTTACTAAGCAAGGGATAAGACACAAGAGTTCTCTAGCCTTTCCCCTTTCGAAAACTAATTACTACATGCTAAGATAGTGAAAGCATCGGCTGCTGACATTCTTGTCATTCTTCTATTTAAAGTGGAATCTTTTTACCCTGTAATCTATAATGCAAGGGCCTTTTTGAGGAAGTGGTCGGCAAAATCTTGTTCGGATTTCATTTTGCTGATGAAAATGAGAGAAATAAAAAATATTGAAAAGTTTGACGTTGTCCGGGAGAAAATACATTTATAAGTTGTCCGGGTACTGCGCATTTCTTTCAGTTGACAGTCAAAAATCCTTGGAAATATTCACTGATCAGAAATTTCAGCTAGTGACTTTTATTTTATTTTGTTTATAAGAAGTTCATAACATGTGGGCTGAAAATTAGTGTATTGAAAAATATTAGCCGCTACACCTTGCGAATAGATTTAATCAAGAATAATTCTAGACAACTAATTCCGATAATCTATATTTCATAGTACAATAAAAAGGTTTATTACAAAATTCAAATCCTCAGACAGTTTCTATGTCACCTTTACGAAGAGTGAAATCCTCTTATGCCATTTGTTTTGTCCATTTGTTTTGTCCCTTTAATGGAGGGCTTCATATGAAACTTAAGAGAAGAGACTTAGTCGTAGCATGAGGGAGATTTTATGCTCGCACAATCCATCAAAGTCCTCAAATATATTGTCTACCGAAGATAGGATTTCGATTGTCCTCAGTTAGCCACCTTTCATAGTTTTCTTCTGTTTTCATTATTTGCTATAATGGTTATGTTGATAAGAGGAATATATAGATTACAAGATTGACCAAAATATAAAAACAACCAGCACCATGCATTTCATATGAAAATTCTAATTTAGATTTTCTAATATGATTAGATTAAACAAAGCTGAGTTTCTCTGCAAATTGAGTGGTTTGTGTTGTAGAATTGATCAAGTGCAATATACTTGAGCTTCTTTGCAATCAGTTGTTACTGAAATATGTAAAAAGCTAAAATAGTGAAATGATCAATAAAGCGTTGTTTTAATCAAGATGATGGTATAACATGCTTCATCTTGTACATAATTTTGACTTGAATAAAGGTAAACACATTTGTAAGTATCGGATAGGAGCACGAATTTCATATCTGACTCAGACAGTCATGCCAAATTTCTTTGTCGAGAAAAGTGACCTACATACCAGAAGAAATAAGACTTCTTGGAAACATTCTTGAACTTGATTTTCAAATCAAAAATGATTTTATGGTAACTGCAAATATTGGTTCTTGTCAAATTCCATTTATAATTTGAAAAGGCATTTTGGCCCTCACATGCTAAAAGAGGCATGAGACTCGTGATCTATACTGAAAATTTAGATATTTGAAATAGTCAAGCATGAATTTGTTATTCTGTGCCAATTGGATATTACTGGACCTAGGTATGGTGAAATTTAACTTTAAAAATGGGAGATGCCATTAATCGGAAATCAGAATGGAATTTGTATGTAAACCGACTTTGTTTACCTAACCTTCAGTGGAGAAATCGGGTGTGCCATATGCACACTCCTAAATTCTGCAATATACATTACCCTTCTAGAGGTCAATGTATCTGACCCAACTCTATTTTTTTGGAATGCTCCCAACACTGAAAATTCTTAAACATATAAATGTGTCAGAATACATGTATCTTAGCTTAAGAATCAGAAGTGCACCGATGTGTTAATTCAAATCGGTTAATGCTCTTAAAATTGTTAGGGAACATGAATCTACCCAGTTCTATGCATTTGGCAAGAGAATGAGATGAATGAAATTAAATGAAATATTTGAGCTTTAATATGTTAGCAGGCTTGATTTACCCAACCTCCAACAGAGAAACCATGTGTCTATATGCACACTCCAAAATCCTGCAATATACATTACCCTTCTGGAGGCCAATGTATCTGACCCAGCTCTATTTTTTTGGATTGCAGTCAATACTGAAAATTGTTAAACATATAAATGTGTCAGAATACATGTATCTTAGCTTAAGAATCAGAAGTGTACTGATGTGTCAAATCAAATTGGTTAATGCTCTTAAAATTGTTAGGGAACATGAATCTACCCAGTTCTATGCATATGGCAAGAGAAGGAGATGAATGAAATTAAATGAAAGATTTGAGCTTTAATCTGTTAGCGGGCTTGATTTACCCAACCTCCAACAGCGAAACCATGTGTGCCATATGCACACTCCGAAATCCTGCAATATACATTACCTTTCTGGAGGTCAATGTATCTGACCCAGCTCTATTTTTTTTGGAATGCACTCAATACTGAAAATTCTTAAACATATAAGTATATCAGAATACATGTATCTTAGGTTAAGAATCAGAAGTGTATCTATGTGCCAATTCAAATTGGTTAATGCTCATAAAATTGTTAGGCAGCACAAATCTACCCAATACTATGCATTTGGCAAAAGAAGGAGATGAATAAAATTAAATGGAAGATTTGAGCTTTAATTTGTAAGATATGGCTGATATATCAAATTGGTTTGCTATAAAAGGAGGCGAAAAATATGTTCTCTGTAGGTCTCTTGGCTCATTTCTCAGTCATGGTTGCATCTGTGACTGCCCCAACTGAGGAAGTGATAGATGTTCGCATTTCGAGAATGGCTTTGACATCACTTCTCTTGTTAGAGGCTTAGAGTCTAATCCCAACTCCGGTAATATTTCCACTTGTTTTTTATTTGTTCTTATTATTGCTTCTAATTGTTAGCACACTAATTTTCACCCCTAGTCATTAGGTTGGTTAGAAGAATTATTACTGTTACTTGGATCTCGCGATTACTGAAAACTTATGCTACCACTACACTGCTCCTCTTTGCCATTTTACTAGATTTACCATCATGTTTTTTCTTTTATTACCAATACATACTGATCTAAGTTCCATTATCCAATTAATAACATTGGAGATATTAGTCATGACTCCTCAAAATTATTTTCTTGAAGTAAATTAACCCAAAAAAAAATTAGCAGAATTAGCCTCCTTGGAAATTAAATACAAGGGGTAATCAATCTTATAAGAACTAATAATTTCATAGTTAACTAGAATTTCCCGGTTATTTAGAATCTAGATTATGTGTTAGTAAATTGCTTATTTGTTCCTGGTGGTTGGCGTAGCCATGTTAAAAGTGAATCTGAGGCTCAATTTCTTTTTCCCCTTATGGGTGATTTTTATGGTGGAAGTACTAAAGATGTGATTAATACAGGTACCAATTTGGACGCACAAAGCATGTAAGTAGCGAACAAATCACCTGCCCAGTGTGGAATCCAACTTGGTCCGGATGATGTAAAATAATTGCAACACTCTTCAACCAATATTATTTACAAATAATATACTCGGGTGTCTAGTGTTTTATTAACCATGCAGTGGCAGGAGTGGCAACAGTATGCAGTCTTATCAACAACTGCAAAATATGGCTAGTTCAAGCACACAAGAGATGCCTGTTATTTGAAACAATTGGCGTGTTATGACATTTTTATATCTTGTTGTGCTCTGGAATTCAATGTGCTCTTCTTGTGGGATTATCCCACTGTTGAGGAAGCCAAAAGCCATTTTTATATCTTGTTGTACTCCGGAATTCTATTTTTTCTTCTTGTGGGATTATCCCACTGTTGAGGAAGCCAAAAGCATTATTGCATCTCGCAACATCTAAATTGTAATTTTGATGTATCAATGATTTATATTGTAATAGACAAAGTTTGAAAGATTCAGTTAAAATAAAGTTATATATTTCGAAAATTTTCCCATTTACCAGAGAAAAGGGAGTTATCTATCTTTTTTCGTTCAAAAGATTGTTTTTGGGCTTTATAACAACACATTTAAGAAATATATCAAAAGATTCTTTTTGGGCTTTATAAGAACACATTTAAGAAATATATGAAAACTTAAACGTGGGTGTTCCTATTTGTGCATGTTTGTATGAAAACTTAGGCCAGGTAACTATAGTATCTTTAGACAAGAGCCACAGTAAAAGCCCAATTTTTGGCAGGCATCTCGTTTTCCAAATATACTTGGCATCAGCAGGCTTAAGTCCCCCATTTATAAAATGACAATACATGAACTTAACTGAGAACATATCTCCCTTATCCCATTTTAGAAAGCATAATCAGTTTATCCCATTCTTGACCAAGAATTGCATTTAGGTCACTTCACTACTCTGTGCATGCGTACATGTGTGTGTGCGCGCACGCGTGAGAGAGAGAGAGAGATCTCTTCCTAAATGGAGAAGTTCTTCCTTCAATTTACCCTGTCCGTCTCTTATGGACATCTTGAATAACAGTTCCTCATAACTGTGACAGTCAGAAGATCCTTTGACATGATCCTAATGCATGCTTCGCTTTTATTTTCAAATTTCTTGCTCTATCTTTCAATCTATAGATTGATTTACCTTTGAAATGAATACTTTGTACAGGCCAAAAAAATGATAAGGAAACATCTTTCCCAGTTCCTTCAGCATGCACCAAGTTTGCCAAACATACAGATAGAAAGTAAAGTATCAGTAAAGTTTTATACAGAGTTTTTATTGCTGAAAAAGATGGTGACTACCAATTTTGATGCATAACAAAGATCGAAGCCCACATAAATATTTCCTAAATGTGGACAGTGCGAGAGGATGCAAACTGCAAAATATTAGTAAGTAGAGTTCTCTTATCGATGCCAACCTTGATATCTTGCCTGCCAACAAACAAATGCATTATGCAGCTTTGAATACATGTCTGATTGTAGTCCCCATGCCTTGAGAGGAATCAGATCTAAATTCCAACGCGATATAATTGGTTGCTGTTTTGTCGGTGCACATGATATATAGATTAAATATTAACAATTCTTAAAGCATGTTAGCCCGTGAGTAACACCCCTTGGTCCCAAAAGAAAGGTCCCACGTTTCCTAATGAGAGTAGTATTAATATCGTTAGTTAATAGTTTGTTATTTTTATTTCTGGTTAACTTTAACTATACATTTTTTATGAAATTCCAAAAGGTATGCTAGTACAAAATTTGAAGAGATAAGGGAGAATATATGGGGGTGTCATTTAAGAATTAAAGTGAACCAAATCATTTTTTTTTTTTTAAATAAGTTATGTCATCTCTTGTGTTTTAGGTTATTTAGTACCACTCACCCCCCATCTGCAACTTCAAGCTATGACTTATTTAACAACTAACCCCATACGGAGCAGTTGCCAGCTATCACGCAACTCTTTCCCCTGCTCATCCAAGAATAACACCACATGTGAGTTTCCAACTAATATGCCAACATCTTCACTGTATTGAATTGTCCCAACCCAAAACAATTAGGTGGTAGATTTGATGGAAGCTGGCTGTTTCCTTTGATTCTATTGTAGAACAAAGGGAATCAAAGTACAGCTCATGAGAGATAAAAGTACTAGCGAGACATTCAAAGCTGTCAATAACGTTAAATGTGGCCCCATACAGCAAATAAACGATTGCAACATATATTATCTCAGCAGCCAGTTTAGCTGCAGACATGTGATACTTCAAGAGCCGATATCAGCAAATATATAGATAAAGTTTCTTATTGATTCAATGAGAGGCTTGCTTACAAAGTTTCAGCCCAAAAGAACGAACCCAAGTTTACAACATATCACTACAAACAGTTTTTACTTTGACATACAGACATCGACGATATATTATTACAGAAACCCCGTCCACCTGTGACAAAGAAAAAAACGGCAAAATTTCCTGTATATGGATCGGGTTAGGTATTGTACAGTTGTATTTCGATCACCCCTCTTTGTTTCGTGGATTCAGCACAAGTGGTGTTCCAGTGGCAAGCCAGGCCTGCTCCCGTTTTATTGCGAAGAATCAATGGAGGCCGATCAGACTGCAGCAACACACGAAGTAACAAAGAATAGCAATTCATCCAGCCTTCTGACTGCTCATCTTCCACCAACAGAATTATGCAATGCTGAGAACTCTGATGGACAAGAGCCATGAGCTGGACTAAACAATAAACAACAAATGCAAGCAACTCTCCTGTTATCTACAACATAGAATCAAGAATCATATGCAGCAAAATTCTGGTGTCGGACCCCATGCTAGTCACAGTCCAATCCACATTCCTCGAGCAGTGGCCCGTCAGACTTTGCCAAGAAGGGATCAATGCGAACCCACAAAAGGGAGAAGATAGAAGAAAGGAGAATCGACCAGACGATGATGATCGTGGGTGTTCTGTTTTGCCTTCCGACCAAACCTTTCAAGAACGGATAGAGATGAACAATCACCCAGAACGCAAAGAAGAGCTTACCAAACAGAGGTCCCCATGACTCGTAACCGTTGTTAATTGCATTGGAAACTCCAGCAACTACACCAATTATGTTGATTATCAAAAGAGTCGTGGGCGGTATAAGTAATGTTGTCCACTTGAAGGTGTAGAGCTCTGAGAAATCTTCATCATCGGTAGCTTTTGATGTCACAGTAAAATTGGTATCTATACCAGCGAGGACCTTCAACAGACCTTGAAACAATGCGAATAGATGTGCTGAGACACCTCCTATCACCCAAAACTGCTCATTTCTCCACCAATCATCGATACCGACACCACTCCATCTCATTTCAAGGATACCGGTGGCAAATATACAAATGAAGAGTGATATAAACCACAAACTCGCCACGTTGCTAAGCTGCATTGCACACGGAAAAACCAAGAATCAGCAAAACATCGAGAATAAGTCATTTCATAGAAAGGGTGTGTTCGAATATTAGATACCTCTGGAGTGATGAACTTTCCAGTGAGCAAACATACGGCAGGCAAAGTGCAGTAAGCCAGAAGAGGGAGTGATGTCAGAGGATAAACTACAGAATTTATGTACGAGAACCGCTCCAACCATTTCAAGCCACCACCATAACCGTACCAGAGTGGACAATGACAGGACAACAGAATTTCAACAGAACCCAGAGCCCATCGAAGAACCTGGTGAAGACGATCCGAAAGATTAAGGGGTGCAGAACCCTTGAAAGCAGCCCTTGGAGGAATACAATAGACTGATCGCCATCCATGACAGTGCATTTTAAAACCAGTCAAAATATCTTCTGTAACTGAACCATAGATCCAACCAACCTGAATGGAAATTGAAAAGGCTTAGTTTAAAGCAATTGTGCCCAGAGTTGCTTCAACGTACAAGGAATTAATGTACTCGTCAAGTAACAAACCTCTTTCCCCCAATCCGTCTTGTCTTCGTAGCCACAGCTAATGACATGAATAGCTTCTTTTAGCAACGATGCTGGAGTAGCACTCTTCAACGTCCCACCATCTTCAAGCAGGGTAGATGCAACGAAAACTGGTGACTGCCCAAACTTCTTTTCCAGCTTTTGTTCAGATATAAAGGGTTTTTCGCTCTCAAGGCCTAATTAATTTAAAAAAAATACTATAAGTAAAATGGTATGAAATAATGTCTGGAAGGACTGGAACCATTAAAAAAGATTTTTACGAAAAGAATGAAACAACAAGTATCATATGATATTCGGAGAACTGGTTAATCAGCAAAGAACCAACATTCAACGGAACTAAATTTGTGTTTGCAGGTACATGGTCAAAATGCTATCTAGTAAGAGGATTGCATAAACAAGCTAACAAATTTCTATCTTGAAATGCTATTAACTAGCTACTTTAGTCAGCTAAGTGAATTACAATATACATATATAAATGGATTACAGGATTTTTGAGCTGCCAGCTCGGGTATGTTACGTGAGTTAGCGGTAAAAAAGTAATGGTCCCATTATTTTTTTAAATTTTTTTATAGGATAATAATCTCTACCTCTTTAGCTTCTTTAGGATCAAATTTCTCATCAAGTGGATACAAAATACTGTTTATTGAAAACCGTTAATTTTGTGTCTACTTAATAGAATGCCAAATCAAAATTAAAACCCAAGAAATTAGGTATGAGTGAACCCTAGGGGTTGAGATCATAATCTAAAAGAAAATTTTAGAAAAATTATAATAAATGGTGGAAATAGAGTATAGCTCAGGTAAACTCATTTCCTGAGCAACTCATTTCCATTACTCTCATTTGTGCGTGCGTATGTTCACGTGCGCGTGTGCAGTCTTTTTTTGTTTAGGACAAATGGGTTGCTAGAAATCTGGGAAGCATACTTTGACAATGAAGTCATCAGAACATAAAAGAACAAACATATAAAGAGGAATCCTTTACAAAACAAAAAGGTGGTCTTCAAAACACCGAGAACATAGGCTTACCTTCCAAACCCTCTTCAATGCCCTCCAAGGCAAAAACAGGGCCTTTATTATCAACGTTCCCAAAGGATTTCTTTTTCTTTCCCTGCTTGTTCTTTGTATTCTTTTTCTTCTTCTTCCCAGAACAACAGCAACAGCAGCACCATTTCGGCCAACAGTTGCAAGTCCTTGAGGGCGGCTTTTTTGTCTTAGGAGCATCATAGCCATAGAGAGCCTGTCTTCGGAACACACATCCAGTACCCACATAAATTGGCCCTTGAATCCCATCCAGACCCTTCATATTAATCTGTAAAACAAAGTTTTCCATTATTTTATCAATGGCAATAACTCAATCAGATGAAGTTCATCAAAGAAATCATAAAATGTGTACAAATAGTCTTGGATGGTTATGCTTACATCAAAGAATACAACATTTCGATTTGCATATCGATCATGTCGATCAATACCATCGAACCGCTGGGGAAACTGCACGTAACAGACTTTCTTTCCCATTAGTGGGTCCATCATGAAACACATAGCCTCCCTGAGTGCCTTACTGTTGTTGATGTAATGATCACAATCAAGGTTCAGCAGATACGGTGCATTAGTGAGTACAGCTGAGACTCTAACCTACAAATACGTGAAGAACAAAGGAGAAAATGGTATAAGCCTTGGAAAACCTTCTGCATACAAGAAAGTGATGAGTGCTAATAAAAAGAAATGATTTACCAGAGCATTCATAGCACCAGCCTTCTTATGATGATTAAATCCTGGTCTTTTTTCTCTGGATACGTAAACCAAGCGAGGTAGCTCATTCCCTTCCATATCATGCCCGCCACTTTGGCCAAGAAAAACCTTCATCCAGAATTTCATGAACCGTTAATTTGAAATGAACAGGGAAAAGAAAATGAAATCGTCAGAAGTATATATACCTGAATCATTCCAGGATGGTCACGAACATTGTTTCCGGGCCATGGAGTTCCATCCTGCATCGTCCACCCTTCTTCCGGGACCTTTTGGGCTTTTGAAACCAAAGCATTGATCCGTACCTTGAACTCTTCGTACTCTCTCTGCAATAACAAGAGAATTCAACATGCCAACTTGAGTACAAGAACCGCTCAAAGAACTTGGCAAAAATAAAAAATCATTTACTACTGCAAACCTTCATTGCTCTCCGTTCCTTTATAAAAGAAGGTAAGACCTTATCCTTCAAGTAGTCTATCTTCTGCTGGAAATACCATTCTGGTGCCCGTGGTTCTATACTGAATTTCTTGCAGAATGGTACCCATTTCTTTGCAAATTCAGAGGTTTCAGACAATGCTTCGAACGTCAGCATTGCAGCACCATCGTCAGAAACATAGCAGGAGACTTTCTCAACAGGGTAATCGACAGCAAGAATGGACAGTACTGTGTTTGCTGTGACCAGGGGGGGCTCTTTCAAAGGATCAACTGTACTCACAAATATGTCGACTGGGGATAGTTGAGATGGCTGGCCTTCCTTCTCATACCTATGGAGAAGAATAAATACCATAAAAAATCAATCCAAAAGGCAAATGAACAAGAAGAAATAAAGTTTGCATCTTTCCTTACCTTAGAGATAACCTGTCGAGGTAAGTTTCCCTTTCAATTGGAAGCCACTTGGGAAATTGATCAAGTATCCACGAAAGCGCAAACCAGATTTCACAGATCACAGACACAAGCCACAGTCCGAATGCATCATTCACTGGATGCGTGAGTCGGTAATGGAAAAAGAATCCAAGAACTACCAGCCGAATAATAATAATTATCCTGTATGGATTGATCAGGCTAGAAGCAATAGGTAGCTTTCTCGATAATGGTTGCCTAGCTTCATCCATTCTGCTTAAGAAAAGGAATTATAAGAGATGCCATTCATGCTCTTAAACAAGGGACGAGGGAAAAAAAAAACAGTTATTAAAGCCAACTCCCAAGAACAATTACTAAATCATGCCACCATGACATGCAGACACAGCACAAAATCTAAAACAAACACATTATGCATGTTTGACAAGAATACGGTTCCATGACATAAATGTATGTGCCACATTGAATTAGTTACTAGCCCAGGACTATTTGCCCGGAAAATTCTATTCATTAAGCTTATATAGCTTAATTGTTTTGTTTGTTATCTTTTCTGGAGTGGTGACGATGTATGCACTTTTTATTTTTTATTTGTTCAAAAACAGTTGTTTATTTATTATTGAGTGTATGTGCATGTGGTTTGTTTTTTTATTTTTTAGTTTTTCCTTATCCTTTATTAATCATCAAGTCCATGGTACAAGAGATTAATACATATCTCGCATACCGTCATCATATCAACCTAATCTACAAAATTAGATTTCAAAATGGCTGTTTCAGTTCAGTTTTAAAATGACATTAGCTTACCTAAGAATATCTACTTAATTTTGGTTCCTGAGTATGGAGGTAAAATATCTGTAGAGCATAATATTAAGACCGTGATATAATATCTTGGAAACTCTATGTTGCTTTACCCGGCCAGTACGGTGGATTATAATTGCCGCTGCAAAATAATCATAACATATACAACACATCACTAAAAATGAAGATTCTAGAAGCTTACAGTGGTAAATCTGGATCGTCACCATCATTATCCCCATTTCCAACATTTCCATTTCTTGCCGCCTGCAACTTCTCTTGCTTCTGCTTCCAAATCTCCATCCTCTCCTTCCATGCAATACTTCCATAGCCATAGGCAGCAAGATCCTTGGAAGGATCCATGGATCTTGGTTGTACTGCAAGGGTTCATGAAGATTTCATAAATCCTGCTTCAAATAAAATTTTAAATTATCCAAGTAGTGCTCATGTATTCATATACCTGGAAGACTTGGATCAGCAAAGGGAAGAGGATGAATCCTTTTTCCTCCGCCACCTGAATACGCAGGCACCAGTGCATGTTGCTCAGGAGGAATATCGTCAACCTGTGGAGGAATGCCATTTAATTAATCCTATGGGAAAAGGAAACAAAACTTCCATCAAATATTCAAAAGAATCCAATAAATTCAACAATATACTACCTATATGAACAAAAGAGAGAAAAAAAAAAGGAAGCAATGAGAAGGGAACAATGCTAATGCTCCACGCCATATGGCTCATCTCTTGCAGACAATCACCATATTCTAAGGGATATTCATAGGCAATTCTAGAATACGAGGAAAGTAAGTTCCCTTTCACAGACGGGAACCAAACTGCGGAGGGTTCAATTTATTGTGCATATTAGAAATTTCACAACAGCTAGAGCACTCTAGGCATACAGTATAACCAATCATAAACATTATAGTAGTTTCACCTAAAAGTTCCTCAAATGATCATCAACGGTAAGAAGTCTAAAACAAAAGTATGTAAAGTACGGGGATTGGTGTCGCCCAATTGACTTGGAATCTTGGAGCACAGTAGAAAAAATGCTATAACGTCAAAAACTTTTGGGGTCAGCACAAGAATCATTTAATCTTGTTAAAGGCCATCTCTGTTACGTTAGCTGGCTAGTGGACCTTTCAACTCTCACTCGATATTTGTTTCGCTAACCGTAGTCATACCTGCTACTTCACATATGATCCTTCTCTCATAAAGCATACAAGCTCAGCGGCACTAGCTGATGCACATGAGTGCATCATATCTTAAGATCTAATACCATCTTTAAACATTTCAAACAATTACCGACAGAAAATATTTGAAGTGTTGTGGCAATTGGTGTAAGCTTAGCAACAGTTGATTATGGTAAGAGTTAGAATTATCATATAACCATCAGCCACTAGCTAGCAAAAGACTTGAGACACCCTAGAGCAACCGATAAGGCATACAAATACAAATAAAATTATCCATAACTGCATTCAAAATGTTCAGCTAGAAAAACCCATAACCGCAGAAAGACTAAACAGTGGCAGCATACCATTTCGCCATTGGTAAGCAAAGGAACATTATACCCAGCATTAACACCTTGCGGCATCTCCACGTCGGTCCCTCGCCCGACCCTCATTTGACCCTGCAACATAGCCTCGGCACCATACTGCATTTCATCTCTATCCCTCCGAGCAAAGCTGAACTCATTCTCAAGATCATCAATGTCATCCTCATCCTCATCGCCGGCAACTCGTGGGCAACCTAACAAGATTAAAAAAGATCCAAACTTTCCTCAATATCCAACCTTAGAACACAATTTTCAACAGGGTATCTGAAGGGAAAATAAAAATCACACTTACCCTTAAGCCTCTTAAACCTAGTTTTGCACTGTGGGCAGACCTGGCTCCCTTCTCTGCGCTCATAATCGTAGCAATCTCTACACATAGGGAAAGCACACTCATTGCAAGCAACAAAGGGCTCCCCCTCCGGCGTTAGCCCCACATCATCCCCACAAATCTGGCACGTTTGCCTGCTCACTTGCTGCAGAGGCTTCGGCTGCAGGATAAAAACCCATAAAAGATCAGCACTTTAGTATTAAATCCACAATAAAAAACCCAAAAAAAAAAAACCAAAAAAAAATCAACAACCACCACCCTTACCCCCGATTCGCCTTCGCGACGAATAACAACAAGCTCATTCCGGTTATGAGAGCCGGCGACAAGACCAGCGCTGGCCTCCATCACAACAGCAGCGCCCTAATCAGCCTCAGATCTGGCGAAACCGATCGGCACCCAGTTCGAAAGATTCGATTTTGACGCCAATGGCAAGATGATTAGGGGGAGGAAGAAAAGGGGTATCGGATAGAGAGGAGGAGGAGGAGGAGGAGGAGCCCTAAAGACACAATCTTTTTATTTTTGGGGGGCTTTGGGTGTTTTGTTGCTGCTAGCTGCCACTCTTTTTTATGAGTTTCTCCGCCGACAGAAGAGAGCGAATGAGTCAAAACAATTTGCTCATTAAAGCTAGAGAAAGCGACGGGCCATCGGCAGGGAAAATAATGGAGTTGGGGGGTTGGGGAGGTCAAATTTTTTTTACAGAGGAAGGGGGTGATCTTTAATTTTTAAAGAGGGGGGAGAGAGAGAGAGAGAGAGAGAGATGAGAAGAATCAAGAAGGTAACAGGTTGGCACATGTGGGGTTTGATTAGAAATGAGACTGTGTCGTCGTCGTCGTCGTCGTCAAGTTCTGTGCTGGGGCTGGAGGTTCCTGGATCTTAGCTAACCCGCGTGGGGCCCGCAGCAGCTAGGGTTTTGGGTGGTGGAGCCACGGGAGATTTGAAGGAGAAGCGGAAGAGGGGGCGGAGGGGGCGGCGGCGGGAGCAATCAACACGGTGTCGAGTGCGGTGGAAGTGACTCGGACTCGTTTTTTTTTTTTTTTTTTTTTTTTAATTTTATTTTTCTGTTGGAGCCTTGGAGGGGTTGTGCTGGGCTTGGTAAGTGTACGAGTGTACTATTAACTGGGGAAATTCAAAATACGTACTAGAATTGACTTAGTGAGCGCCATTTTCTCCTTTGCTGTAAATCACTTAACCATAGGATGTGGTGCTCAGTAAATAAAATGTGGTGCGCATTTAGAATTTCCCTACTAATTATGCAGGTTATAAATTAGGTGGACCCAAAATCAGTCTTCTTGCATGAATGGCACCCTCCACTTTCAGAATGACTACAATGCTAATGCTATTAGGGAACTAAATTTAACCAATTAAAAATGAAAATCGATGATAAAACTAGTCTGGTTCAGTTTGATTTTGGTTAATGAACCGAATTTTGAATAAAACTTATTTAAAAACTATAATTTTAATCGTTTTAATAAGTATATTATTTCTAGATATCTAATTGGTATTGAATTAATTATCTATAATATGTGTATGTATATATATGTGTATACACACACATACATGCATATATACAAATATATTATTTTTTAATAATTTGGTTAGTTATATGTTTCAAATCTCTAAATCGAAAACTGACTAAATTATTTCGGTTTGATTTTGTCTATTCAGAACAATTTTATCGATTATTTTGGCTTTAACTAAATTTTATTCATCTCTAAATGGCATCGTACTTTTCAATTTATGGGAGATTACGTGTTCAACTACCGATGAGAACTCAAGTTGAGTAATGTTTTAAAAAATATATACGTTTGTCACCTTGATTAGGGGAAAAAAAACTATAGGAGATATCAATGTGATATTTTCTAAAAAAGTGGAAGCCAATTTAGTTACATTATAGGCTCAAAATACTAAAACTGTACAACATTTACAGTAAATATTTTGTCCTAGACCAGAAAAAAGTTACAAAAGTGAGAGAATATTATTGTTTTTATAGAAAGTTTAGTGTTTTTAGATACGACAAGGATCGCTCACACTTTTTGCATGTTTGGTTGTAAAGGGATTACTTTAATGGTGCATTTATTTGAATGTAAGTGGAAAAAAAAAGTCATTATTTCTTAAGAAACAATTATTATATTTTTATTAGATAAATAATAGTAGGAAAAAATTAAATAGTATTCTTTTACGAAAAAGTCTACATAAATTATATTATGTCAAGAAAACACCCAAAATACCAAAATCCAACTAATAACGAAGATTTGGTTATTCTTTCCAAAATCGTTTGGATGCTCATAAATAATTGGGACAATATGCTTAACAAGTTGTATTCGGATAATGGGACTGAAAAAAGTTGTATCTTTATTGTTTTAAAGTTTTTTAGAAAAATCACATCATTTGTGAATGGAAAAAAAAAATGTTTTTTAATCATGGGATCTTGGAAAGAAATCATTGCAAATTGCAAGACAAGCTTTTGGAATATTTAATCCTTAACTCTATCGTGGTGTTAATTATTAATTAATTATTACTAATAATTGCTTATCACCCCACCCCCCCCCCCCCTCCCCCCCCCCCCCCCTCCCACCCCCCCCTAAAAATAAATAAATTTGTTTCTCTTTCTCCTCTTAAATATTACTATGTTATTACTTTAGGTTTATATATTCAATTCTTTACTATTTATTTTTTTGAGTTAACTGTCCTTACTATAAAAAAAAAGTAGTGTAATTTATTTCCTTTTAAATTTAAAACTCTCACGATGTTAGTTAATATTTTGCTATTCTTACCAATTTTAGCTTAAATTGTATGGATTTTTACATATCTGTCCATTAAATATTTAAAAATTAAAATTTAGTCCCCCAAATCTTCATATTTATATTTAGTCCTCTAAATCCTTTAAGTTACCACAAATTAGTCCCCAGCCATATTTTTTGTCCAAATTTTCTGTTATACCCTTGAGTTATTTCACTTTAGTTCTCCCTTCTCTCTTCTTCCTCTCTTCCTCTTCTTATTGAGTTCGCATCTCTATTCTCCTCCTCTCTCTCTCTTCCCTCTTCTTATTGGTTTCTCCTGAGTTACTTCACTTTAGAGATTAACTGGGAGAGAAGAGAAAGGGGACCCAATAAAAAGAGGAAGAGAAAATGGAAGACTATAATGAAGTAACTTGGGGATATAATGGAAATTTCGGACCAAAAATATGACTGGGAAACTAGATTATAAATATGAAGATTTTGGGAACTAAATTCTAATTTTTAAAGATTTAAGATATGTAAAAACCCCTAAATTGTATATTTTTATAAAATTCCCAAATTATCCTCACCTCTCTCACTAAAAACTCACCCAAACATGCTAAGAGAGGGATAATTTTATAAAAAAAAAATTACAGCTTAAATTAAATATGGATGAGAATAACAAACTGTTGACATTAGGATTTGAAGGGCTAAACTGAAAGTTTTAAACAGATTAGATTGCTCTTGTAGTATAGGAAATTTTACTGCAATTAATTCTTTTTTTTTTCCTCACTCTTTAGGAAAGCCTATCAAATTGTTTTCTACAACTATTTTAAAAAGGATTTATTTATTTATTTATTCTGACATAAAATTTTTGTACTACTACGATAAATTTATGTACAATTTTTTAATATGTGAATTTTTAGGCCTTTCCTTTTAGAAGGGTCCCCAAATTTTTTTCGAAGGTCACCTAAATATTTATTCATTTGTTAGATTCTTAAATAAAAAGTTTTGCAACTCTTTAGGAAGGTCCTTAATATTTTTTAAAAAAAAAATGATATTATGGTAGATTTATGTACAATACTTTAAGAATTGTACATAAATATTATTTTAGAATCTAAAACGTTGTACATAAATATATCACAACAGCAGTAGAGAGATGGAAGAAAAATATTTTGAGATCCTAGAGCTATACAAAAATATTATATTAGAATAAACGGGTTTTTACATACCTGTCACTTACATTTTTAAAAATTTGAATTTAGTCTTCCAAATTCTTTAAATTACCTCACTTTAGTCCCCGGTCATATTTTAGGTCTAAATTTTCCGTTATACCCCTGAATTATTTCACTTTAGTCATCCCTTCCCTCTTCCTCCTCTCTTCATTTTCTTATTGGATTCCCTTCTCTATTCTTTTCCTCTCTCTTTCTTCCCTTCCGGTTAGTATCTAAAATAAAGTAACTCATGAGAACTCAATAAGAAGAGGAAAGAGAGAAAGAAAAGAGAAGAATAGAGAGTAGAATCCAATAAGAAAAAGAAGAGAGACTAAAGTGAAGTAACTCAGGGGTATAACGGGAAATTCAGACAAAAAATATGGTTGAGGACTGAAGTGAGATAACTTAAAATATTTAATGGACTAAATTATAAATATGAAGATGTGGAGGACTAAATTCAAAATTTTAAAGATTTAAGGGACATATTTTTAAAAAACCCTAGAATAAAACAAGTTCTTAATAACTTGGGGTTTTCTAAAGAGTAAGGTTCAAAATAACAGCCCTAGTTGTTTAAAGATTGGAGAGACGGTCCTCATGAATTTATTTCTATTGTTTTAGAGATCGATGGAAGCCAATAAATATAAACATAAATTTATCAAATCAAAATTACAGCAACTAAGTATTTTATCCCAAATATTTGGGGTAGGCTACGTGAATCAAAAAAAAAAAAAAAAAAAGAATTATACCGGATCAATCACTTTAATATAATAGGGAACGCCCCAACGAAATTTATATTTTGACTCATATCATAATATGTAATAATATTTTACGTTGGTTATCACCGACCTACCACAACTCTCCTATTTTATTCAGATTTGGAACAGGCATCACTTACGAAATTAAATTCATCAAATCAAAATCCTGCTCCAAAAATTTTCCAACCCAAAACGTTGACTCCAGATTACCTCCAAGTGTCACTAAATAATAATATATCTCTAAACGTATTATTAAACTCAATAGTTTTTTCTTAAATGATTCTCCTTAATAAATAAAATTTTCCTCTTGGAGTAAGCTCTTAAGTTATTGGGCCCCACCCTCCTTCCAAATTCTCACCCCATGCGCACGCCATCAATCCCATTAGGAATTAAAATAGACGATCGGTCAGTCCTTCTTATTCCAAATTTTAAAGAGTTTGTTACAATAAAATTATTTGCACTATAAAAATAATGTAATGCTTAACTTTAAAACTCTACGTTTAGTTTTTGAATTTTTAATAGTATTAGTTATCCATTTGTTATTCTTATCTTGTTTAATTAAATTGCACTTCTTTTAAGTGAGGAAAAAAAAAAGTTTGTAATTCAATTTAAATAAAGATGAGAATAACAAACAAACTCACACTGTTAGAGGTCTAGTTTAGAGTTTTAGGCCGTGTTTGAATATTAAAGCAAAGTATTTTATAGTGTATTAACAGTGTATGCTTTTTTAATGTTTTGGTGATATGTGTTTTGGAGTGTTTTGATCGTGGTATTTGAAGTATTCAAATTCATACTTAAGTGTTTAGTTTTCTCGTATGTTTTCAAGGGTTTTATAAACAAATAAAAAACAAATATATATACGTAAGATAGAGCTAGAACAATAAAAATAGATGGTATTTTTGGATAAATAATTGAAAATACTCCGATTTGGAGTGTTCTAAAAAATACGTTAAAATACAAAATACTTGTTAAAAAACTGACAAGCAAAATATTTTTATGAACAATTTATAATACATCGCTACAAAATATTTCAAAACTAATATCTCAAACATTGCATTAGAGTTAAAAAAAAAATAATAATTTTAATTTAGAAAAATAAAAAAATTAATTTTAAATTTAAAATTTTGAATTTGACAGCATTGCCATTCTCATCCTAAATCCCACCCACGTGTCCTTGATACAAGAGCCTTCTCTCAGCTGGAGCTCATCCATCAAGCTACTCGTACTGCACCAGCGGAAGGATGTGCCTGGTTCAGACCGACAAGTGTCTTTGGAATGGGGTGCTCGAGTTGGGCCTGTTCCCTCTCGTACCGAAGGTGTTCGACGAAATTCGGCACAGAGGCGTGGAGCCCAAACGTGTGCACGTATAGTATCTTGATCAATGCGTGTCGGCGGAGAGTTAGAGAAAGGGAGATGGTAGCTAAAGGTTTTGAGCTCGACATTGCAACTTATACAGCTCTGATTGATGGGTACTTCAGAAATGGGGAAAGATGCAAAGATGCTAGAGAAGGATGCGCGACCTGACGTGGTGGTGACTATTACTTGTCTGATCTGCGGGCTTTTATTGTGGGAATTTCTATAGGAGCACATCACTTGTCCTAGTGAGCACACCTTGCAGTGGTGAAATGAGAAGTTTTTTTTTTTCTCTCATAAGCACACAAAAAATGCTTCCTCTTTCCTTCCCATGATCGACGATACCAAAATTCCTCGCATATGTTCTCTGACCTCCGTCTCGCTTGATCTAATATGCTCCCACGCAGCTTACGGCTCCACGCCCTCCCCTTTGCTCTCACAACTCTCCCTCTGCAATTCGATAAGAAATAAAACCATTTAAGATCTAGCTCCGAACATGAATAATATTGTGCATGGTCTATTCCAGGACGAGAAATAATACTGTTACAATCTAATTCCGAACATAAATGTTCTTTTGGGAATAGAGGTTGAAGTTAAGGATAATGTGGTCTGAAAATTTTAATGGCAAAATTATAATATAAGGATTTTTGTGAAATGTGCTCACTGAGATCAGTAGTGTGCTCTTTTAGAAATTACCTTTATAATGAAGGACCGACACATGATGCCATCAACTTGTACGTGGAGAAAACCAATTCTTCTGATTTTGAGCCTAACAACTAAACCTGTATGGCCCTTAATATGCAAATCTGGGAGATTTTACAGTTGATGAGAGGTCAATGTTAGATGGGGTATGTGCTGAATGCAATGATGTTGCAAGCTGATATTTTGTTGATAGCTGGAGCTTTGCTGAAGAACTGGTACATGTCGCCACCTGATGACTGGTCGGTTATCGTAAACCGATCAATTAAGAAAAAGCTTGTTTAAAGATTTGGAAGACGGAATGCTTGAAGATAAGCCTATCCATCACGACCTGCAGTTGGAAATTTCGAGACTTGCATACGACTTGTGCATTCAGATACTATATGCAAAGGGAGTGGAGTGAGAAATTGGAACAGCCTTTGTTTCATAAACTTTGGGGAAATTCTAAATGAGCACACAACTCGACTTAGCGAGCACCACACCCCAACTCCCTAACTCGTAAAAAATTACAAATTTTCCGTTCTTTTTGAGATAAAGTTAACCGTCTGATCTTGTTCGGGCATTTTATCTAACACTTAAAGTGCAACGATGACAACATGCCCACACTTGATATGCATTATCATTTTGAACATATCCAATATATGATCAAAAATTTATCTAAAATGCATAAATATTATCAACATTTTAGAATATGGATATCACAACTAACGATTCGAATTATCCATGCAGACCCTCCACAATGAAGGTTAGAGACGCTTCCATTAACAACTCTCTGTAGAGGCAACACATATCCTATTCTCAAATTAGTGAAAAACCCTATGTCGACTGTGAACGTAGTCTAATTTGTGAGGAACTACGCAACATCTGTTTTTGTATGATTTTTTGTTCCTTACTCTTCAGCAATTGGTATATAGATATGTAATATTCTCAACCTAGTATTCCAATGGGAATGTACTCCAATAAGCCTGCTGCCAATTTGCATCCTACCAAGAAACCAGTGGGAACAAAATATTCAAATACATCGTATAATAACATTTTGTAGGGGTAACACTACGGCTCATTTCTATCAAAAATACTTTTCATTGACATTTTATTGAATTAGTAATAAAATTTACATTGCGCAATAATAAAATTAACATAATGTTACATGCAATCTGAGAACTGAAGAAGATTGTTACCGATGAACCAATATGTTACATGAAGAATTTTGTTCAAATGCCTATATATATATATATATATATTTAATTGAGTTAATATACATTGAAACTGATAAAAAATGAAAAACATAAATTTAAAAAAAAAAAATCAGTAGCAAATTGTTTATGTTGATGCCGCTGGGTAGACAGAGATGAGAATGGACTGATTTACCGATCAATTTTTAATTCGTCATATTTAAAATTTTGAATTAAAAAATAATAAAAATTACCAAGTAAAACTATAAACGTAGTCGATCAAGTGCCTAATGAGCTCGTTTGAGTTCGGCTTGGGGTGAATCGGCTCGCTCCGTTTCGGCTCGTCAGCAGTCTATATCTCCTCTTTCCTTCTTTTGAAAAATTACTACCGGACTCATGGGCTCATCCTTGTGCAACGGTCCACCGACCCAATCCACACCCTCCCAAGGCCCAACATCATTCATTACAAAAAAAAAAAAAAAAAAAAAAGAAGTCAGTGCATAGCTAATTAGCTAAATTATTTATTTTTTTTAAACAAGAAAAAACTCAAGGAATTAATTTCTTTGTAATTTACCAAGATATCTCAAGACGTATTCCATGTTATTACCACACTTTCATGCTAATTACAACTCCAAAATGTTTTTCATGGAAGAGCAAATATATATATATATATATATATATATATATATATATATATATATATAGGAAGATGTATTTTCAAGAAACCAATTTTAAAACTCTAAAAATTATTTTAGATAAATAAATCTCCGCCGGGTCACGAAAAGAGTACATAATAAATCATAAATCTCCGCCGGTTCGCAAAAAGAGTAGCCTTTAAAGGGTGCCCTTACAACAAGGGTGCCCTTACAACATACAACTTGGGTGAGTGCGGGAGTTTCTAAAGGGGCACACCATTTTTCCCAATGAGCCCATTTTGCGGGATATTTGTGGCTCACTTTGCAGGGTATTTGTGACAGTCCCATTTTGCAGGGTATTTTTGGCAGTCCGCCGGACGGTTGTTAAGTGGCCTCACAAGCACACCATTTTCCCAGTGAGCCCACTTTGCAGAGTTATTAAGTGGGCTCACTGGAACACCATTTTTACCAGTGAGCCCACTTTGTAGGGTATTAAGTGGGCTCACTGCAGTTATTAAGTGGGTTCACTGGGAAAAATGGTGTGCCCCTTTAGAAACTCCCGTGAGCGCCCTCACGCATTTAGAGGGCACCCTACCGAGCCCATTTTATTGGCTCGGAACTGTGTTGGGACCAGGGCTAGATTATAAACCTACATCGGGCATCCCCCTCTTCCGATGTGGGGGCTAAAATGTAAAACACCTTGAGCCTACTCGCGCGCTGCCAGGGACTCCATGTGTCACGAGATCTCCCAGAATTGGGCCCCACCTACTGACCTCGATAATTCAGATCCTGTGCCCGCTAAGCGGGCCCCCACCCACGCCCTTCCCGATCATATTCGCGATACGCACCCTTGCTTTTGTCCTGTTCTTTCTTCGGCTGTATTCAGTGACGCTTTTATCTTGAGCCCATATTCATATATTTGTAGCTTTTGGGGTTTTCCTAAAAGGAGTCTAGAGGGCAAAATGGAAGTCTGCGTGATGAATGACTGCATGAAAATTTTGTATAATCAGACTTCGATGAAGTAAGCAATCAAGCTCTTCTTATCCTACCTTCTGGCATATTGCTTCTCACTATTACAACATTCTCATTCAGCTATACTCATATTCCTGAATAGCTTTATTATATGCTACAAAATGCTAGACTATAAACAAATATTTACAGAAAATAAGCGTAATAGAGATGCATATACTTTGCTGGATATGCAGCAACATTAGAAGAGATAAAGTGAGAAATAAAAATATTCGTGCTAAAATAGGTGTAACCCCCATCAATGAGAAGATGCGAGAAAATCGCTTACGATGGTTTGGTCATGCGCAACGAAGATCTATAAATGCACCAGCTCGACAATATGAGCTTATCAATGTAAGACAAGTTAAAAGAGTGAAGAGAAAATCGAAGAAAACATTAGATGGAGGTGATTCGAAAAGTTATGAATTCTAGAGATTTAAATGAGGTGATACTACTTGATATGAATGAATGGAGAATGATTATCAATATGATCGATCCGGCGTGATTCTCTTTTGATTCATGTAGCCTGATCCAGATACTTGGGATAAAAAGGCTTAGTTGTTGTTGTTGTTGTATTGTTTCTGAACAACCCAACAGTGAGCGGAGGCTATCAACAAGTTAACATTTTATGGTGTTTTAGCCACAAGGTAATATTCATCATTCTTTCTTTCTATTGTGATTTTTGTTTTCTTTCATTCTTTTTTTTTTCTTAATATTTTCAATTTTATTTTCTTTTATTCTTCCTAATTTCTGATTATTTTGACATCGAATTTTTTTTAAAAATATATTGAGCCAAGTCAGAAAATGGATCAATTTTTGGGGAAACCCACAGCCGAGAGAGGATCCATTCTTTAATATTTTGTCCGACCTACCTACTGTATGTAACAAATGTTTACAATGATTTCAATAATCAGTTTTACAAATACCAATGGAACCAAAAGTTTCTTAGTAGTTCTCTAATGTCTTATAAATTTCTTTCCTTCTCTAAATCCTTGCAAATATATCTCTTTAAAATCTCTTAAAAATTATACATATTAAAATATTAATTTATCAAGTTCTAAACGAGTAATACGAGTTTTCCGAATACTTACTATTCATTCTCGGTCCAAATGTATAATAAAATGTATAATATAACTGGGTTTTACAACAATATCAATTTGGAAAGTGATTGTACGAATATGGTTTAAATATTACAGCGAAATCCAATTTTTTTTCAAAATGCGCAAACTATATTATCAACATTTTATAAAATTACATTAACGGAAACTAAAAACTAGTAGCATGTTCATTATCAATAGGCTAATGGGCTACAGGGCTAGCGGACATATCACTAATAGATTTAAGGGTTATTTTCCAACCCCACCATTAACTGGCGCCTCATTTCTTCACTGAGGGTGAGGGACGATTGGTGGGGGCACAAGAATTTAGGAACGGTAATAGATGTTCGTCCCATACAAAATTTTAAATTAAAAATAAAAATAAATACCCCTTGTATTTTCAAGAAACCAATTTTGAAACTCTAAACAAAGTTTTTTATAAATCTCCGCCAGGTGGCAAAATGGGTACACCTTGAAGACGTATTCCGTGGTAATTTCATGCTAATTACAACACCAAAATGTTTTTCATGGAAGAGCAAACAATAATAAGAAAAAAAATATAAATCGAAAGATGTATTTTCAAGAAACCAATTTTGAAAATCTATTTTTTTTTTTTTACATAAATAAATCGCCGCCGGGTCACAAAATGGGTACCCCGTAAAGGGTACCCTTACAACATACAACAAGGGTGCCCGCTACAAGGGTGCCCTCTAACATTTAGCGGGCACCCAACCGAGCCCATTTTATTGGCTCGGCACTGCCCTTGACCCAGGGCTATATTATAAACCTACATCGAGCAGCCGCCTCTTCCGATGTGGGACTAAAATGTAAAACACCTGAACCTTGAGCCTACTCGTGCGCTACCACGGACTCCACGTTTCACGAGATCACCCAGAATTGGGCCCCACCTACTCACCGGGAGAATTCAGACCCTCTGCCAGCTAAGCGGGCCCCCACCCCCGCCCTTCCCGATGATATTTACGATACGCACCCTTGCTTTTATCCTGTTCTTTCTTCAGCTGTATTCAGCGACGCTTTAACTTGAGCCATATTCATATATTTGTAGCTTTTGAGGTTTTCCTAAAAGGAGTCTAGAGAGCAAAATGGAAGTCTGCGTGATGAGTGACTGCATGAAAGTTTTGTATAATCAAACTTTGATGAAGTAAGCCTAATAATTGTGCCAAATTTTATTGCAAGATACAGTTCAAAAAGTAAGAAAAAGAGTAGCAGCAGGAAGAACAATAAACTGTTCATTTATTTCTCCATTCTTTATACATCTGGATATTTGCTCTATCTAAAAACAAGATAACTGTTTCATTTAGTTTCCAGAATTCTAAAGTCCAAAGAACTCGTCCTAATACTTGACCAAGTACTCAGACTCGTTTTCCGAATACAAAGCCAAGAAACTAATTCAAAAAAAAGAACAAAATGAATATTCATTTAACTCGGCCAAGTCCAAACTATGAATATAATAAGGCCTGTAATATTTTTAACTCAACCCGACCTATCATCTCTCTCTCCATGACTTTCTGCAGCTGGTCGAGCCAGCGGTCATCAAAGCAGTTTCAAGGCCGTGAGATCAATGAGGTAGTATCGGCATGAGCTCGTGGGATCTATGAACCGCAACCACGGTAGGTGGCTCCCACTGTCTATTTTACTTTTTAAAGCATGTATTTTCAACTGAATTTATGAAAATACTTAACGCAATGCAATTTGTAATTGCTCTGAGCATAAAAAGCCACTCTCTCTCTCACCACCGAGACTGATAAAACACTTGTTGGATGGAGACAGTGATCTACTACGAAGATAGATACCTATGTGAGGATATGATCAAACGACAAAAAATATGGAGATGGTGATATATTATGAAGATATATTATGGAGATGGTAATATATTATGAAGATATATTATGGAGATGGTGATTTATCAGTCTCTCACCACTGAGACTGATAAACACTTGTTGGTTTATCTATTATTCAAAAAAGATGGATGGAGACAGTGATTACTACGAAGATAGATACCTATGTGAGGATATGATCAAGAAACAAAAATATGGAGATGGTGATCTATTATGAAGATAGGTACGTACCTATGCAAGGATATGATCAAGCAAAAAAAAAAAAAATACGAAGATTCATGAATATAATGATATGTGAAGGGTTTGGACATACCTCCATGTGGTTAAGATGTTCTCATAGCAAGGAAAACTGTAAATATCCCAATGAAAATTAAGCTCAGGTTGTCGGACGTGTCATTGTGGATAAACCACGGCCACTGGGAGCAAAACCTTGCTTTCCAATATCTGTCGCTTCATCTACCGCTCCTGTTAATCAACAAAGCATAAACAGTAAGGTACAGCATAGAAGTGAGGTATGCAGAAAAGAAAATAGAAAGAAAAATACTTTTAGGAGGTAAAAAAAAGGAGAATAGTTCTAAAAGAGGTTAGAAAAAAAGTTAAAAAAAGCAGCACGCACGCGCGTGCGTGCACACACACAGATCATTATCCATAATGGAGGTATGAACAATGAAAAAACATTTAGCTCCTAAAACATTTATTGCCATATAGTGCATAACCATAAATTAAAATAGGGGTGAGGGAAATTCAGCCAAAACTGAACTAACTGCAGCTGGTTTGGGTTTGGTTTTGGTTTGGCTTAAGTTTGAGTCTCGATCAGTTTCAGTTTATGTTGGTATCAACCCAACCTGAACTGACCGATTAAGTTTATTTAAATATTTTAAAAAAATATATTATTGGGAGATTATTGACCTGCACTCTCCAAATCGTCTCACGTGCTTTTGATACTCTCTCTCAAAATCTTCTTTGCAAACTGATGTTTCAACCATGAAAAGATGATTTATAGTATCAATCCAATTATCCAACAATGCTCACATACTCCTTTGCTAACTCATTTCCGTCTCCTCGACAATGGCATTCCGTGAGATCTTCCACCTTTTCTAAATTAGGGATTTTTGGGGGTTCTCAAGAAGACTTTTTTGAAAATTCTTAGTCACTGATGTGAAATAGCTAGATGAATTGTTTGATAAGAAAATTTAATCATACTTTCTCTTATATTTATCTGCCACTTTCTTCCCCTTTCCTCCTCCATGGGAAATGACGAACCAAACTGCACCGAACCAGAAAAAATCAGTTTAGTGCCGTTCTGTTACATAATCAGATTGCTTTGTTTCTGATATGTAACTTTTGGCAATAACTGACCTGAACTGCCCAATGCTCAGCCCTATTCTACAATCCACACTGCAATGCTCTTAACTTTCTCATGCAAAAGGCATCATGTAACAAATTTTTTTTTGGCCACAGAATTATGCAACATTTGTAGCCAGTAGGGGAAATATGTAAAGATATGCCTAGAAAAAGGTCGGAGAAGAATTATCTGAGATATATATTTTTCGATTTATATCCAGTAGTGCATATGGTATCAGCCCATAATTTATGGTATTGAACAAGAAATATTGAACATATGGAATAGGCACTACTGGATGTATCATTAATAATGTCACCGATATCATAAGGTCTGTAATGTATCAGGTACGTCAAATCCAAGATGACATTAGCAACACGTATAGGCTAATAAAACTTCTATAAGATAGTAAAAGAATGACAGATGATTTACGTTTTCAAGGAATTTGACATTGATGACTTACCAGGGGCATCTTCACTTGATTGAGCTCCAGCCACTCCAATACATGAAAACAAAGAATTCTCATCTACCTTCAACTGCTCATATGCAATGTATATGTCCTCAATTGTAGCAGCTTCATATAATGCATTCAAGTCTTTAATGCATGAAATATCCTGAATTCATAGAGAACTGTCATGAAACAAGAAGGAAAACTCCCTAGTGTCACTAAGCAAGAATTAACTTCACATGTACAAACCAGGACGAAAATAAACATTTCAGTAATAACTCTTCATAGATATGACGTATGCACAAACCGAGAGAGATATGGATGTCTGAATTGGAGGAAATACACACATGGTAAGGGGTTGGGCGAGTGTGAGAGAGGAAATATACACATGGCATGGGGGTGAAGCTGTGAGCTCTTAGGATGTTATCAATTGCATTTAGGCCTGATCTATCAGTGCAGGATCCATTTCAGGCATTTTCAAATTGAGTTTCATCCAGTCATTAACTATGAAGAACAATATCTAAATCATCCCGGTGCTAAAGCCAATGTTCGTGCAACATATGCATCAGGTGGAGGGGAAATGGATTTATCATAGATCAGTTTTTAGTCGCCAGGGGTACATATTTTTTCTTATTATATTGTTATTTTATTAAAAAAATCTTGAAAAATAAGCTGAGAATCAGAAGAGGAGAGAAAGAAGAACAGGGAAGCAGCAGCAATGAAAAGATGTTGAGTTTTATGCAATTTTTCGAATTATAACTAAAGTTCGGGGTCAAATTTCACCTTAGGAATGGAAATTGTTGAAAGGCAGCCTTGTCCACAAGAGTTGGAGTTGTTGGCAACGGAAGAGGAAAGGGACTTGAGAGTCAGGGGCTAAGGTCTCCCTAGCTCCCAAGTCTCGACCTCTTTACTCCTTACTTAATGGGTTGAACCTGTTTCTCTTATGACCAAAAGAATGTGTCATGTGGCGGGCATGCGCAGGTGACAAACGAGGCAAGCAGGCTGCTTGGCACCTGCTTAGGGTGAAATTGGACGGCTGCCTCCGCAAGGGCGACCACTAGGCCGCCTTATACAAGAATGTCCTAGTACAAGTTAATTTGCTCTATGTTGCATGAATATCAATGCTAATTGGGAGTTTCTATTAGAGCTTCAACATATGTAGTTAAAGATCATGATTTAAAATTTATTCAACACAGACATATATATATATATATATATATATATATATATATATATATATATATATATATATATATATATATATATATATATATATATATATATATGGGATTACTGTAGGTGAGCGCAGCTCAGGAAAACTTACGTGAGCTAGTAGCAAAACTATAATCATCCAATGATTTGTTTTCATTTTTTTTTTACAATTGCTATCTCTACCTTTTTAATTGCTTTCGAATTAAATTTCATAAATTTTGAAGTTCATTTACCCTTTCATCAAGTGCACACAAAATGTTTTATTCATTGAAAATCGTTAATTTTGTATTAACTTGATGGGAGACCAAATCAAAACTAAAACCCAAAAAATTGGGTATGATTGAACCCTAAGTAGTCGAGATCATAATCCAAAAGAAATTTTTAAAAAAAGATTATTAGAGATAGTGAAAATAAACTGCAGTTTTGGTAATTTGCATAAGCTGTCAGCTTATTTCCATTATTCTCTCTCTCTATATATATATAGAGAGAGAGAGACTTGGATTTTCCACGGAGGCTTTACATAGGAATTTTTGTCACTCAAACTCAATAATAGGATATTTGAAGATCAAAACACTACTAAAAGTCATCTACATTGTTCAAATTGAGTATAAACCAAAAATCAAATGAATTAAGATTTGCCTTCAAGTTCACAATTTGGGTCTTTGATTTGCATGCTTCACTCACATGTCCAACAAACTTTATTGAAATTTGTTAACTGTGTACAGTAGAGGACCAATGGACTTTATCTAGGAGGGAATCCTTCCCACTCATATTTCAAGAATAGCACAAATTGAAAATCCACTCTAATTGTTGATCTACACTTTATGATAATAGAGTGATTATCAACCAAAAATCAAATGAATCAAAATTTTCCCCGGAGCTCAAGTAGCAAGAAATTGATTTTGAAACTAACATGTTGGGTTTGGAACATCCTAGATCATTTATTTAAACAACTCTTTTTGACTAATCCATTTCTTGATGCATGGGCCAAAAGAACATGAAACCAGTGATTTTTTGGTTTAGGCACTTTAAGTGGCACAACTTGAACTGAGTTGATTTTCAACATCAATAGCCAATCATTAGGTGATACTGTGATAGGAGTATTTGGTTCACAAAGATGCCAACTTGGAATTGTGTGTGTTTAACCTAGGAATTACCGTCATACCTTCAGGTGTAACCTAAAGACTTTAATAACTCCTACCCGATAAAACATAACAAGCAATTAAAATTGGTGATATGCATTTATTGTGATTCAAAATTTAAAACCCATGTGGAAAAAATGTCAGTACGTTTGGAAAGCGTATAGACGTACATCGCAACCTCAAAAAATAGTAGATATATTTAGGATTGACTTAAAATGCCTTTCGATTTAGATGGATAAATTTCAGGATTAGTTAATTTCATGATTGCATTATATTATACCTGTGGTTATAGTTATCTTCCAAGTAACAACAGCCAAGGTGAAACTATCACCCTTTTCCAACTCTTTATTTAATTTATTTTTTTCAGAGAATTGCCAGTAGGCCTATATGATCAACACATGAAATTAGATTCAGTCATTTTCAACGAAAGTGGCAAAGATCAATTCACCAGGGACAATGAATTTCTTGATTCTCACCAAATATTCTAGTTTTATTGAATCAAGTTGTCCCCGGTCAACTCGTGAAATAGGATTAAGTCACTTTCTACGAAAGTGATAAGAGTGTCTAGAGACCAATTCACTATAGATAATCAATTTCACACTTCCATACCAACCAAATAACACTGTTTGACGGAATCAGGTTAAATTCATGGTATCTAGATGAACCCTATAGTCAAAAATTCTATATCACACACTGATGGGATAAGGCATTATGTTTCCATTAACATATTGATGGGTTTACTGTAAAAAGTGCTAAGCATTGCAAACTGACAAAGAATAACTCAGAATTGCCAACAGAACTCACGAATTGTTTCTCTATAGTACCTTCCTTGGAGTGGAAGAAGACTGCAAGTGTGCAAGCAATCCTAGCCAGTAAGCATTTGTCTTACTTTCAGCTTCATGTTTCATCATGAGAGTCCTTTTTGCCTGTCATAAATAGAAGATATGATGTTACAATCCAACAACTTCAGAATACTGCTCATCTTCTTGGTATATGAAAAAAAGATCAACATAAGTGACTGGATATGCACAACAGCTAAAACAGAAAATGGTTCAAGGAAGCTCGCAGAAAAAATGATCTGGGTAGGTCCAACGTCCTCTTGTGTAAATGATTGATAATCCAGCAGTAATGAACAAACATAGGCACATGATCAATAACCGTGCACCTATTGCTGACAGAGATAAGTATCATTACTCATGCGACTTAAAAATATATTAGCGAGCTAAGAATCAAACCTGTGGAATCAACCAGTTTTTGCATAAAAAGCTGTGCTCAATATTCTGTCTTCATCCCAACAATTTCAAATCCTTCTGGCTTTAAAAGTTTGTTTCCTAGTTCTGACTTTACTATCTAACATCATGAACAAAATAATAATAATAATAATAATAATAATAATAATAATAAAGGTTTTGTAAACAACATAAACCAGTTAAGCACCTAATACCAAACATTTTCGCTTTTCACGCCAATTACTACTATTCTAGGTTGTAACCAGTTAAAGCTTGTTCATATCTAAAACTAACAATATTACATCTCTAAGGATGTTGTTGTACAACTTCCTAAATCGATGAAAACAATATTAAATATTACCCTACTCATGAAAATCTTACAAAATGAGATTCCATGCTCATTATATGTGAATGAATCCATTGAGTGATGCAACTTTTAACTAATAGCAACAAACAAACACTTCAAACCTGGTTTAACTTTGACTCTCTCCCACTGCAAGATAAGAAAGTAGTTTAGTGTAGCAAACTACAGTTCTTAGTCTAAGGTTGCTCCTTGGTCACATAAATATAAATTGTCTGACCAATGGAAGGGAAAATTTTCCTACCAAGATTTCTTGCCTTCACAGTTTTGTGGTGAGCGCCTCTCACCCATACTTGGGACAAAATTTGGTAGTTATCAACTAGATGGCCTAAACCCGTATACAGTCACAAAATTTGGCTAGCATATTCACTGAGACCTTCCATTTTAGAGACATCTACAGATAGCGAAGGCATGATCATGTAATTACCAACAACATAGACTAAACTAGCAACATGAAGGATTCTAAAACCCAGATCAAATGTAGGCCGGAGCACCACAGATGATATCATGTGTGTAGAGGCTCCATATGGAGTGAATATCATGATTACAATGTTTTAAATCTCAGCCGATATCCTTGCATATCAGAATTTAGCCTAAAACAATACAGGATAGGCTATTATTTTGCGGATCTCTTTTGGCCTAAGAAAGGGCAATATATTCCCACATGGCCAATATATCGCCCAAAATAAATATCTCAGGCAAAAGGAGCTATTGTCTTGTTTTATATTAAATCTCAACCTGTTAGCCCGATAATTCTAACCTGCATTCATCTGATAAATAGCTAAAGAGCGAGGATCTCGAGCTCGATGCAGTCCTATATTGAAACCCCACTTCTCTATCCTTCATTAGTGAACAAGAGACAAAGAGAGACGACATCGTAGATAAAATCGACGGTTGTTGATCGTATCGATAGGAGGCAACATTGAAGTCGAAAATCAGTAGGAAAGCGAGGCTGATTCAGCCTAAAGACTCAACAAGCAAGACAATATCGGAGAAGGAAGGAGACGAGACTGATCTCAATGCCCGCAATTGTAACCGAGTCACTGATGAAGTTGACATCTGCAATTGCGAGACCGTGTCAAAGGAGAGTAGAAATTCCAGCGAACTCGATTTCTTTTTCTTTTCTTTTTCATTTTTGATTGCAAATATTAATAAAAATTTCTTTCTTCTCCTCTTTTTTTTTCCCACTTTTCAGCAATCAACAATGATTCTGTCCTTCGGGATTGAGTAAGATCATTGGTAAAGGTGAGCAAGAACTAGTCTAAAAAAAAAGAAATCTAAAAACTTTGATAATATGAGAGTTTTTTACAAATAATTTTTATTGTTTATCATTACTCATGTTGTACTTGCCATAAAGTTTTAAATCTTTCAATTTCAAGTCAAGTATTATCCACCCTATTATTGTTAGATTTATGTCATGTTCTGTATGAAAAATTCATTCTTTGAGCAGGTTTTAAATTTAAAAGTTTGTCCTTTTCCTTCACTTTTGTTTAATGAAAATGTTATTAAAATTTTCATGGAAACGGAAAATATCTAGAAGTCTCATTAGCTCTACGCAATAACTTTGGAACAGTTTATTGTTTTACTTTGAAACAGCAGACTGAGAGAGATACAGACAGAAAGGTAATATTCACTTTGAAATAGTTTCTTTTTCACTTGGAAACAGTTAATAATTGTTCTATTTTGATAGATTGTTTTTTTATAGTTCTGATTTGGGTTGCATCTATGTGAGAATTGAGAGGGAGTTGTTGTCCAAGGGAATACTACGGACGGACTTTTAGGATTGAGGTTTGAACTACTTGCTGAAAATCTGGACTGAATATGTTGGGAATGAATTGATAAATAAAAACTGAAATTATAGAATCTTTGTTGAATTTTTTAAATTAGCGTGAGGATGTCTTCTTCTATTGCTTCTCACGTGTAAGAGAAAATAGGAGAAATGGATCCAGCTTGGGAATGGGAGAAGACGGCTTAATAAGACAAACACAAGGCAGTGTGCCAGTATTGCAATAATAAATATGATAGAGGGGTAACTGGTTTTAAGGAACATTTAATACATGTTAGCATGAATGCCAAGGAATATGCTTTAGTTCCCAAAGACGGGAAGCAAAACGTATTAGGCTTGTTAAATATATTGAAATAGGCAAAGGGAATTCAAAAAATTTAAACTATGAAACTTATTAAGTGAAGTTCATATTGGTGAAGATAAAAATGAAGAGATAGCATTCAAAGAATCATTGTCTCCAAGACCCACAAATCAAGCGAAGAAAAATGGACCAACAAATCAATTTGCTACTCCTCCAGAGGGCTAGAACAGGTGGTGAAAATAGGCAATATAAGGCAACCGACTGTGCAATCTATGTTTAAGAAGGAAATAGATGATATCATAGAGTAAATTGCAAAGTTCTTTTATGAAGCCGGAATTGCATTTAAAGTCGCTTTGCTTTTTGTTTCCTTCAAATGATATTTGCTATTGGATGGATCATCATTACAAGCTACAATGCTATATGAGTTAAGGTCTCTCCTCAAAGAAAAGTGGCGAAGACAAATACAGACTCTAAATTCAAAAAGAGTTGTGACATTAGTAGGCGCACGCTTATGATTGACACTTTGCGGAATGATAAGAGTAGGAGTCCCATGAATATAGTTGCGCATTGTCCGATCGGGACAACTATCTTGCTACTCCAAGACGCTTCCTCCAACATGCAAGATGCAAGCTATTTTTATACATCTGTTGAAAATGGAATTAATAATGTGGGTGTTGACAATGAAAAAGATCAAACAATATGGTGACAGTAAATACATTAATTTTGACACATCCTAATATCTTTTGGACATGTTGTGCACAGTCATTTTGATGCTATCTGGTATTGGAAAGATAAACAATATTCGAAGTGCCATCATCATGGAAAGGTTAGTGTCAGTTTATATTTATTGCCACACCAAATCTCTTGACATCATGAGGAAAACTACGGATGGAGAGATTATAGGTCCAGAATTACTAGTTTTGCTGCCATATTCCTATCTTTGTCATCCACATAGGAAAAGAAGTTGCAACATATGTTCATTTCCAATACATAGATAAATTGCTCTCTTCTCAAAATGGATGTGGGCAGAAAGCTATACATTAATAGTTAGTAACTCATTCATAAATTAGTTTGTCCATAATTATTTTAATGCTAACACATTCATATATGATATTTTTAAACCTATTTGAACTTATGAATATTGCGAAAATAATTGCAAGTAACAATTTTCGAAACAATATGAATCTTACACTTAAGGCGTTTACATCGTAAGTGAAAACTGAAGGGTTGATTGGACAAGATGCCATCCAAGGATTTCTTCAGTGGTGATATGGAGATTGCTTCAGAGAAAATTAAAGCTGCTCTTGCCAATGAGAAGAAGTAATATATACATGAAAGATCATTGACAAAAGATGTGATGACAAGCATAAGGGACCTTTGCATAATGTGGATTACTACTTGAAAATGGTAAATTTATAGATGACTTTGTTGAAGTCATGAATGGATTTTATCCGGATGATCCTAAGAAAAGATTGGCTAACAATTGCCTATATCTCAGTATAAAAAAGGATTACTTTGTAAGAAGTTTGCGAAGGGAGTTAAGAAACTTATTGATCCAGTTGTACTTTTAGTTTAAAGAAAAAATATAAAAATAAAAAAAGTTATTAAGTAGCTATTTCTAATTATTTAATGCTAGCTCAATGTTATCAATTTTATGGGATAGATGCTCCTTCAATTTTATGGGATAGATGCTCCTGAAAGAGAAATATGACAATGAAGTTTAAACTTGACAACTAGCTCATCAAGTTGTGAAAGAGATTGTATATTTGAGATTGTAGTATAATTATATGGCTAAATATTTATTTTTTTAAAATTACTTTCTTATTTCTCCTTCATGTGTTCATCTTTTATGTAGGTTAATATGAAGAATAGAATAGACTCAGTCCTAAGAAACTATATGACTTAGTTTTTGTTAAGTTTAATGTTAGGCTCAAGAACAAGCTTACTATCCAAAATAGAGATCCACTGGCGGTCTAAGATGAAAAGAAAACGATTACCGAATGGTTGGTGCCCAATAAAAAATGGTGAGCCTCATAAGCCTGGTGATGATGAAGTTTTTTTTGAAGATCAACTAACTTTTAGGAAGGTTTCAATTGTTATAGAAGCTAATCCGAAGAAGAGAAAAGTGCATGAATGAAGATCTCTAGAAGCGTTAAAATTTCTAAAGGAAGCGTACCTTCATCATCCAAGTCTGCAAGGCTGGTAAGGAAAGACGAAGAAGAGTTCAAGCCATCAACAGATTCATCATCGAAAGATGAGCCAAACATTTCTTCGAATAATATTGATGTGTCTAAATCCGAGTAAAACATAAAGAACGAGAAAGAGATTAACTATAGAGCATCTAGTTATATTTTTCATCTACTTATTTTGCGGACAATGTTGCATTTCCTTTAGTTATTTAATTCTTTGTTCTTTAGATTTTATTTTGCTTGAAAGACAAATCTTAACTCTCTGTAACTTAAAGTTTGGTATGCTCACTTGCTTTGCTAGCATAGACTCTTAGTTTTTTGGCGTAAATAGTAGGCAATATGTCCCTGCATTCAATTAATAAGATAAAAGGAAACAAGCTACATAGTAGATAAAAATTAAAAATAAAACAAATTAGAAAATTCCCCTTTGCAAACATATAGATGCAAGAGAATACATGTTAAATACTGGGATTTTAAATAGTGGCTGCAATATCACAATATTGCAATATTGGTCAAAGTTGCTGCTTTGACACCTAACCGATACAATATTGAATGTCATAATGTGTTTATCGTTTTTAGGAAATCGGGTCAAACTTGCTATTGCAGTCACAATATTGAGATCCAAATATCGTCCGATATCCATTGATATTGAAGCCCATGCAAGTGGACAAAAATTGTGATATTTTTTGCTCATTTAATCTAGTTTACCTTTTCTTGGTTATTGAACAAACTAAGTATCTAATTACATTTATTTAAACTTTAAATTGGGTAGTTTCTTTTTTAATCTTTTTTTAAGATTGATTTACGAGTTATTGACCAATAATTGACCATTAAATTATAGTTAAATACTTGAATTATAGTTAAATAAATAAAATTACATCAAACTTGTAGTGAAATTTCAGCTACAGTTACTTATTAGTTAGCATTTTAGTAATTATGAATTCATTAACTTCATGCAAGTTGTCAAGGTAAGTATATACTAAATATGTATATATATATATATATATATATATATATATATATATATATATATATATATATATGATATTTTATGTAATTTTATATGATGAATGGATGTAATGTCTTATTCATATTTGTTTTAGATAGAGGACATATATATATTCATAGTCCGTTATTGACATCCGATATTTACTAAATATCCTTGATGTCACTTCGACAACAATATCCGCTGTGAAATTTTTCCGATCAATATATTTGTTATAGCTCATATTTAAAACCTTGCTAAATAAAAATTGCATATAAGAACAACAAGGTACTAATAATGTTGATGTCACTAACAGTAGGATAGATAATGTCATTGCACGATGCCATCCCTATGTCATCCACATGGATAATGAGAAATATCTACCTAAATTTGAATTCAAAATTTGAACTTGGTTGTCCCAAAATAACCATAATTTGCCATTGGAAGTTTCCCTCCGTCGCCGGCAATCCTCCTTAAGGTATGTCGAACCCACTCTGCAAGCGTCAAAGATTTCATTGTCATTCCGATATTTTTTCGAATGCCTTGCAAGCGACTGGTTCTATATCAAAGGGTTCATCGAAACCTCAAAACTCATAGTCCACCCACGTCAACTCTCTTTTGTCGCTACTCGTTGCCTCCCTGGACTTCAATCTACATTCTTGATACCCAGCATTGGCAGAGCCTCTGCAAATCCTGCTCGTTGTCGTAGATAGTTCACCTGAGCCCCCTCGGACATCCCTTGCCAAGACTCTAGTTATTTCTTTGGATAATAACTTTTTGCTTAAGAGATTGTTTTATTTTATTATATGTCCCATTGTTTTATTTAAATGATGTTTTTATATAATGTTTGGATAATAACATTTCTTTTAATTATGTTTTTATATGTATTATTCTTTATTTGTTTTAAAGGTTGAGCATTCGGTGATTTATATCTTGATGCACTCGAGAAGTACTTACAAATGGTAAGTTATTTATAGGTTCAATATAAATTACCAAGTATCCCTAAGACCATAAACTTGTTTATAGTGATTCATATGATTTATGTAGGCAATCACATGTATATTATTTATCAAATGTGATGCCAATATGACATCTGATATTTACTATCATATCACTATCTATCACCTAACAACTGGTATATAATTTCATTGACTGATAAATTGCCTAGATAGCCAATATTTAAAACGATCACGATAACATTATATGCCAGAAAACTTATGCAAAGTATAATCACAATTATAAATAATTTAACTCGTCTGAATATTTTGATGTCTTCAAGCTATAACAAAGGAGCTTGGAGATGAAACATTTACCAAATCAAACACAAAGAAACATCAAGCTGAAAATGAATACCTAATTATCTAAAGTAGATATGTTTAACTCTAGAACAACTGAAAAAGCATCAAAAGCACACAAGAAAAAGAAGGTTTCATGAGTGGTTGTCAACTTGTCACCAAATCCCCTATGAACTGATTGCAGATCCACCTGTTTAGGTCAACTAATTAAATTTATGAAGGCAAGAAGCAAGCATCCAGATCCCCTAGACCAGGTATGAATTTAGAGAGTCAGTCCAACTAAGAAGATTTCCTACCAAAAATTGCATTGATATGTGGGGTTCAATTAGATATGCACTACTGATGTTAACTTTTCCCATAAAAGCCACAGTATTCCCCACTTTTCAAAAGGCTTAGCAGATGAAGGTAACGATGATCGATGAAGCTAGGTACTCTATTATAAGCATAAAATTTCACATAATTTACTAAATCATTCGTTTCACCTCCATTGAAGAGAAGATGCGAGAAAATCGTTTACGATGGTTTGATCATGTGCAATATATACCTACAAATGCACCAGTTGGACGAGGAAAATTTATTAACATAGGACAAGTTAAAAAAGCAAAGGGAAGACCGAAGAAAACATGTATAGAGGTGATACGAAAAAATATGGATGTTACAGGTTTAAATCAGGACATATTGTTCGATAGGAATGAGTAGAGAAGGATCATCCATGCAATCGACTAGGCGTGATTCTCTTTTGGTTCATGTAGCCTACCCAAAATACTTGACATAAAAGGCTTACTTGTTGCTGTATTCATTATGATGGGGATATGAGGAGTATGTTTCATGGGATCAAATCTTAATAGTCAAGAAAAGAAATGCTTCTGCAGTATCATGTGACCACAAATCGCCCACTAAAATTAAGGTGAAGTTCTATAAGACAGCCAGAAAAGAAGTAAAATTTGACGAATGTTCAACGTTTAAGAGATGCCATGCCAAGAAAATCAGCTCAGCAGAAATAAGACTGTTGAGCTAGATGAGTGGCAATATGCTGAGAGATAGGATCCGAAATGAGTGCATCCATACGAAACTAGAGGTAACTACTGTGCATAACTGGTTGAGACAGTTCAGGCTTGTGCAACTGAGGTTGTACTAGTACCTGTTAGTAGGTGTTGGATAGTAGTTAATGGAGCACCAAGGACAACAGGTTGTGCAAGGTAGGATGAAAGCAATACAAAAAGAAATGGTAGCTTTCATATAGCCACGATGATGGCCCTTAAGAGAGTTTAATGGAAGAAATAGGAATCATAAAGCCAACCCCCAAAAGATGGGATGAAGTCATTTTTCCTTATCGTTGCTGTGCCGTTATAGTCGCATCATATAGTAACAATAATCATCCATTAATATTCAGCAGTCCAAACTAGGGGGAAAGAATCATTCACCCTGTCCAATTCTCTCTGGGCAATTTTGTTGCTGTGGAGCCCTCGAAGAACATCCTTGCATGCATCAACAGCCTTGTGAACCTAGGCAAAAAAAAAATACAAATGAAAATTTGAAGCACAAGATAAAGGAATTTTACTAATGAAAATAATAATAATAATAACTAAAATCCAATACCTTGCTTGGAGTAGATGTTACTGATATCACATACCAGCCTAGTTTCAGCCGATCAAAAAGACTGAGTTCGAAGGATACATCATATGTCAACCCTAACGAATCCCTAACTGTTGTGAAGAGCCTTCAAACAGAAGATTTAGAAGTTATAAGCAATTATTATGATTACTCAAGAACATACTGGCAAAGAAGTTGGGGCCAGAATGAATTATTTAAACGGCACCAGCTTTTTCACTGTTGAAATTTTCCAGCTTTCATAACAGCAATCTAAGCCAAAATGTTACAACTGATTCATACAACAGAACATCAAAAAAAGTGCAAGTGAAACCTTCTATTGTGGACCTTGTTTGGCCAAACATGTTGAGACATCACATGTGATTTTCACAATTTTAAGCATGTCAATGTGTGAGTGTCCATGTGAGTGTGTACTTGTCCATGCAACATATGAGGCCAACAAATTAACCTAGATGTTACTTCAGTAAGGAGATATGAAGTCTCAAATAATTAAATTTTCTGCTTAAGACTAAGAAGGTCGGATTCTTGAAGCATCTGCAATGAGTAATGTACGAATGAATAACTCCCAATCTCCCATAAATCAATCTAAACCAGAATTCTGTTACAAAGCCACTGCATACTAGTAATTTCAAGCCTATATGGAGCTTCACGCTATGAAAATCAGAACACTTGCAGTAGATCCCAGAGTTCAAATTACCCTAGAACTTTCTAGCTCAAAAGAAATTATATTCTAAATACCATATTAAGCCATCAGCAATTATCTGGGTAAAATGAATTGATTTATGTTCTTTGGATCACCATCAATACGTGCCCGTCTTGACTAACTTCTCCATACCAGTTAGTTAAATGGTAAAATGCCGATTACATGAGCAACTTTATGAAAGAACCAAGTGTGGACGTGAATGCAGGACCGAATATGTGACAACATAGATAAACACAGCACAAGATAAAGGTAGTCTTTGATTAGATTACTCATAGTCTGCTGCTTATGAACCATTTGCTTTCCCCTTCATGCAGAACATAATTTATACAATATCTATCTTCTCTTTAATATGAACATTGCTATAAACAAGACCAGGAATATTAACTGACATATTCTCCCAACCCTATTAAGATCATCTAATCTCACTGACTTGCAGTTACAGGCTAGGAAGCACACTCCAAAATGAGTTCAGTTTTCAGGTCCACACGTACTACAAACCGACCATCTGTTGGATTTAAGGATTCTAAAACATTATAACCAAGCCAGTACAGCTTAAAGGAAAAAAGATTGCATGACAAAAAGCTTAAGAGCCATGTTTCTTAAACTGATATAGATGTAACTATGTCCTTGTATACTACTTTAGAAGAAATTTCCATATTGCCATGTAGTTTCATAAAGGTATCTTGTTTCCATGCTTCCCAGGTTACAGGTCAGTTATTTACTATCAAAACAACAATGTCCAGTGGTAAGAAAACTCCAAGTGTTTGAAACATACTGTTATGGTCAGTGAAACATAGATAGTGGATGAAATGGAACATTATTTAAATGGAATGAGCGCCATAAAGTGAATATGGTGGAGGATTATCATAAAGGGACATTTTAAAGATAAGTGATAGTAGCAAATATTCCCTCAACAAATAAGGAGCAACAACCTCCTCTTCGTGAGAAACACCAACATCATCTTAGTTTTCTTTCAACCATAATCATATGTTGCTTCTTCTCTATGACAGATAAGACGGATGGACATAAGACAGACAAAATCTAACTCACTGTGAGACCTCAATATCAAGCATATCTCAAAGAGTTTAGACCGTGTAAGGATGGATTTTGAAGGTTCTGGAAGCCAAACATGACATTAGCTTACGGAGGCACATGCATGTGATTATGGATGTTCTAAATACAAAGTGCATCAGTTATGAGCATCATACACTAATCCTGACTGAGTCATGGGAATGAATACATAATATTGGCTAAAATATGGATGAGATCATTATAATGGAAGTATTTTTAAGGTTAAATATATAATCAAACGCTTACTACCAGAGCATCACTAAAGGGGTGGGGGCGAAAATTCTTGAAATATATAACCAAAGAAGTCGAAAAGCATGTTAGCCTACTTAAGGGTGTATTTGGTATTGCTTCTGAGAAGCGCTTTCATCAACTTTAACATGAACAAGTGCTTTTGTTGCAAAAATAGATGTTTGGTGATGCGCTTTTAAAAAATGAGTTTATGGAAAAGCCCAAGTCAGAAGAATGCATTATGGAGAGTGAAAAATTCTAATTTTTCCCACGATAGTCAAAAATCCACTCATATGTTCTATTCTTTCTCCTTTTTTGCTCCAACATCATCTGTCATGTAATTTAATCCTTAACAAAATTCTCCTCTTGGTTATTTTTTTTTTTAACCTTATTAAAACTTTCTTCCTACCTTTAACAACCCTAGTTTGTCATGCCCTTGTATCAGTATCAGCCTTATGTCTAGGCCCAGATACCGATATCGATCAGATATAGAGTAAGTTGATCTTATATTTCATCTCATACTTAGTAGAGGAATCCGAGAATGAGGTGTCACTAACCTCACTTTACTGGAGTTACTGGAATTTTTCCAAATCAGTCGTTGGACTGATATGTAACAGCATATTATTATCTCATTTTCTCTCTGTACTCTCCATTAATCATGCTTATGATTTAATTAAAAGGGTGAGTAAAGTGAGTTGATGAGTTCAATTGAGGACATGCATGGGGAGTACAAGGAGGTGGTATGAGATTGAATCCTAAGCAAGACACATTGATTCATTTTCATGCATAAATATGTTCACTTTCTTACATCATTCCTTCATTTTTCATTCCTTCCCCTTCAAGCCTAAGGAAAAAGAGAAGTTCAGCAAACAAACTCTAATTCTATCTCCAAATTTTACCTCAAAAATCCCCAAATAAATCTAAATCAGTCATAAGCTTAAATCCTCCAACCAAAATTCATCCTCTCTACAAGATCCTCATTAAATAAAACTTCACATCCTCCATCCAGCTGAGACGACCGGCGAAGGTGCGTTGACCAGCTCCTTCCAGTGTGTTGATGTCATCATCGAGCTCTTGAATCATTTTCCCTTTTCGCTTTCTTTTTCAATACCGGAAAAGACATGAAATTACCTACACACTTCTGCTTAAATATGTATAGGATTGTACTAGGAATGTTGTAGAATAGTTACCTTATGATTTAAATGAAACCTTTATGTATCCGCACATGCCTCGATGTTTCTGTCTTATTCAGCAACAACTTAGTAAAATGGCCATAACTTTTGCATCTGAGTTCCAATTGAGCTCATTCTTATATTTTGCAAAGTTGGTTTCAAGACCTTCAAATTCCTCTTGTTTTTCCTTATTTTAGCTTTATATGTCTCGTATTTGGCCTTGAAGTAGCTACCCAGCATTTAGCCGAGCCCATCATTCTACTCAGCAAAAACACTGTAAACTGTTATAACTTCACACCTGAATTCTGATTGTTGCAACTCTTGACTTATAGGAAAGTTAGTTCCAAACTCTACAACTTTTCTCTATATGAGTTTTCTGATTCAAGCTTTATTCGCGTCAAACTTGGTCTCGAAATTATTATGCATTTCGTCCTGCGAACTCATGCTGATTTATCCATAAGCATAGCTTTGTCAAATGATAGAATTAAAGTTTATTGTAATGATATGAATAATAATTGTATGAACATGATTAAAAAGCCATAATTCAAACCTAGCATCATGCATTCATGTTCTATTTTTGTATGTCATCCTCATGCATGTTCCCTTATTTACGATTGCATGGTTAATTAATGAATAAATAACATAGGTTATGGTAAAATCTGGATAGCTAAATCGATACAACACTTTAGGAGTTATATCATAGTTGTCTTCTCTTAGGCCGGAATAATATTATAGTTGCCTCCTCCTGGACAGGAACAATGACATAGCAGTTGCCTTCTCTTGGGCGGGAACAATAAGCCTCTTAAAGTACGTAACAGGATCCAACCAGACAGTTCCATCTAAGATTAATAAATAAAATGTCTAATTACATATCTATTGGACATCATTTATTGAGATTTGTGCATTACTTCGCTCTTTGTTGGTCTTGAAACATATTTATCTTGGTTATGCATGTTCATGCATCATATAAGATTGTTTGAACATATGCTAGTACATCCATTCTTGTTTTACTACTTCATGCATGAGTGATCATATTTCGTGCTTGGGTTCTGACTCCTAAGTGAGTCCACATTGCTGCTTATTGATGAATACTTTCAGACTGAGGCGGATGCCCAGTTAGCAAGATATTGACACCCTACTGTACATCTATTATATGACGTATGAGGGTCTTTCTATTGTTTATATATGATGTTTTTCCTTCTTAGTGTGGTTTATGTATTTCTTTTGTATTCAGTACATACTCAACCAATATTGTAATACTATTTATATCTTTGTTGTACCTGAGTAATATACTGCAGTTATATGTGATATATACCTTTCCTTTGTGTTAATGAAATATAGTTTCTTTAATATGTGACCAGTTCAACAAATTGCTATTATATTGTGATCTTGTGGGCATTATCTCAATTGATGTTGAACTCTGATATATTAATTGTATTGTAAATGTATAGAATGCCCTGTGTAACTCTGTACTCTGTATCAGTGCCCGCGGATAGCGCACTCCGTATCTGTATCCCACTATAGAAGTGAGGGGTTACCCTACCACATCCATTCATATCATAATTCCACAACTTATTTATATTAAAAAAATTTAATGTTATTCACCAAGCACTTACAATTTTAAAATTACCAGACACCTTAATTGTATAAAAGCTCCTTTTCAAAAGGTACTGTTGGGTTAGTCATTTTCCAAGAGAAGTAGAAGCAAAGCCAAAAAAAAAAATTTAATTAAGAAACACCAAAAGGACACAGGTTATGACATTTGAATTAACTATAAACATAAAAGTGCTCATACCTGCACATGAATTTTAACAAGTTGATATGTACCAATTTTAGCTCATATTGATATATCATAGTCAAAATGGTCAAACCATCCTTCTATAGTTTGGATGTATAACAAAATAAGGATTGTTAACATGCACATGCTTCAGGAGATTTCCATGAAAAAAATATTTGCCAATGCACCAAAATAGAGAAGTACCAATCATGTTGGTAACATTATACTAATGGTTAGGTTCAGTTATTGGCACATGAAATCGCTCCTAGGATATTTATGCCAAATATTAGAGTTCAACACAGAACCTTTAGAGAATATTAATCATACTGGTAGCATTATTAATGTTTAAGTTAGGTTCAAGCACGAGAAATCACTCAAAAGGATAATTGTGCAAAATGCCAGAGTTTAGCCAAGACCTGTTTAACCACGACCTGTATAAGGAAATCTAGTATAACAACAAGTGTTAACGCGTTGTGTCAATAGCATGTGACACCATAGATCAAGCTAAGATGGCATAGTTATGTTTGAAAAGGTCCAAGAGGGAAGCTCGTTAAGAAGAGCATCCTAGATTAAGCAAAAGAATAAATGCATCTCACACAATGTTGGCAGGTACACAAAATAGGATATGCAGAGAGATGAATGCATAGACTTTAACCATTAAAATGAAAGAAAACTGCATCCATAAAACTAAGATCAAATAAACAATCTTTTTAAGGTTATGGTGATGATCAATGGCTTTAAGCAAATGGGAATTGACAAGGAATATATCTCATCAATTGTCATTTATCAGGTGTCTATTTCCACATTTATATTGTGTTCCAGATCTATGTGGTAGAGGAAAGAAACCTGATGCTTCTACATAAAGTAATAGCACTATGGACACCACATAACAAGATTTTCACGGAATTTATGGAAGCGGATATGGGTTCCTCTCTGTATCATAGTTTTCCTAAGAAAAATGGAGCATCCGGTCCTTACTAGATGGAACCTTAAACTGAGGTGTTCTGCATCTTGAATTCATGCGTAGACAACAAAGTGTATTTCCATCCAATTTGGAACTGAGAAAAAAAAAATTAGTATGAAAAGATAGAAATAAAGATAAGTTACTTCTTTGACCAGAACAAGTCAGAACTGCACTAATATTGAAGAGGGGGACTTCATGAAGTCTGATTTTAATTTCACGTACATTTGCACGCGCCCAGAAAACTAGTTCATTGACTTCAAAATCATGAATACAAAAACAAAAGAGGTTATTCTTCTCAATTTCTTACCTAATCTGGCATCAGTTAAACATGTAATCTAGACAATTTAACCAAGAGTTAGTAGAACTCCTATATCATAATAATAGCATATTTGTCAAGTGTGTAAACTCTAAATTGCAATTTTCATTTCCATTACAGGAGTATTAGATTGAAAAATGCACCATGCAACATTAAAAACCAAAATCATGTGAGTTTCAACCAATAATAAATATTCATAATGTAGAAGCAAACAATAAAGGTAATGTACCTAGAAGTAATTATTTCAGCCAATAGCCCCAAAGTTACACCAAAAAATAGTGGATGCTGCCGAATATTAACCTGAAGTACTTTGTCTGAATTATACTGCTCATCTGCATTGTGATCATCCATTACCTTCGGGTTAGTGTCTTCCTACTGTGAGAACATAAAAATTTTAAAATGAAAGTCATCCAGGTTAACATATTCAAAAATTAAAGTATTTAACATTTCCTGTGACGAGCTTTATAGTTTATCCTTTTACTTAAAGTAGTAGAAACGAAACAGATTTGGATGATCAAGAGATGCCACAAGATACCTACCTGTTCAATTATCAAATTGACAGCCTACTTAAAGTATTTAAGAAGACATACCTAAATGAAGAAATGCATGAATTGAGAAGCAAGATAACTTGTTCATATAATTTAAGAAGCAGCAAAACAGTAATTTCGAATATTCTATGATGTTCAACAGATGGTTGCTGGCTTGAGAAATGCATCTGGTAACCAAAATAAGACAACTACTTAAATCCCGTACAGTCCATATCTAAAAGCAGGTAAGATAAAGAAATCGCTGCTAGTAAATGGTTCCTGTGCGTGACCTACATGATGTTCAAAGCCTTCTTTGAAAAATGTAATCTTATCACGGCATATTAATATATTCTGCAGAGTTGACAGATGCACAGCTGATTGTTGACATTATCAGCAATTATCCTAACATAAGCCATAAGAAAATTTTTTCTCAAGACAGTTTCTAACCGCAAGGAGCAGTTGAGTAACTTTACTGAACAACCAAATGCCGACAGTCTACGTAGATTTTCTTTAAACTTTCAAGATTATATGTAGTAATCAGTTGGTTCTATCCAATTTGCAAATAACATTACATAGTTGATTCTTTCGCATGAATCTCAAATTTGTAGACACATTCTTTTCTTATCAACCAAATAATACCTGGAAAATTTACTTATATGCTTATTTTTTATCAATACAAACAGTATAAAGTTTCACTACCAATCTTACTGTCAGTTTATTGAGTATGAAAATTGCCTAACTGGACAACTATCTCAGCATAATATCAAGATTAGCACTCTGAAGATTTATTAGTCATCCTGATCAAGTTCTAATGCCAACTTCATTATTTACATGTAACTGTATATTGTCCATAATACATTTTCCTTGGTCATACTCAAAATCCCATGCAGAATTATGAAGTTAGGTTCCTAAAGGATCGAGATGAGTTTATAAGTTACCATTTAAAGTTGAGCTTTTGATCAAATCAAAGAGGTCTTTTCCATCAACAGTAAATCCCCAACAATTTGGAGCTGGACCAGCAATATATGCACATGCTCTTTCATCGGTGTCCTTCAGGTATATCTGCCAAAATTCAAAGAAACATTGATAATTGCCATCATTAGCACGCAAGAGACAGGACGACTAGACAATTGCCAAACAAATTAACGAAATCTGAAACATTTGTTATGAGAAGTGTACTCATTTATCTGACTTGATAAAATAGTTGGAACCATGTAAGTGATTTGATACGCCTCTTTATCAAGGTACTAACAAAATATTAACCAAGAACACTACGACAATTTTAACAACAACAACCAAAGAAAAAACTAGTATACTACCTGTATATGGAAGGAAAGCACAGTGAGCTACCAATTTGTATTTCCAGTTATACCATAATCTACATTCCCGGTATTATAACCAAGCTTGTAATGCAACACTTAACTGCACAAGTAAGATTGTCCTCTACACATTATAGCCTATCTCGGTACATAGATATAAAAAACATTATTGCTGCATTTTATGGTATGTTAGCTTGTTAACATTGCTTGATGTGCATTGTTCGCTCACAAGCCATGAGCTTAATCCTTTAGGAGAAGTGTGGGCCATTTGCCAACCAAAGTGTTTGTCATTTGCCAACATAATATCAGAGCCAATGAAGATATAGTACTTGTAACAAGTCTAATTTCAGTACTCACGTCACTGTCTAGTATTTAAAAGCTAAGGCATACATTATGTTATAATAGATTAATAAATATCTCAAAAAGAACTTGAAAAAGAAAATAAATATCTCTAGTGAAAATAAGTGCTTTGCCTTTATACCTGTTGGGATTGCAGATCAGATGGGGATGGCCGAAACATAATTGGGTCAAGGGACTGTACAGTCTTAGCAGTTCTCGTGTTTCTAACTGTCCCTAGGTAATCAAGAATACAAGACTCCAGATCATCCTCAGCGAAATCCCCAACAATGCTTACCTGAATAAATAGTTTCAAGTCAGATAAAGAAACAAATAAAACATAATATAGCATTCAAATTGAAGGGCTTTAAAGATACAAAAATTTGCATGACTAACGAGACCCTCGACCAAATGAGTATGAAATACAATATAGCATAAGAATTGTGAAGTAACACATCCAGAGACCTCCATATTGTTACCAACAAACTGATTCATCACTGCTTCTTTTACGGAATGCAGTGTTAAGTTTTGCAATGATTGTGGTGTCGGCTCAACAAATCTCTCATCTCCATTCAACATTGCCAGCATAATTTTGTAAGCAGTTGAGCGCTCTAAACTTTTGGGAATTGAACGATAATATGACAAAAAAAGTTGCCTAGCTCTCTCAAATGCCTCCTCCAACCATACACTGTGCTGCAAGGCAAGGCATAAGCAGTAAATCATTAATCATCAAAAACAAACTTACAGAATATAAAAATCAACTAAAATTTGCAAAACAAAAATTATGACAAATTTTTAAAACTTAACTTTCCTTTCTTCCTATGCTTTCAGTTGTAAACAAATAAACAATTCTAGTTTTTAGAAAGAACTAATATATTTTGCAGGCAAGCAGTACCTAGGCATCATGAGTCAACAGATTAACCAGAAAATCATTTCCAATTCAAGAAAAATTTATCAATTAATTAATTAATTAAAATAAGTGGGTTATCAAGACAGAGGTAAGCTGCACATATGGCAAAATCCAAAGAAGAATCACAATGAAGGGCTTAAAATATCTGGGGAAAAAAGCAACATCAGAAAGACTCAGAAAAATATTGAAATATAGAGAGAAGAATAAAAGGGAAAGCTGCCAAATTAGAACCACCATTAAAAATTCGCAAGATTCATAGAACTATATGTCCTTCCATCGTTAATAAATTGTTCAAACTGGAGACCAACAAAAGCAATTGGTCTTAACTGTGAATTCTCCAAATAATGCAAAGGTATGTCATATATATTTAGGATGGAGGATAAAAGTACCTCGAGGACCATGTGAAGAAGTTGGAAAGCAGCACGCATTCCATCATCTCTTAAAGAAAAGCGAAATTCCATGCAGATAAATTCTTCATTGGACTCCAAAGAGCAATTTACAAGGTGATTTACACAGAAGAGTTCTACCTGAAGTAAAGCAATCACACGTCAGGTTCCATGTACAGAAGCCAATAATGCACATTCAATCAAAACAACCATAAAGAAACCATGATAATGTGATAGAGAAACTTCAGTAAAACCTAATTCACAATTCTTTCCAGTAAATCATAGAATTGAAAAAAGAATCATGATTCTGTTTAAATTGATTATTCCAACACATACATCTACTTATATATTCAATTCAACAGTTGTTCCTACTGTATACATGATACCAGTATCAGGTATATCAAAAACCATACTTCTTGAAGCCAATACGATGCAAAGAGCTTGCATTTCTCTTCATAGAGATTGTATAGAGCCTAGAACATGCTCACCAAGTTTCTAACACAAGGAGCTGACACATGGACAATCACAAAAACAAGCAATGTGCTTAGCCTGCTTGTTTTAGTGGGCATAGCCAAGTATGGCATGAAATTTGTCTCTCTCTCTCTCTCAAAAGAAGTCCTACAGCAACTATCAAACAGCATTTATAGGACAAAATAACATCTTGATACGGTTTTTAATTTATCAAGTCCTAATCTGTCCTATTTTTAGGCGTGCACAAATCTGAGTTATAATCTTCTGTGCCTCCTCTAATCCCCAATGGTTCAATGTGCTTGAAGTAATACTACAATCAGCTAAAATTTGTTCCATAATGGAAAGATTTCTAGGTATTGGTGTTCCCCATATATGATTAGCCAATATGATGGAGAGCAGGCATAACTGTGTAGACCCTTGAAGCCTTTCCCAGTAATCTGGCATTCTATAGGTACGGTGAGTGATCCCAATTATAGAGTAATGTTCTTATCTGGTCCTTCTTGAGAAGATGATTAACAAAAACAGTACAGAACAGCACATACAGTAATGCAAGTATTTCCTAATTTCCAAATCCAAAAACTGGCACTTTCTCATCATGTCATATTTCACCGTGTTAGTATACCAGAATAAAAGGCTATGAGCATCAAACTTTCAGTGTATGTGACTTTGCTCTTCTCATGCAACCAGTTCACTTTATATATGTTCACTCCATACTAATATTACTAAAAAGTGGGGGAAAAGACCTAATCCTCTGGTTACTTGTTTTGTTAGTTTCATCGACAAAAAGAATTAAGTCAATAGCCTGTTCTATATGAAACCAATTATTTTAACCAACGAAAGAAGGTATTGCTCAAAGCAAATAAATGAATAAGTGAATTTTTGCAAAGTTGTATTTTTTTAATCATTCAAAACCAAAAATTGCTAGGCTGAGGCTCAAAGAAACAAAAATTTCAGGCAGTTCTACTGCAAAAGCCAAAAGGAGAAATTCCATCACATGGGATCTAATTTTTCTCTCTCATAATCTCTCATGCATTCTGGCCTCTATCTAAAAATTTTTAACTCCTCTCTATTTTCCAATGCGATTGTATCTCTACTTTCTTACCCAAACTCCTTACCATACTTACAACACGGTGTTATCCAATGCGTAGATCGCCAGGGTATGCAATACGAAAAGGAGCACGAAAACCATGAATAGCTGTAAGAGAAGTCTTCAGATCGTGTAGGTGGAAGGAAATACTTTTATTTATAATAGAACAATTTATCAGAATGTATAACTATGGAAAGGTCATGCTAATTATTTTATGTATTTATTGTAGTTTTGCATCTCGCATACATATATATACGCACGTGTATGTATATAAAAGTTAACCAAGATGCATATCTCTCTTTATTAATAAATTGTTTGATGGATTACTCAAAAACTATTACATTCATACATGCATGCATGCATGCATACTGAAATAGTTTTTACACAACCCACATGAACTACCTCACTCTTTGCCTACTTTCCTTCTACTCTACCTAAGGAATTGTGGTTGCGTCCTTTCTATCACTTTTCCTTTGTTTTAGTAATAGTCTGGAAATAAATAGACTCATTTTAAATGTGAAAGGATTGTGTCAAAACTCACGACAAACATCCAGCTGATATCTCATATCAAATTGCCAGTGTACCATAACTTGAGATACACGTTCCAGATCATGGTACGGAAGTTGTCTAGTATTTTCTGGTAAAACATCTACAACATGGATTTTTCTTGATGAAAACGTTAAATCAAAAATATCAAGCATCTTAACTTATCAAACTCCTCTTTTGGAAATTCCTCTAAAATGATTTTATCTATTAAGCAAAAGAGACACCAAACACATCCTCAATAGTTAATTAAGAAATCAGCTTTCACAAAAAGGATAAAGAAGAAACCATCATGCACATGTTCAATAAGGAAATTTTTCACAGAAGGAACTTGATGTAATCCTCATCCGCGGCTTTTGCAGCTAAGGAACGATTTAACTTAATGGATAAAGATCCAAAGTAACTATAAGAGGTTCCTATGTTGGTTAAGATTAATAAAGAAACCTAAGAAAGGAGGTTGGCCAAGGATTTGGCAAGTGATACTACAATACTTGGAACTTTTGGACACACATAAAATACAAGTAAAAAAACCGGTCCACATTCTAAATTGACAACTATACCTTGATGAACATATCGGCCAACCAGTGTTTTAAATATCGGTTGCAATAACGATATTGCGGCCGATATTGCATTTTGGAACAAAAAATGCAATGATATAAGTAGTTTCATAGCGTTTAGCATTTTTTAAAAAAAATAGCAGCGCAATATCAGCTTGGAACGAATACTACAGCCACTATATCAAACTAGCAACTGCTATATTTTTTCTTTTGCTTTAATTTTTACTTTGATTTTTTGTCATGAATGTAAAAACTAAATTATATAAACAAGTGTACGAGAAGTTGGATAATAAAGAGACAGAAAATGATATATATAGAATTACTCGAATAAGAGAGAAAATCTAGAGATTTATATATTGTAAAGTGTATTAAAGATGAGTATCAGACGGTTCTAATTCAAAACGAAGAGTTTAAAGAAAAATGGAAAGATTATTTTGATAGATTATATAATGATAGTTTTACTCAAAATTTGGGAGATCTTACTATTCAATGTGAGGATATGAATCGTAACTTTATGCGCAGAATTAAAGAGTCTAAAGTAAAAGTGATTTTGAAGAGGATGAAATCAAGAAAAATTGTTGGTCCAGATAAAATTTCTATAGAAGTATGGAGATAGTTAGGAGAAATTGATGTAAGGTGGCTGACAGATCTTTTAATAAGATTTGACAAACTAAGAAAATATTAAATGAATGAATAAAGAGTACCCTAATACCTTTGTATAAGAACAAGGGTGATATTCAGAATTGCTCTAACTATCAAACAATAAAACTCATGTGTCATACTATGAAGTTTTGGGAAAGGGTAATTGAACATACATTGCGACAAACTGTTAAAATATCAAAGAATCAGTTTGGATTTATGCCGGGGCGATCGACGACAGAAAATATTCATTTATTTTGTCAACTTATAGAGCGATTTCGAGAGAGAAATAGATATTTGCATATGGTATTTATTGACTTAGAGAAAGCCTATGATAAGGTACCACGAAAGATACTTTGGTGGATATTGATGAAGAAAAGAGTTTTCATCAAGTATATTGACATAATTAAGGACATGTATGATGGAGTAGTGGCCAATATCAGAACATGTGGTGGTTTAACATGTAATTTTTCTATCACAATTGGATTACATCAAGAATCTGCATTGAGCCCATTCTTATTTGATATAGTGATGGATGAGCTTACTAAAACTATTCAGAATGAGATACTTTGGTGTATGTTATTTGCTTATGATATTGTCTTAGTTGATGAGACAAGAGCATATGTAAATGCCAAGCTAGAATTATGGAGGCATATATTAGAATCTAGAGGTTTTAAATTGAGTAGGTCTAAAACATAGTATATGGAGTATAAATTTAGTAAACGATGGACCATAGACTATAATGCCATAAAACTGAATGGGCAAAAGATACAAATGAGCAGTCAGTTTAGGTATTTGGGTTCTATTATTCGGAATGATGGAGAGATCGATAATGATGTTAACCATAGGATACAAGCTAGCTGGTTGAAATGAAAGAAGGAACCGGAAGTTTTATGCGGCCGTAACATTCCATTAAAACTGAAGGGAAAATTTTATAGGACTACTATTAGACCAGTTTTATTATATGACACGGAATGTTGGACTATAAAAAAACATCATTCACAGAAGATAAGTGTAGCAGAGATGTGCATACTCCGCTGGATATGCGGCAACATTAGGAGAGATAAAGTAAGAAATGAAAATATTCGTGCGAAAGCAGGTGTAGCTCCCATCGATGAGAAGATGCGAGAAAACCGATTACGATGGTTTGGTCATGTGCAACGTAGGCCTACAAATACACCAATTCGACAAGAAAAGTTTATCAATGTAAAACAAGTTAAAAAAAGAAAGGAAGACAGAAGAAAACATGGATGGAGGTGATACGAAAAGATATGGATTCTAGAGATTTAAATGAGGAGATATTACTTGATAGAAATGAATGGAGAAGGACTATCAAAGTGATCAATCCGGCGTGATTCTTTTTTGGTTCATGTAGCCTACCCTAAATACTTGGGATGAAAGGCTTAGTTGTTGTTGTTGTAGTATTTTTTGTTATGGATAAAAAGTGAGATGTTTTTTTTGTGTCAATTTGAAATCATGGTTATTACATTATTGAAAAATTACTTTTTTCCTTCCAATGTGACACCAAAATCAAACTGTGATGCCAAATTGTCGAGGTAGACTTGTATATATATGATATTTTATGTAGTTTTTTATTATGTATGCATGAATTACCATATTCATATTTATTTTCTATGATATGTGCATGTGTATTTACATACCAATATTGCCATCCAATACTTGAAAAATATCCCTAATATTTCTCCGGTAACAATAACTGCTATAAAATTTTTCAGTCTGATATATCTGTTATATCCGATATTTAAAACCTTACGTCGAACATGCTTTTGGCTAGGAAATTATGGCCCCTTGGATACCACAGAATTTTTCATCTAAAAGTGAAATTATGTTTCTTTTCATTATTGGTGAAGGTTAGTTTGCAACGGAAGGTAAAGGATCTGCTATCAAGACTGAGAATCAGACATAATCAGATTCATGGTTTCCTATGAATGCAAACGCATTTGTTTAAATTCATTTCATATAATTCATATGCAAGGTCCAAGGCAAAAACTTGTACCATAACACGAGAGGCAGAAAAATGACGACTCTAGCACATTTATAAACTTTACATTGAATAACAGTGCTGCAAGTACCTGTTCCCTTTAATGAAGTGTCATCCAACACAATTACATTAGAGAGAATGTCATACCTGTTCCCTTGAAAAGCTGCCAACACAGCCACCTTCACTGAGTGTTCTAACACCAACGACAACAGCTCCCTTCGATTCAGAAGTCTCAGTTGACCTTCCTCCACCAACGATCAGCCGCATAACACCAGATCTAGGCTCAGTCTTTGAGATCTATTAATAATCAAACAGCCAAAGAAGACAACAGAGTTGCTTAAAACTCCCCATGAGAGGATGAAATTAAGTTACAATCGGAAAAGAAAAAAGAAAAAAGAAAAAAAAAAACATATTAAGTGACCATGTTCCTGTGAGCAAAATCAGAATGGTTGTGCCCTCAGGATAATTGCAAAGAATGCCCTCCCAAAGAAAAAAGAAGAGGATTCTTCGAAGAAAAGAAACATAGCTGTCCTTCTAGGTTAGTGACAAATAAGCCATTTTCATTAAACTGACCAAATTGACCTCAGCTTCATTTAGCTTAGATGGGCATTCTATGTCATTATCCACATGGCATAATCAAGCTAACTAAGTCTGAAAGCAAAATAGATGCTGCACTCACCGAACCGTGCATGCGTACATCAACAACAATACCCAACCAAATCCCTGCCCTATATAATAAGAGAGAGATAAAGATTGACAGTGCATACAAGCAGCAAGTATAACAAATAAACATCCCAAGACCACCGAGCTCTAGTTATAAGCTTCATAATTAATATTCAATAGTTTACCTTATATACATATATAGGGATTGTATATAAGAGATTAATCAGTCTCAACTGACGTAGGAGGAGATCTCCCCCCTAGAGGGGCAAAAACTTCATCAATTTTCATCCTTTTTCCTGTTTGTGCACCATAGAATTGATCTCAGTATAGTATTTGTTTGACCTACAATCAAGCATACACAAAATTGATAATTTTTCAACAACATAACATTTCATATTCATTGATGGAATGGCAAACCAAAATTATATCTCATGATTTTTGGTATCAGTAAACCTTAGAGGGTATAGATCAACTCCGTTGGGCTCGATAGAAGAAAAAGATGTGGACGGGAGGATTTTCTGCCACTATAGAAGGAAATTTTCCTCCTATGCCGTTTGACATCCAACACCCATTAATCCCATATATATGTGACCTATGTGTATATATATATATGCATACATACATATACATATGTATATAGACATATATACACATACACACACATACATATAAATATGTGTATGCGTGTGTATTATAAATGAAATTACTGTAAGTAAGCCAAAAACATTGGTTTTTGCGAAAAACATTACTCATTATTTTTCAAATTTTTTTGGATCATAATTTCCATCTCCTTAACATCTTCATGATAAATGTTATATATTTTGGAGTTTATTTGCCCATCCATCAAGTGCATACAAGATGTTATATTCACCAATGGTTAATTTTATATCAACTTGATAATAAAAACAAATTAAAACTAAAACCCCATAAAATGGATATGCATGAACTCTTAGAGAATTGGATCATAATTCAAAAAGTTGAAAAAATATTGGAGATAGTGAAAATGTACTTCAGCGCTGATAACTTACGAGAGGTGTCAGCTCATTTCCATATAATGCAAATAACTTATATGAGCTATCCGTTTATTTCGATATATGAAAATGAGCTGACAGTTCATGTAAGTAACCTGAACTGCAATCCATTTTCACTATCTCCAATAATTTGTTTTCAAAATATTATTTGCATTATGATCTCAAACCTCCTAGGGTTTACCAATACCCAATTTCGTAGATTTTAGTTTTAATTTGTCCTTCATCAAATAGATACAAAATTAATGGTTTTCGGTGAATAAAGCATCTTATATCCACTAATGGTATGGAAAATAAAACTCAAAAGTCATGAAAATTAATCCTAAAGAAGTTAAGAAAATAGAGATCATAATCTCCAAAAATTGAAAAAAAAATTAATAAAATTACTATTTTTTGTTGTTATCTCATGTAACTTGCCTGAACTGGCAAGGCTCATTTGAGTAATTACACAAACATATACATATATGAGAAATGAAAATAAGTCGTCGCCTTATATAAGTTACTTCAGCTGACACAAAAAATATAGTGATCCCATTATATTTGTAAAAAAAAAATTGAATTATGATCTTGACTCCATAGGATTTACTCATACCCATTGGGTTTTAGTTTTAATTTGTCTGCCATCAAGAAGGCACAATTTTAATGGTTTTCAATGAACAGAACATCTTGAATCCACTTGATGTAGGACAAATGAACTTTAAAATCCATGAAATTCGATCCTTAAGAAATTAGAAGGTTGAGACAATAATCCCAAAAAATTAAAAAAAATAAAAGATATTATTTTTTTTTGCTAGCTCATGTAAGTTTTCTGAGATGGCGGCTCATTTATATTAATTTCTATATATATAAATGAGGCTAGAATATCCTTCTAGTCAAGTTTTAGCTACAATGACAAAAAATTCCATTCTTTGGCTTTTTTACTTCCATCAGACCCTCCAATATTGATCTTGTCACCTTGGCTTCATTCTTAGCAAAATTTATAGGCATAGGGTTGATTTACCCATTGCTCAGTGAGTTTAAGATCATACGTTTATAGAAAACCTTTAAATTTGTATCTACATAATCAAAAGTTGAATCTCATTATAAACTCATAAATTTTGTAGGCGTAAATCCTAAGAAGTAGAGATCAAGGTGAATGCTTTGGACCTTTGAGAAATTATCACATTTAGATTCTTTTTGATGTTGTAGTTAAAGCTTGGCTAGAGGGGAACTCTAGCCCCGATTTAATGTATACACATAAATACACACACATATATATATGCATATACACATACATTATTTACATATACATAGACATACTTATAAATAGGAAAAAGTGTATATGAGGTATCTCCAAAAAGAGTTGCCTATGGAGGATCTGAACCGTTTATTTATGATCTCCACATCCTAAAATAGCGGTGTAAAAAAATCATGCATTTTCATTATACAACCTAAAGCAAATGAGACCACTTTATTAACAATAAAAAGTGTCTAAATCTCTTTTATATATATATATATATATATATATATATATATATATATATATATAGACACACACACACACAACTTGTTTAGGCATATAGAACATAATTAATGGTTAGGATCACTATATAAACCCTCTATGTAAAGATATGGATCTGTCTCTATAGATAGGGATGAGAATAAGTAGGTCCGAGACCAGCTCTTCGCCCATCCTATTCAAAATTTTGAATTAAAAATATAAATTCCATTTTCTTAATTCAATTTTTTGAATAGAGCAAGCTAAGGGCTGACCCTTAGATCCGTCCATTCTCATCTCTATCCATAGGCAACTCTCTATGGAGACACATTATACAATTTTTCCTTACACATCCATATATCGCACATGCATTTATACACACCACCCAATATATATACACATATACATACATGTATATATGCACATATACATGTACGCATGTATATATATGTTTGTGTATATATACATATGCGTGTAATTCAATAGTACAATTAACAATTAGCAATACATGATCAAATTAATCAAGAAGAGTAATGGTCGATGGCCTTGTTATTTCTTTTAACCTCTGCCAACCCAAAAAAATAATGAAAAGTAATGATGATAATTTAAAAAAATAAAAGAAAGGTTTCCAGATAAATAGGAATCTAAAAAAACTAAACACACACGCAAACAATTTGGCTTATTTTTCTTATTTGTCGGTGAAAGTGGGTTTCTTGGAAATGTGCACCCACAAGTTTCTATATGCTCAAAATAAAGGGACAATTTAGTCTATAGATAAATTGCATAACATAGTTCAATTGAAGTTCTCTCAACAAAAACAGTAAGTTAAAATTTCTATATTCTACGAATATAGAGAGCCACTTAGTCTATAGATGATTTACATAATGTCCCAGAAAAATGGGAAATTATACATATGAAAAACACATACAGACACGATTTGGCAGTTTTGCTATTTTTGCAGGTGGGTGTAGTGTTTTAAATATCGGTTGATATACTAGCATATCAACCAATTTCCTAGATTTTGCTTCCAATTGATATGGTAAGAGTGAATTGTTTCTCATTTGGACTGAAATGAACAAATATATTAGCATTAAGGCAAAATATCAGGCGACATTTTAGCCTCAAAATATGGTTCTGTAAGCAATAATACCGGATCATCCTTCAATTATTAAAAAAAACCTATGTCCCGATTAGCTCATAAACCCCATGACCTGTATAAATGAGGAAGAGAGAGAATTAGAGCTCCATTAAAGTCTCACGCCCCTTTCATCGACCATTTTCCATTGCGAGCGACGATTGTGAGATGTGGCCAGTAGTTACACTATATATAAATATAAATATATATTATAACAACAACAACTAAGCCTTTTATCCCAAGTATTTGGGGTAGGCTACACGAACCAAAAAAGGAGAATCACGCCGGATCAATCACTTTGATAGTCCTTCTCCATTCATTTCTATCAAGTAATATCTCCTCATTTAAATATCTAGAATCCATATCTTTTCGTATCATCTCTATCCATATTTTCTTCGGTCTTCTCTTCGTTCTTTTAACTTGTCCTACATTGATAAACTCTCTCGTCGAACTGGTACATTTGTAGGCCTACGTTGCACATGACCAAACCATCGTAAGCGATTTTCTCGCATGTTCTCATCGATGAGAGTTACACCTAGCTTAGCACAAATATCTTTATTTCTCACTTTATCTCTCCTAGTATTGCCGCATATCCAGCGGAGCATGCGCATCTCTATTACACTTATTTTCTGTGAATGACGTTTCTTTATATCTCAACATTCCGTACCATATAATAAAGCTGGCCTAATAGCAGTCCTATAAAATTTTCCCTTTAGACTTAACGGAATGTTACGGTCGCATAAAACTCCTGTTACACTCTTCCATTTCAACCAGCCAGCTTATATCGTATGGTTAATATCATTACCGATCTCTCCATCATTCTGAATAATAGAACCCAAATACCCAAACTGACTGCTCAATTGTATCTCTTGCCCATCCAGTGTTACAGCATTATAGTTTACAGTCCGTCGTTTACTAAATTTATATTCCATTTACTCTGTTTTAGATCCACTTAATCTAAAACCTCTAGATTCTAATATGTGCCTCCATAACTCTAACTTGGCATTCAGCCATGTTTTTGTCTCATCAACTAAGACAATATCTTCAGCAAATAGCGTACACCTAGGTATCTCATCCTGAATAGCTCTAGTAAGCTCATCCATCACTATAGATAAATATATATATTATATATATTAAAATTTTATTTTTGTGTTTGAAAATAGGGATCCAGTTAGTATGTGCCTTGACATATTTAAGAAGATTCTACAAATGTCAAGTTATTTCTAGAGTCAAAGCAAATTGCTGAGGTAGGTATTTTTAATGTCCTAACTTGCTTTAAATAAGTATATATAAACATATGTATGCATGATATGTATATTTATATTTTATAGTTTAGGAAGACGTCCAATATGGCATTCATATTTAGTAAATATCGCGATGTATCACCCGATATATGAAATCCGTTATAGAATTTTACCGACCGATATATCACCAATATTCGATATTTAAAACACTAGGTGCATGTGGGTGTCTTGGAAATATGCATCATCAAATTTCTATATTTTGAGCATATAGAGAACCAATTAGCCTATAGATTGCTTACAATACATAGTTAAATTTAGTAATGGTTCTGTGATTTTCTTTAGCAACTCCATATCTGGCCCAGTCCAAGTTGATAACATGCAAAATGCACAATCAATTAATATTAACACTAGATTATAAAATCATATGTACTAATTAGACTCTAGCATCAGAATTATGGTTTAGCAACAAAAAAGTTTAAAACACTTAACGAATTTGTGAGTTGACAATTTAGTTTACCTCATCAATAAGGGTGGACAAATTCCAACGAAATAGGAATATATAAGTTATATTAATTATTACAACAACAACAACAACTAAGCCTTTTATCCCAAGTACTTAGGGTAGGCTACAAAAACCAAAAGAGAAATATGCTGGAACAATCACATGGATGATCCTTCTCCACTCATTCCTATTGAAAATTCCTATATATGTTATATCAATTATTAATAAGAAAAGTTGAAGCCTTTGTACTGTGAAATTTTGATAATGGCTATATGTATATTTAAAAATCCAAAACAAATAATGCAACTAGCCAAGAAAAAGATGATCATGTATGCAATCCAGCTGAAAATAGCATCAGAATACCTTGTAGTTCACTGGAATTCCATTCGACAGACGTATTTGTGTGATTCCAGTCTCCTTGTCAAATAGTTTCGTTGTGTTCCCTTCTTGTAACAGAACAAAAGACGGTTTACGCTGCAACCTCAATGCCTCTAGTTCTGCTGAAGTTATTAATTCTTTGGGCACCTCAAGCTGGTAAAACGAGAAACATCAACAAATACAGCAACAAAAGACTACCTAACATTAGTAGCATCAAGTTAAGTCAGCAAGTTCAAGCCACTTCTCATTAGCTACTTAGAGCCTGGAGGAGGTGCTTTTTTACCAAATTTTGATTGGAAATGTTCTTCTTTTTCTTACTTTCACAACTGACAGGGATTGAAGACATGTGAAGTCATATAGTTTTTCTTGTCTATGATAGGTGATGAAAGACACATAACAGGAACCAGGTTTCATTTTCCTAAGTTCGCTCCTCCACAGATAGTAAATGAATCATTTACATGACTTTCCATATTCTGAGCCCACCATTGTTAATTTTCTATATAAACAATAAAATAACCACTCAGAATCTCTTGTAGGACTTCTCTTGTAGAGAAACCCTTTAATGACATGATGGAAAGGCTCTGGAAATTCAACAGCCTCCTAAGCCATGGACAACCGTAGCTTACCACCTATGCTGTCGCTACAAGGATGACCGAATGTGTCATTAGACATCTCATGAGTAGGAATTTTCGTCACATGACTCACAACAGGATTCTATACTCGGGCCAAAGGAGGTAATATAGACTGAGAAGGGAAGAATGTGATAAAAGCAAAATTTGAAAATTAGAAGTGAGCAAAAGTCACATAGGGCTGTTGATTTTTGTTCTAGCACATCAGAGCCTATCCTCAAGGATGGCAGAACCTTCATCTTTTCTTTCTATATGATCTGGACAATCGAAGATGCAGTAAGCATAGTAGTAGGGATGTAAAGGTCAATTTTTGGTCCGTCCTATACAAAATTTTGAATTAAAAATGAAATTTTCATTTTCTAATTCAAAATTTTATATAGGGATTGCCAAATATTGGCCCGTGGACATATCCATTATCATCCCTAAAATTATTGGTTGATGAAGAACAAACACCATCCAATAGAAGAGTATGTGAGAAGAATGGTAGATGATGTACCTAGACTATTCAATAGGAGATTAAGGTGTGAAGGAGAGAGACAAGAATTGTAGCGTCCAAAAGGGATCTTATGCTGCCATCCCAGCATGGTCTCGCTCCCACACTCTGTACCACTGGTCTCAAGGTGATAGACGAGGAAGCGTCTTTGGTTGATCGTCCATTGTCCAAGGATGCAACTATAGAAATGGCAATGTGCTCTCATTCATGTGATGACATTATAGGGGTTGTATACCAACGGAACTATTTAAACAGGAAAAATGCTGTTACAACTAATGAACAAGAGTGCATTCTAGTTGGATGTTCTAAATGTTACTGCTGGCCATTGGATATGAATTCACACAGACAGGGGTATACAGTGTGTACAGGTGTTTGGAATGAGAAAGGAAACTAAATGTAGCAGAGAAGACAGACGGGATGATGAATAAAGAGGAGAGGACGAGATAAAATAGGGAATAATGTACATAAAGGAGATGATGAACCTTATGTTGTCAGTTTTATAACAGACCACGGAACAGAATATTAGAGATGGGAAACGTGGTTATTGAATAGATAACTGGAGTCATGAAACCAAATGAGAAACAAACTAAGGTAAGAAAGAGGTTCTAGTTGGTTCGAGACAACTTGGAAAGGGCTAAGCTCGCAGAAGTGGTAGGAGAGTTCCCAGAAAAAGGAGAGATGAAGAGGACACAGTTAACCAATAAAGTTCAGCCAAGATGAAGTAGAAGATGATGAAACACCTCCAGCTACTCAGATAGACCTTAAAAGATATGTTAAAGATGGTGAGACTGACTAAAGGAAGAGTAGAGAAGGGCACACAGTTGTTTTCCACTTAATTTAGATGGAATGACATCCCTTAGCTTCTTAGATATGCTTGTTTTGAGACAATGCACCTGGTATATTAACATCACTTCTCTAAATGCATGAAACAAGGATGTCAGTGCAACTCATTCCATCACCAGTGAAGAAGGATCTGAATAAGAGAAAAATTGTAATTGCTTAAGAAAACAGTCACGCAGGTAGGTGATGTGTGCGCGTGTGTGTTTTGGTGGGTGGGGTTGCAATTTTGCAATAATTTTGGGGTATGAAAAATGAAAGCCTATATATCATGCAGCATTGACAGTTATGCGTGGATCAAAAATGTAAAAAGAACATGAAATGTTTGGATAATTTTCAATAAAACAAACCTCTGGCTCAGCATATATGGGCTCATCCAGACCATCTTTCATAGCATTAACAATTTCATGTGGATATATATTAAACTCGGATTCACCAACCCCATCAGTGTGCACCTTCTTTGGAACACATGCTACTATAGCTGCAGGAATAGGTGCACCAGGTTTTCCATAGTCAGAAATAAATTCCAACACCTCCGCACCAATAGAATTAACCTGCAAAACATAAATGCTTAGCATATTATAAAATAATATTATTAAGAAAATTGCATGACGATATGTCTTTACATTGGAAGCTTTAGCAAAATAAAGTAAAATGAAGTAATAGTCAGTGTTCAACGCAAGTTACCTCTTCAAGGGTAACAGTTTCAGCAATTGCAACTAAACACTCATGAGCCTGCCTTTGATCCATAACAACATGACCAAGTGCGTCACTCTCCATAATAAAATCTAGGATATCAATAGATGGAACACTATCAATCATCGTAGCCAACTGTTCACTATCTTTTATAAGAGCATCCATATATCGAGTTAATTCTCCCTTTGTCACACCAAATTCTTTAAGCCTCCGAACCTGTATCCAAATAAGTATATTCAGAGGCATGACTCAACAAATATGCAAGTAAAAATGAGATGCATCACTGTACTAACGAACCAAAATTTCATATACAAGTATGTCTTTCTATTTAAATGAATGATTGAACCCAAAATTACCCAAAGGAAGAAAAGATGGAGCATCAAAACTTTAAAATTAAACATAATACAGCTAAGCGAAAGAAGATTCAGCATTGCTATAATGTTATGTATAGGATGAAATAAAAAACAATATTCTGCCAGAGGGAAACTTCATTCATCGAAAATCAAATAAAAAAGGCGTACTTATCACATCCATTATATGCTCACAATTACATGTTTTCATGTTAGTATAAATGCAAAACATCATAAAATGTTACAATCAAATTTACATTAGCATGTGATTAAACAGTTTTATATGCTCATGAAACATCACTATCTTGAAAACTTATGCAGAATCTACAGACTTAAAGGCATTGCAGATCTAAAATAATTCTCACCCTGTGCGACCTGACGTGCAATATATCAAGTAAACCATATAGTACCAAACTACAAACCTCATGGACAGCAACTTTAATAGCATCTCGCCAGTTCCCAGCCTCCGCTGTCACTGTAAGAGTAGTGACGGTGCATCCTTCTCTTCCAGAGTCACTATGATCCATCTCAATTGATTGGAAAGGAGGATTTGAACTCTGTAAAATAACACTCATGAACCAAAATAAACAGCAAGTATGAACTTGGAAGAAATAGAGAAACTCATTATTAGTCATTGTTATCTGAGCTAAGAAACCATTAGCTGTTGTTAATAACACATATTCCTAGATTATAAATTTGATTCAGATCTGTTTTCGAATAGCTGTCATCTCCTTTGTGTCCTTGCTCAATGGATGTTTGACAACTTCTAGACAATAAAGCAGGAGAGCTTAAGCTCATCTCATGTCTTTCCAAGTATTTAGTTAACTGATTTGCTCTGTAGGCTGCATCTGGTTAGAGACTAATAGGTTTTGAGTAGTATATTGAAAGTATGAAGCACAAACTACTCTTTGAGGGGAGGAAGTATAAATGTTTGCCAAAATCATTAAACCAGCCCTCAAACTGTATACAATGCTAATGCTGAGAGCAGGCAACTGCAATAGAGATATTCATATAGGGTCATACACATATATCTCCAGCATATTTAGATCTAGTGGAACAATCTCTAATAAATTACATCATATATCAATGCGTTTGAAGGATCACGTCGACATATAGCACAAAGCCTGTGCCCTTTTCAACTGCATGCTGAGATTACTTAACACAGGGAAACCAAATTTTAGCAAGAACTCCTTGGACATATATTATGTCTTCATTATTCATGTATCTTGGTGGCCAAGTAAATTTTGTCAAAAACTGTTGATGCTGTAAGTAGCACTTGATGAGTGATAAAAATGACCTTTAAAAATGTACTACTTAGTTTTAGGGAATTTAGGTGCCCAAATTCTATAAGTATAATTATTTCTCCGCTGGATTCAGCTTGACAGTTGATGTAAATGTTTAAGAATCTAGAAGCAGACTTATCCACATATGAAAAAACTGGATTTATACCACAATTCCAATACATAGACCCCTAGCTATTCAATTTATATAATGTGATAGAACATATGCCTTTTTTCTTCATGTCTAAATATATGGGAGAGAAACAATATATACATATGCATTGTTTCGAGAGATTTACAGAAGAGACTAGATCCCACCATTAATAGAAACAGGTCTTTCTCAATCGGCGGGTATGTAAGTTTTATCTCATTAGTCTGATGTTGAAAACCTGGTCTTTCTCAATCAGCGGGTATGTAAGTTTTATCTCATCCTGTGGTAATGTGTGTGTGTGTGTGCGTGCGCACACGTGTGTGTGCGCGCGCGTGCATGTGGGGCACCCGAAAAGACTCAAAAATCAGAAATCACATTATTTTGGAGAATAGAATGCATCAAATAAGAGTTAGCATGCAATGAGTTATTTTAATCAGAAACCTATATATACAACTAACCATACCTTATATCTTGAGTTTATACGAAACTGCAGGGCTGACAAAAATATTCTCTTCATTAGAACATTGCGCAAGTCCCCGTATGTCCTAACCTGGTTGACTGGAATCTGCAAGGAAATCAGAAAGATCAATAATGAGTCTTGAAGTTTCACGTTTTTCAAGGATTCATTGTGCAAGAGTATGAGTTTGCTAATGGAAGCAATATGCATTCAACACAAAAATCTATTGTTCTACCAATATTATCGATTACCTTTTTTAGCTTGATACAATAGGGTCCCAACAAGAATACTGACCTCTTTTAATAAATTGGCCGATATTCAAATGTTAAAATCATCATAGATATGTACATGAACATTGTATAAAAGATAAGAATAAATAAATCAATAGATCCGAGAAAAAGAAAATCAGCAACAAAGCTCAGATACATACAGGTATATATGCAAACGTAAAAAGTTTTGAAACTTCTTTATAACTCATTCTTTGTCTACTTTGGATGTAATCAAGAAGAATGGTGAAAAGTGTCCAAAGGATGGCCCACCAGTTGAGTTCTCACCAGAAGATCCCCCATCCCCACAGACTTGCACACACAGAAAAGGAACTCCCTGCCCTCTAAAAAATGTGATTGCAAGAAAAACATTAATTTGGCCAGTGAAAAAGATGCCATTATATGTGCTGCCACCAACCCTCTATGAGGTGGACCAGTCCCGTGGATGATTCATACGATTCATCTCAATCTACATATAATTAAATGCATGTGCGCAATAATTTTATTTGTTTTGAATGTTTCTAACTTATTATCCACTTGTTGTTGGTGCCCAAAAACTTTTCCACAAGATCTAATATGACTTAAAATGTTCTTCATTGGATTTTCGTTATTAGGTAGAGCGAACTCTAATTAATATGGGAAGGAAACAGATAGAAATTGTTTCCTTAACAATATTTTGTTAGTTGATGCATCATGTTAGCTTGCACCTAAAAAATAGGAAACTTGTACTCATTCTTTGCTAAAGAAACTGGTTTTGTAGAATTTCTATCTTGGAATCAATTTAGAAGAACCAGTTTCCAAATTTTCTTATAAATGAAGTGTTTTCTTTATACGTAATGTATGTCTTAAGAAGCTTTTCTTCTATAAAATGATAATTAATTTCCTACAAAAAAATATATATTCATGTATCAAAAGTTATTCAATCAGGCTTTTGTAGAATACTAAATTTCATTTTTGGGCATGTAAGACAAGTGTAACATAAGTGACAAGAAAGTGTTTTAATAGTAAAAAAATGCAGTGCCCTATAAGGGTGAAAAAGCAGAGCTCTATCAGTTTCCAGTGCAATATGGTGTCAATATCTGACATGTTTCTCACACACTAGTGTACCTCTGATATAAAGGTGACAGGTCTATCATGTGCAAGACACTAAAATCGTCATTATCAAAAAAGCAGTACGTGTTCATTATAAAAAGAAATTATAATAGTCCTTGCCATGTCTTAGTGTGCATAAACTTGTGTCTGTATAAAGAGACAAGAAGAGGAAACAAGGTAACAAAGCAAGAAATTTCCTCCTCTAATGGTCAAAAACCCCAATATCTACTCATGTTGATTCCATCGGCTAAATGGTTGAGAAAGCACATGGATGAGACATATTTTACCCGTGCATAGAGATGGTGTGCGAGTGATTTTTCAGTAGTAGAATAAAGAGACTGGAATGTTCAAAGAAAAAAGATTTCCATATCACATTATTTTTTCATAAATACCTATATTAGAAGATGGAGATCAACATGAACAGTACAGAACTATGGATCATCCATTAGAGGAGTGGAGATAGTAGCACAGGAAATTTCAACTATAACGGATGGCACCTAACAACCATAATTAAGTTTGTATGCATGCATGACTATACTATAGTATAAGATTGCTCTTTGGTTGAACTAGCTTAAACTACTTAACTACAAAGCAAATTTTGTACCAGCACAGTAACCATTAGGCCAAGCCTCTTGTCAACAGATACCTCAGCGAATAATTTGGCACAAAGATCAAAGGACTGAAATCAGGTTGTCGTAACATCATATATCCAATCTTAAGGATTTGCTGTTGGCCCCACTTTGCTGGAAAGTGTGTATACTGCAGTACCCAAAGCCTGGGATTTTTCCTTGATTGTCATATTGGATTTCATGTTTTCTTCTTCTGATGGTTGCGGTTGGGGTTGTGGTGGTGGTAGTGGGGGCAGTTGGGATTATGTAAATGGCACACAATTTTTTTTTTTTTCTGGATCTTATTATTCTTTCTCAAACTGTTCATTCTGCAATATAAATAACTACAGTGAAATGACGTGAAAAGAAACAAATAGTTTACAAGTACCTTGCAGAACATGTTAATAGAGAAATTTTGAATCAACTCATGTTGAAAAACTTCTGGAAGTTTAGTGCCATGGCCAAATCCAGGGAGGGACCAACTGTGTTCAATAGGCAGCCTAACTGCATGCTTTTCCTTTTTTATTGGCTTTTGTTGATTAGATGACATAGAGGATCTATCACCGGATAGACTTCCTTCTAGCCCACCAGGTAATTTTGGAATAAGAAAGCTTGCCACTGCACCAAATGCACTGGGGCTGTGGATGGTAGGAACTTCATTTTCTTCGAGCTTGCATTCAAACACAGTCTACAAACACTAATATTGTCAGTTAATCAGGAGATCAAATTTCCATAATAATCCTGCATAATCATAGCCCAAAGACATCTAAAAGAATGTTTAAATGTTGCACATACTTCAATTTGTTGAACTGCCTTGGGAATGTCATCAATATCCCCAACCAAATACAATGTGGCATTTGCAGGAAAATACCATCGCTCATGAAATTTACGAATTTTATTTGAATCCCACTTCTTAATCTGTTCCCCTAGTCCAATCGGGAATCTTTTACTCAATTTGTTTTCTAAATGCAAGTGTTGCAGCAACTGGAAGAAATGAAAAAAAGTCACATTGACAGGAAAACACAAGTTATTCAATTAAGTTCATCAACTGTAGTTCAGAATGCATGACAATTTACCTGGCAATCAACACGATATTCGATTGTGTTCATCATCTGTAGTTCAGAAAGGATAGCCCGCCTCTCTTTCTCAACTCGAGATGCAAGGAACTTGGGGTGGAAAGCAATCTGAAAACATAAGAACCTCCCAATGAATAAACTTATCCATAATTGAGTATAATTTCTTTGCCAGTGAGCTCTTTCATGAATTAAACTATCTGATATCCTCAATGAAAAACAATTGACATCTGAACAACAAAAGGATAATAGTTAGCAAGAACAAGATCCAAATGGTTGAACAAAATCATGAAGACCTGCAAGGATGGTCCAACCAACATTACACACTGTTGCTCAAATGGTAAAATTGGCAGGCAGCAGCCTGTTCTCAAATCTCTCAATTCATACATAAACACTACACACCGTTGCTCAAATGATCCAACTAATGTCACAGACTGTTGCTCAAATGGTAAAATCAGCATGCAGCAGTCTGTTCTCAGTTCTCTCAAGTCACACACATGTTACACACTGTTGCTCAAATGGTAAAAATCGGCAGGCAGCAGCCTGATCTCAAATCTCTCAAGTCTCTCTCTCTCTCTCACACACACACACATGCACGCACTAACCCACGCACGCATGCACATTTACCCTACATGTGCTTGGCTTTACAATGATTTCAGATTTTAAAGAGCAGTAAGCAAGTCCTAGAAGGTCCACAATGCAGATAAAAAGCATATGGATGAGACAGCAGTTAATTTTCAATGGAAAAAAATCTTAAATATCTTCCTCGTATGATACCTTATGGTTAAAACACGATTGGACTTGGGCTTCAACATTCCTGTGCTTCCTTTTTATGTTTTTAAATGTATCACCAGAGACGGTTGTTTTTGGACTTAGCATCTAAATGTTCCCTACAAAACATTGTTTCTATACGTTAATGTCAGAGTGGCCCTTGTCTAATATATATATATATATATATATATATATATATATATAGCTTTTGTGATTCTCAAGCTTGACACACCTAAATCACACTCATCTGCTAGATTAATTTATAGTTTTCAGGTGAAACTAGCTCAAGTTTGTATCCAGCTATGGGTCTTGATCAACCTCAAATAGGAACTATGAAGCAGAAAGTAGTCAACAGAAATCACAGAGAAACAAACTCCAGAATCAGAAATTCCGCAAAGAAAATGCAGAAAACTAAAGAATTGCCTCAGCAAAATTCTTTCCGGTAAATTTCCAACAAGCAGGCCCAATGAAAATTCGTTTTACCAGCAAACATGAATACCAAATTCTTATCCGAAAACATATAAATTTATCCAGAATCATTCCTTTTCAACAACAACAACTAAGCCTTTTAACCCAAATACTTGGGGTAGGCTACATGAACCAAAAGAGAATCATGCTGGATCGATCACGTTGATAATCCTTCTCCATTCATTCCTATCAAGTAATATCTCCTCATTTAAACCTCTGGAATCCATTTTTTTTCGTATCACCTCCATCCATTTCTCAGTCTTTCCTTCGCTCTTTTAACTTGTCCTACATTAATAAGTTTCCCTCGTCAACCTGGTGCATTTGTAGGTCTACATTGTACATGACCAAACCATCGTAAGCAATTTTCTTGCTTCTTAACGAAGGGGGCTACAGCAAAAAAGGATCATTTCTTTTTCATATACCAATATTTATGAATTTCAGACTTTATTCAAATCCTTTACTGACAAATAAACTTATCTATTCCTGAATATGCTAACTCGGCGTTTAAATATCAAGATAATAATCAAGTAAATAAACAAGAGTGAACCAGTGTTGACATAATTACCTCATTTAGAGCATCCAATACTGCTGGGAGCAAGTCCTCATCAGATGCCTGACATAACCAGTAGCATTAATTAAAACATCCAAAACTCCAAAGTTCTTAGGTCAGATGCTTAAAAGTTAGCAAGCATGATAATAGGTAAAATATAGATATACAAGCATGTCAATATGTACGAATACAAACTTTTTTGTATTAATAGTTGTGGTGGATCAAATCAAAAGGTTCTAAGTAAAACCTGGGATAAATTGAAGCAGCAACTTTCTCAAATAAATATTACTACACAGTGAGGCAGTCAAATTTGCTAGTCAAAAAGAGGGCCACACCTTATTTCCAATAAGCACAGATTATGTAACAAGGAATTTCAAATGTGTTTTTCAGATGTTTACTTCGCATTTCCTCCTAGCAAAGCGAACAAGTAGTTCCTGACAGTAAGCCATACTATAGCAATCAGTTTCCTTTAAATCTGAATCCAATTCTGAATCAAAATTCCAGAATCCGATAAAATCTGATTAGGTTATCAGATTTTCGTAATACCGTATAACATTTACATTCCTAATCAGGGAGCCTCATAAAACCTAAGGGCCTATTTGGTAGTTGGAATTTGAAGAGAATGAAAGAAAGTCTAGATTCTACTTTCTAAATTCTCAAGAATGTTAAAGAAACTTGAGAGCTGAGATCCAACCTAACTTCTTTGTTTAGCAAATAGAAAGTGAAGAAAAGAAAGCGGACATGAACAATAATGTGTTATTTTCTCCCGAAAGAGAGTAAGTTTAAAAGTAATGTTTAAAATAGTTAAAATAATATGGATAGTTTTCTCTCTCTGAGACCCCTCCTCAAGAGGAGGAAAATACTTAGGAATCTCATCCTAGGTGGCATGTGGGGGCCCACAAAATAAGGACAGTTGAGTTTCTACTTAAAGTTTCAAGTTCCAGATGCCAAACAAGAAAAAAGGTGGAACCAAGGTAAGATGCCTTCTTATTAAGCTATAGAGTTTTTATCATAGGAATTGTAACACCACCAAATCCATTTCTTTCAATCCCTACCGCATAAGTTTTTAAGGCAAAAGCTTAGCTTGAATGAGAAGTTTGGTTGTTTTATGTAATTAGATGTATATGTATGTTTCCTCTGTCCAGGGATGTACAACGAGCCAAACAAGCTTATGTTTGGATTGTTAGTATTTGTTTAATTATTTAAACGATCTAAGATTTTAGTTCAAGATCTGTTTTTTTATCTAATGAACGAGCTTGAACGAGCTTCTAAGGATTCCGACCTGTGCACAAGCTTCACTCAAGCATATGCAGTACGTTTACAATCATGAGTCAGAAGAATACATGAACAAATTTTCTAGCATTTTCTCTATTTCTATAGCCTATTTTCTCTAGTTCCTTAAGCTTTAATTGGCTTTTCGAGCTCTCTTACCACCATAATTAGTATTAGGATTATTTAAATAAATATTTTTGCATTACTTGAAACTAAACAGGAACTCTAGTCGAGCACAAATTGCCCTAAAATAAGTTGAGCTCGAATCAAGTCTATGCAAACCAAGTTTGAGCCAAGCCTAATGAGCCATATACAAGACAAGCTTGAGCTTAGGCTAAATAGCCCGTAAATGAACCGAGCTCGAGCTGAGCCAACCTTGAACAAGCTACGTGTGTTCATCCATTTATTTTTACCAAACGGGGACTTGTGTTTAGGCATGACTTCAAACAAGCTTGAACAAGCTCTTATTGAGTCAAGCTTTGTACTTTCTGAGCTTTTTATGTCCATACCTCTATCAATCCAACTAAGACAAATATACAAAATTTAAGATGAATGCGAGATGCGAAGTTTATAATAATGTCCATTCTCATAAAAGAATCATAAATAGTCTTTCTGTGCAAAGAATTTGTGATTAAAAAATAACATGAAATACTAGGTTAAGGGTGCTTGGGAGGGAGTAGTACTAGGATGCATGACCATGACCTCACAGGAAGCTGCTATTCAGCAACAATTGAAAAGGTTATAAAATTCTTTAGCCGGAAGCGCCACATGAAGCTAAAGTGCAATGCAGAGAAAAGTATCGCTCTATACGATAATGTAGTAAGAGTTACTCTTGAGTATGTTGGAGGTACCCCTAGGAGCTATGGAGGCAATTCTAAAATCCACATTGCTAGGTGAGGTGTTTGAGTGGGGTAGTTTGGCAGGACGGTAGAATCCTAAATGAAGGTTTATCTAGGGGAAGAATTTAAGACCAACTAAAATGAATAACCAATACATAGTTTTAAATAACACGTTATACAACTTGTTATGTAACTTAAGAAAATATAATTACATAACTTTTTCAAATAACCTAATGTTGCATAACATGCATTATTTTGGCTTATAACATGTTATTTTAGGTTAGGTTATTTATCGTAGCATGACTTCGTTGTAAACTTTTTTTTAGTATATAAATATTATAACCCCTCAAAAGCATTGGCCCTTTAGACCAATTAGTCCATAGCTCATTTCGATTTCAATTGCCCGCCGATTCCGACTCCACACTCCACTAACTGGCTGATCCCGACATGTTTTATAATTGCCCTCCTTTCCAACATTCACAAGATGGTGTCATTGGATGACTAGTTTGTTTTGTGATACTTAATATGATTTGAGGCTTTGAGCAATTGATTTATTTATAATTTTCTTTTTGTAGTTGGAATTACATTATCACTTATGGTAACATCAATACGCTTGTTGTGGTTGCGATTCTTCTACACTTGTATTTTATAACGTATAAATGTGATAATTGAAAATTTAAGATTATGATTGTAAATTGTGTAACTCGTGACATATATTTCCATATGATGTTTGAGCCTGTAATTCTTCTTCAACTACTGAAATTTTTTTACTTACTGTTGGTTATATTAAAGACCAGCTAAACTGAAATAAATAGTTACAAATAAAATGAATTGAGTATTACAAAATATAAATTATAATATTAGTGATGACTAAAACTAAAATAAAAAAATAAATCAAAATCTTGGTTTCTTATATGGTGATTATAGAAATCATGCTTGTGAACTTAATATAGTCTATGAAAATGATCATGAAAATTATTGTGAAATTTGTTAGAAACTTCGAATAGCATCTAAATGTTATAAAATATTTTCATATTATTTTTTAGAAATTTTAAAACTGTTTTCCTTTTTTATAAAAAAAAATATTAGATATTTTTATCTTTAATTTTATTAAATAATAGAAAATTGTTTAACCTACTTTACGCATTACACTATTTGCAATGTAACCTAATAGAAGCAAAACATTATGTAATACTAGCATTATTCTAAACATTGATCTCATATCCATATATGAGATGTGTAGTTTGTAACAATTTCTATACACTCATAAAGTAATCGTAGTTATCATTTTTTATGAACGAATTCGTGGAAAAAATTAACTACAAACAGTAGCTTCAGCATGCTTGGCTGGGAGTAATACGAGGATGATTGACCTCATGGAAAGTGGAGGCCCAAGGTGTTTATGACTCAACATGCACAAAGAAAATACATGCATAAGTAATGGAATGACCAATGTTGAAAATAACGCGTTATGAAAACCGTTATGTTGTGTTATGAAACCTAACAGAAAGCCAACGTTACTTAACAATCGAAAATAACTCAATGCACCATAACGGTGCATTTTTTATGTTATTTTACGTTACGTTAAATTACGTTATGCTACGTTATTTACAATAATTTTTAAATAGTTTTTATATTGATTTCAATTATTTATTTTGATTGTTAGCAAATTGCTGTAGTTTTTTCACTTGACGGCTTGTTGTTTGTATATTTGATTGCTCGTGGCATTGTTAGTTTGTACATTCTTATTTACTTGTTATAATTTCTTTCCAACTACTATTTTTTTTATTACAATTTCTTTCAAATTACTGAAACTTCTTACTTGCTGATTAAATTGAATTCTCAACTAATCTAAAACAACAACAACTAAGCCTTTCATCCCAAGTATTTGGGGTAGGCTACATGACCCAAAAAAAGAATCACATCGAATCAATCACTTTGATAGTCCTTCTCCATTCATTTCTCTCAGCTAATCTAAAATAAACAATTAAAAATAACATAAATTGAGTATTACAAAATATAAATTACAATGTTGATAATAATTGAAAATAAATTCGAAATCTTATTTTTTTTATTTAGATAATGACCGAAATTATCGGTGTGAATGTAATTTAATTTATGAAGATAAATATGAGAATTACTGTGAAACTTGTTAGAAATTTAGAATTAATACTGGGATATAATTTTTTTATATTTTCTTTTAGAATTTTTAATTCAATTTTTAATTTATAAAAATTTATTTTATATAGTTTTATATTTATTTTTAATTAAATAAATAGAAAATTGCGTAACCTACGTTATGCGTTACGCTATATGCTATATAACCTAAAAAAGACAAAACATTACGTTATTGTTATCGTTATTTTAAACATTGGGAATGACTAGTGATTGTTCCCAAGTGTAACATGAACCCTAAGACCCATCAGCTTAAGCCTATCCCTTGGCACTGTGTGCCACTCAAAGTAGTATATCCATGCCCATATTCGTACCACAAACCAAAGTGTACTGCAAACCCACAATACTGGTCCAGATGCACATTTCAGTAGAAACTATACCAAGTATGCTTTTAATCGAAGAGCCTCATATTCTTGAGCTTCACATAGGGTCCAAAAACATTTTTCCCTTAATTCATATCCCACATACAGAAATTAAACACTTTTCAGATGGCTGAAATATTTATAATCTTTCAAAAGAATTTGATTCCATGCTGCCAAACTGAAAGATTTCGTACTGTTTTATGAAAATAGAAACCTTAAGATAAGTAACAAACCTTTGTCAGGGAATGAATGTGAAACACTGTGTGATGAAAGTCTGTGTAAGCATTAGACCTTGCTCCTGTTCCAAGAAGCTTTTCACGCTTTTTACTTCCAAGGAAAGCAACATGCTCAATCATGTGAGCAATTCCCTGTTCATCATCTTCCTCGTTAATCGACCCAACATGGACTTCCATATGTGCCTCAAACCTAGAATGCTCAAGAATGTCGAAAATAAGTCTACACAATAAATAGGACGAAAGAACCATATATTAACCCAGAAAAAAGAGTAACTGCAATGCAGTGTCAACCAGAACTGAATTTTTTTCTTTTTTAATTTTCAGATCAGTTGATCTGTGTCTTTTTAGAATGTGTATAGGGGAAGTTTCAGATGCGGGCGGCTTTGTTATTGTCGTTGTACTGCAACAGGTAAAAGGATTCATGTAGCAGGTTTTACCAAAAGCTGAATAATAACAGGACATTAAGTTTTATGTACACTAGGGATTTTTAAGATGACTAGCAGACTGTTCTGGATGGTGATTTGCTGCCAATAGGGACCAACAAGGTTCAGCTCTAAGAGATGCTGGATTCCGCTACAAATTCTGCATGATGGGGCATATGTAGCATAATATTTAAAGGAAGTTTTAGGTTGAAGATGCAGAACTTTGAAGGAAATCCAAAAACTGACAAAGAAAAATATAAAAGATAAAAAAGTATTAAAAAAAAAATAAGATTTCACAACCTCTATATATATGGAGTTCATAGCCAAATCATGAGAATGGAGCTTGCATCCAAATCAAAGCCGATCACAAGAAAGTTGGAAGAAGACGCTTCTCCATGAAAACATTGTTTTTCAAGTCAATAATTCATCATAACTATACCCAATACTTTAGAAATGCATAAATGTCGACGGATTTAGAAATTACAGAAATATCCATGACTGAGAAAAGACCCCAACCAACCGAAAAAATCCTAAAAATCAAATTTAAAAAAGCTAGAAACATAAACAAATCATTAACCCAAAAGCTAACAGCTTGAGCGCCAAAATTCAGATAAGAACTCTCTTTATATCTTCTACTGGTTCCTTGATCCCCATCAAGCCATCAACAAGACAACAAGAATTTTATTGATATTTTGGATCCAATCTGTATAATTTGGAAAGATAAGCAGAAAAACTAAGTATCAGTTGGCATACCCAGCACATCTAAGTAACAACTCATTTTCAATAAGAAATATAAACCATGCAGCAACAAGCACATGATAAAACAAGGGAACTTAGTATAGGGTGCACATTGATACAGGCTGCATCTACTCCTTAAAAAACAACACATTGCAATTCCACGGAGATTGTGGGGCTTCTGCAAGGCACATAAGATCTGAGCCAAGCAATGATAGGGCATAAAAATGAGAAACTACTTACTCAAATAACAACAGTAACAAAGAAACTCATCCCAAAATTTTGGAGTTGGCTATATGAATCCTTCGTCATTCAATTTTGTAGTGGTCATCTCCTCCACTAAGCTACACACCTTAAAGTCCTTTCTTAAAGCTTTCATCCGAGTTCTCTTAGGCCCATCTATTGCTCCATCAACTATAATCCACTACCTATTAACTAGCACACTTTTTGGCCTCCACTGTACATGCCCAAACCGCCATGGCAACCTAACTATGTGCACTCAACTCTTATTCAATCGTTTCATGTATTCCACTCATCTATATTAGCATTCTCATTTCTATTGCACTCAATTTTTGGGCATGTTCCTTAATTGACCTATAGCTATCTCATAGATTGTGCCCTTCAATGCATGATATCTTAAGATAACTCAACTAGAACTGTAAATGCGTCTGTAACACATTGAGAAATATTTTTTTATTTAATAAGGGGTTGCAGGTTTCAAAATGGATCTAGACTTTAAGCAAACAAACCCAAAATAACTACAGTGCAGGAAGGGAAAAAAAAAAGATACAAACCATAGTGATTCTCAGTTTTCTTGTTCTTTTCTTCATGCCACTAAGAACACAACTAATCCTGGAGATTAACCTGTTGAAACAAACCTTCATAGGAAAAACATCAAAAAAGCGTTGAAAATATGCATTCCTATCCTTTCTTTTCCTCTAAGTACTATACTAGCTTTTGTGTGTTATTCTCATTTATGAATGACATACAAATATTTTTGCTCCATCATGATTTCAATGTATTTTCTAGCCATGTTTATTTCTTTTCATGAATGAGCAGTAAATTTCTCATCTTTGCTTTGCCTGAAAGGACAATGAGAAAGCCAAACATTCTTTAAAAGTGGTCTTTGCTCGACCTTCCTCTATTTTCTAATCCATATACTCAATATGGCTTAATTGTCACTTCAATTTAGTTATTGATTAGTTATTGACTTTGTGCTCATTGGAGTCATTTAAATAGTGCTAGTCTTGGGACGAAGGTGATAGTAACAATGGATGTTCTATCATGTTTGTCTTTTGTTAATGTTTATTGATATATATCAAACTAATCCTATTAGGTAGTGGAAATAAATAAGAAAAACTTTTTGTAGGTGGAAGATAACTTTCATTCATAAACTTGGATGGACAATGCTATATAGAGTCTAAACACTTAAATGACAATCCCAAAATCCAAAGAGTCATCATCACTTACTACAAACCTAACACAAGTTACAAAATGTCAACTCGTCCCTGAGCTATCCACTTCTTCTGCATGATACAAGATGAGGTCGGAAACATTAAAGGTAACTGAAACACTATGATCACTAGGGAGGTTGATTAGACAAGAATTTTCTCCAATCCTTCTCAGAGCTCGAAAAGGACCATTAGTTTGATCCTAGATTTTGACATAATGCCTAGGAGGAAAGTCACCTTTCGAAGATGAATCCAAACAAGATTACCTTCCTTGAAAGAAGTTTGACATCGACCATTGTCGACATTTTCCTTATATTTTTTGTTACTTTTGGCTACGGAGATAAATAAAATGCATGAAGAGGGCCAGCATCCATAGTAATAAAATAGTTGTAAGCAAAATTTGCCTGAGGAAGAATTAAATCTCACTGTTTCATGTTGATTCATATATAGCTTTGTATGAGATTAGCAAGGCTTCTATTCACCACTTCGATTTGCCCATCATTTGAGAATTATGAGAAGAGCTACATTGAAACTTTATATCCAATTTTGCCCAACAAAGTCCTCCAAAATGCTTAATAAATTTGGAATCTCTATCAAAATTGTATTTTTGGAATACCATGAAGCTTGACAATCTCCCGAAAATAAAGATCTATAATTGTTGTCGCATCATAAGTACAAGGTACAAAATGAGTTACTTTAGAAAATCAATCAATAACCATCATCACCAAATCCTTCCCTCTTTGAGAGCGAGGAAAGCCAAGCACAAAATCAAGGGTGATATCCTCCCATGGAGCTTGAGACACGAGAAATAGAGTACAAAGGCCCATACTCTGAGCTCAACTCTTTGTAATATGACACGTTCGATAATATTTAAGTCACCAATCATGTTTTCCCATCTTTGGCCAGAAAAAGTTTTCTTTAATGACCATCATTGTCTTGATCCAACTAAAATACAATCCAAGTCCTTCATGAGCTTTTCTTATAATGGCTTATCTAAAAGAACATTTTGGTATGAATAGTTGATTGCCTTTGAACAAATAGTCTTTTTGAATGAGAGAGTATTCAAAAGGAGTCACAACATCGAACCCAACAGTGGCCATTATTAGAGTACAGGTCTTTAACAAATTTAAAACTAGTAACTTTTATCTCCAAAGTTGATACTAGAGTATATCTTCGACTTGAAGCATCAACAACATGACTAAGAGTTCCAGCTTCACGATAAATAGTGAAGGTAAGAGTATTCAGAAATTTTACCCATTTAGCATGTCTTGCACTACACTTGTATTGACTATCAAGAAATTACAAAGTTCACGATTGGAGTAGAGAACAAGATCCTTGCTAACAAGATAGTACCTCCAAAAACAAAGAGCTTAAAAATAGCATAGAACTCTTTGTCAAATTTTGCACTGTTTTTTTCTTCCATCTCCAAACTTTGAGGTAAAGAAAACAATTGGATAACCTACTTGGTTAAGCATGCTCCAATAGCCACATTTGATGAATCAAAATCAACCTCAACAATCTTCTCAAAATCCAGCTACGCAAGGGTAGGAGCCTTACTCATCAACTCCATGAACTTAACACTTTCTTACGCTTGCTTGGTTCATTGAAATGAACCACCTATTACACAATCAGTCAGAGGAGCCATTATGGAACTAAAATTCTTTATGAATCTTCTATATAAAGAGGCCAAACCATGAATGCTTCTAACATCATAAACAGTGCGAGACATTAACTAGTGATTGTTTCTATCTTCCTTGCAACAAATTTGATGCCAACTAAAGATATCACATTACCCAAGAAGATAAGGCTATTGGTCCAGAAGTCACATTTGACGAGTCTGACATAAAGTTCCTCATCTTACAACTTGTTGAAAATTTGTCGAAGATGCTCCAAATGTTGTGTTTGATCCCTACTATAGACCAAAATATCATCAAAATAAATAACAAATTTGCCTATACAGGGTTTAAAGACATGACCTATAAGACACACAAATGTGCTTGAAGCATTGGACAGCCCGAATGGCATCACAAAGCACTCATAAAGACAATCTCTTGTTTTGAATATCGTCTTCCACTAATCGCCCTCTTTCATTCTACTTTGATAGTATATGCTTCCGAGATCAAACTTGAAGAAGATGCATGCAACGACTAATTGATCTAGCATGTTATCGAGGGGCGGAATTGGAAAATCAGTACTTGATATTGATTTGTTGATGGTTCAATTATCAATGGACATGCACCATGTTCCATCCTTATTTGGTACAAGTAAGGCAAGGACAGCACAAGGACTGATATTCTAGACATACTAATCCATTGCCCACCAATTCATTCACTTGTCTTTGCAACTCTTTGTGCTCCCTTAAGCTCATCCTATATGTGGGCACAAAGAGTTGCAAAGACAAGTAAATGAATTGGTGGAAGATCAATGCAACGCAAGATCAACGCAATGTTGAATCCATCTCATTGGTATAAGATAGAAGGAATTTTTCTGGGAGCAATATCTTGAAATTCCTTCAAATGAGAGTATTTCGAATGGCAACAAGTTACCAAATGAATTTGATTCCATCACCACAAGAGAAGATGCTTGAGAGACTTCTTCCACCTCAAGTTCAAAGTCCACAACGGATAAAAAAACATTTCCCTCTCCCTTACTGGGTTCGGATGTCCTCTCCTTTCTAAAGGGTCCAAAAGTCATCTTTACACCATCTTTGTGGAAGGTATATGTATTTTTGTAGCCATTATGAATCACCTTTGCATCAAACAGCCATGATCATCGCAAAAGTAAATGAGAAACATCCATAAGAACCACATCACACCATATTCTATATGGTAATTTTCCCCATTAAGAAATGGACAAAGCAACGATGGAACTTTTACCTCATTTCCTTTCTTGATTCATGAAAAAGAGTAAGGATGTTAGTGCAGTTCCATCTTTAGCTTCTTGTCAATCATCTACTTAGAAACACAATTCTCACAGCTTCCTCCATCAATAACATTGTAAATTTTGCAATAAGTAATACAAATGTGGAAGATGTGTCGAAGCCACATATTTGCGTCTTTACATTGCACGGAGATGCAGCTTCGGCGGATCACAAGTGTTTCCTATGATTTTCACATTCGTGATAAATAGGCTTCATCTCTTGCTTTTGATCTTCAGCATCTTCTATAAGAGAAACAAGTCTCCTATTTGGAAATCGGCAGCCAAATGTCCAAAACCAAGACACTTGAAACATTGAAGGCACGATGAAGACGGACACGAAGAAGAAATATCTACTTTCGCCTTTGGAGCTTTCTTGGAATTTGAGTTTGAAATGCACTCCCCAGATTAGAAATATTCTCAACTTTGAAACTTTAACCTCCAGGAGCCAAGGAACATGTGTTGAAAACTTATCTCGCTATTATGGAAGTTGGTATTCTATCTTTATGGAAAGCTTAACATCATTCAAAGTTTCCTAAAGTTGGAGTTGTACATTGTCATGAATATCATGCTTTAATCCTTCAAGGTAGCATGTTATAGTTTGCTCTTCGAGTTTGACTACCCTACAACGAAGCATAAGATTATCAAACTCCTCCATATACTCCACAGATCGTGCTCCTTGAGTGAATTGGTGCAAGTCAAGAAAGGCTTTTTGAAGATATCTTACGAGGAGGTACTTTGAGGAGCTCTTGCTTCATTCTTTCCCAATTACGAATCATGCTCCATCCTTCTTCTTTCTCTTTGAAGTTTGAGGCGCTCCCACTAAATAGAAGCATGCTTGCATAGCTCAATTACTACAATCTTCACTTCATATCTTTCATGATCTCCTTATAGTCAAAAATTCGCTCAACAGTGTTAAATTAATCTATAAAAATGTCAGGTTGCATTTTACCTTCAAATTCAACAATGTATGCCTTAATGTGATTAGGTCGTTGATGATGATGGCATAGATGATAAGTTGAAAAGACACTCTAATCATCGCCTTGACTATGTAAAGGGTTAATACTCCCATTGGTGATGTTGTCTTCTTGCTCACTAAAGAATTGCTCTTTCCGAGCCAATATCTCGATAAGCTCTTAGACTTATCAATGCAGCTCTTGGATCTCTATATCAGGAAGGACCTTTTTCTAGGAGGATTAGCTTCGCATTAAGCTGTCGAGTGCATTAGCTTGCCAGGGGAAGTTGATGTTGCATCAATGTTCCCTAGGGAAGAGAACATAGGATTTCTCTCGACACTTAAAGAAAATGCACCGATACACCAATACCAATTGATACCATTTGGATCAATCTAATCCTATTAGGTAGTGGAAATAAACAAGGAAGATTTCTAGTAGATAAAAGAAAACTTCCATTCAAAAATTTGGATGAACAGTATATAGACTCTATCCTTATATATAAGGTTTAAAGACTTAACTGATAATCCCAATCTCAAAAGTATTCATCACTTTATTATATCTCATGATAAATGTTCTGTAAATAATAATAAGTTAAGTATATATCATAGAAATGTCAACACATGTAAAACATAGAATAACAGTTATCCCGCAACGAAAAGAAAATCTAAAATGTTACAAACAGGAGTCACAAGTCTTTATATCTCATGATAACTGTTGTTCTATGTTTTACATGTGCCGACATTTCTATGATATATACTTAACATTATTATTTACAGAACATTTATCATGAGGTATAATAAACAATAAAGAAAGAAGGAAAATGATATGAAATATATATCCGAATATGATAGCATTGTTGCTAACAGTATTGAGAAGCTTTTTACCCGTAGAATAGGTTAACCAGTAAGAGAATGCCAGTAGGGATTAGCAAGTAATTACGATCTTTTGAAGTACCTGTCAGCAGGAATTTTATTAGGAAGGATAATATAGCGTAGACCATTCTTTAGTTGTCCTCGATGCAACTTCGAGTGAGGAGGAAGGGGATAACTCAAAATCCTTTCTACTTCTGTTTTTTCTGCTTCAGAACTCCAGAAACCTGAGCCTTGTTTCTCAAGAGCTGTCACTGACCATGCTGTGCCAGCAACATGTGGTTCATCGGGTCCTAATGTTGCATAGGGTATCAGAACTGAAGTCCCCTGGCAAAACAGAAAAGGCAATCAGCAAGGAAAAGATGTGTACATTCAATTGAAATTGTGATCAGAAAGCACTGTACAAATCCAACAAGCAGTTTTTTTTTTTAATCTAACTAAAACACCCCTGAATCCTCAAAATAAAACCAGAAATATTATGAAAAACAAGATCCTTAAGTAATGCGGGACAACAGGAAAAAAGTAAAGCCCTTCAACTGTATTGGAAAATTTCCAATCATCATGCTGAATCAAAACTTTACATACATCTATGTCTTGCAGTAAAAACTAAAGAAAGAGAGAGGGAAAATTAACACACAACTCTCAGTACATCTGGAATAAAGGTAGAAATGATGGGAGTAAAATTTTTTATCTTCTAGAGATGAAAACATGCCATACTCCAAATTCTATATGTAACTCTGTACCGTAAGCATTCTAATTAAATTTATCCGTAACATAAATTCAAAAATAGAAATAGTAATTATAATGGAAACGCTATTCTAACAACAATCCAGTAAAAGATCCGGTTAAATAGAATATTGAATCATAAGCACTCATTATTGCCATCATAGAATAGAACAGATTGTGGTTAAAGCAAATGTGGCAAAATTTGCCCTATTGGATTTATATTACCACCACATAGTACACATGAACATCAAAGGAGAAACAAGTTTAGCATAATACACAATGGTTAAACATATGCATGCAAATTACAGCCGATACAACAAGATATCATAGACTCTAATATACATCATTTGGACTTGCAATGAATCAAAACATAGAGCATTTGTCAGTTTAGGAAACTTGATGACTTTGTTTACTCGGAAACTCATCCATAGAGAGAATAGAGGATGAGTTCCTGAGTTGGTAATAGAGGACAATATCAATACATATTTAGATTTGTGGTTTAGACACTATATTCTCTCCAAGTATTGATCAAGGAACTCATAGTATCGGTATGGGAAGCACAATGCACTATTAAGCACTCTCCTCGTATATGATGCAAAAAAAAAAACAGAGTAGAAGAGAAAATACTCAGAAGCAAACAGTTTAGCCAGAGAATTTGCAAATCAAAAAAGTTGGGACTATTTTATTCAAGGATGAAATAGAAAAAGAACAAGAGCACAGCATTACTTATGAACAATGTACACTGATTAACATTTGTATGAGCAATTTACAAATTATATAAATACTTATTTAGATGGGCCTGCATTAATTGCTTTTGTTGGATTCAAGAGATTAATTTCATGCTCATTACAGTTGTCGATGGAGATTCATGAACTAGGAGCAGAAGTGCAAATAGTTTGGTCCCAGGTTGCATTAGTTGAACAAGGAACTGTGAAACCCGATTGGCCTGCCAGTAGCCACCCCTTGCTCTCAAGACTCAAGAGGATGTTCCAAGTTTGACTCCCACATATATTGTTAATCCAGCCAGCCTAATTCTAAAATAAAGGAACACAAACAATCAGAGAGTTGTTAACCTGCCGGAGAGTTAACTTACGACTACCATGTGCATAGGCCCGCTCCCATAAACTTTAACTAATCAGATGTTGCATAGAATCAATTGCACCCTTGTGTCAATAAACTGGGAGTTTCACATCATAAATTTATGTCGTATTTCTTAGGTTTTCTCAATAAAATATTTGGGCATGTGCCATTTTATCTTGACAAATCTTTACTACTATGAAAGCATCTATAATAAAAGTGGACTTTGTCCAGAGCAATTCCTAACCATCATTTCTTTAAATTACATCCAAACCATTTAAGTTTTATAACAAAAATAATTTTGGATTAATATTGGACTTCAGCTGCCCAATGCATCCTACACAGCTCATTGTTACTTGTCTTCCTCCAAGTCTTGCAGCTCTCGCTCCCACCCTTCGAACAATTAATTTTTTGTAATCCTTCTGAGAGGGGAAAAAAATATCCATGTATTCCTTCTCCTTATCACTAGGGGTGTAAATGGATTTGGATACTCCAATCCAAATCTAGATCCTTTAAAATCGGATATGAATAGAAATTTAGTATTATAGTCAAATTTGGATTCGAATTTAAATTCGGATTCCAATTTCCAAATCAGATTCGAATAATCTGATTTCTCATACCTATTAGTTAGACATATATAATTATATATCATTACATTGTATAAGTGTATATATCTTATATGCATATTATTATATATCCTCTCATGTCAATAAATGACATATACTTGTTGCGTAGTATGTAAACATTATATATACACACCAAGAGGTATCTACGAAAATATGTATTTCACATTTAGAACCTCTTATTCCTACCTAAAATATTTAATATTATCTCACATCATATATGTAAGAATGCGACCGTAACATTCCGTTAAGACTAAAAATAAAATTTTATAGGACTGTTATTAGGTTCTTATTAAATGGCATGAAATGTTGGGATATAAGGAAACGTCATTACCAGAAGATAAATGTTGAGAGATGTTCATAGTTTGTTGGATGTGCGGCAATATTAGAAGAGATAAAATAATAAATGAGATTATTCGTGTTAAGTTAGGCATAGTCCCGTAGAAGAAAAGATGCGAGAAAATGGTTTAAGATGGTTTGATCATGTGCAACGTAAACCTACAAATGCACCAATCTGACGGGGAGCTTATCAATATAGGATAAGTTAAAAGAGCGAAGAAAAGATCGAAGAAAATATGGATGGAGGTGATACGAAAAATAAATGGATGTTAAGGGTTTAAATGAGGGCATATTGCTCAATAGGAATGACCGAAAAAGGATCATTCATGTGATCAACCTAGCGTGATTCTCTTTTGGTTTATGTAGCCTACCCCAAGTACTTGGGATAAAAAGCTTAGTTCATGTTGTTGTTGCATTATATATGTTCAAATCCAAATTGTATCCATATCTGTTAACATTAACTATAGTTTTATGATATTCAAACTATATCCATATCCATCTTTTAGCAAATAAGGGTATTATATTTACTATTCGTAGCATATTTGTATTCATATTCATATCCATAAAGAAAAAACAAATACACATAATAAAAATACCCGTATCCAATCCATATCCAATCTGTTTAAATCCCTACTTCACTCACACTCATCTCAATTTCCTCAAAGTTTTGAATCATCTCTCCTATAAGTCCTCTTCCTTGGAAGTGAAGGATTGTTTTTCTTCAATTCTTCAAAATTATCTTTTGGGCATGTTCTCTTCTTTTTTACGGAAGTCTGACCTTTTTTTTAAATCATATTTAAGTTAGGGATCTTTTCCTCCCCTTATTCACATCAAATTTATTTCACTTCAACCTATATTCATTAAAGGATGATGAACATGAAATTCCAGATTTCTACTCTAAACCAAATTACAGATCTTGTTCATATTCCTAAGCTAATTAACAATTCAATTTCTCTATTTACACTAATATTTTTTCTAAAAATTTTTCAATCTTTGATCGAGGAAGAAATAGAAATACCATCACAAGTGTAAACCTCTCAACCGTTGAATAAAGTTGATGAGTCTTTTGTATTTTAATTTATGTTTATTGCTAACATAAATTAATTTCAAGAATATACTTCGTCTATTTTTAACCTTGGCGCTGAAAATTTAGAAGTTGAAAAGTTACCAAGATCATATGTTGGTTTAGATCATATTACTATCCCAAGAAATTTGACAAAGTTCCTCCAAACACAGTGATTCCATATTAATGATGACATAATTAATCATTTTCGTGATTATTTTTGTAAAATTTAGTTGCACTAATCATTAGTTGACTTTGCATCTTATGCATGAAAAGACATTCCACATAAGTATCTTTATCTGGTTTTGATTTATTAAGTACCTATAATATTACCAGAGGGATCACATTAGGACTCTGTTGCAACTTTTGTAAAAAGTAAAAGAAACGGAAAAAAAAATATCTTCTCTTTATGCTAGAATTCTTAAATACAATACTTTACACAAAAATAGTTTCAAAACTTTAATAAGCAAGGTAAACAACCTCTTTATTCTAATTGTTGTTTATATGCACTACTTTGTTTAGAAAGCCATGATTGCCTAAATTTATTCTCCATGTCTTTATAATCTTAGTATCTCCAATGTTTACTGCATCATTATTGGCGACACTTATTATGAGGACCAGTTAGCATTTAAATTTGATTATGCAAAAATGCATATGTTAGCTTCTTCAAAAAAATATTAACTAATCAGGCCAGCTGAACGTAAAGTAATGGTTTTTGTGCAACATTGAAATGGTCCTGATAAAGTGGGATCATTCGGATTGTTGCAACCTCTAGCAGATGGTTCAAAATTGTTTTATTGTTTTCAAATTTATGTTGCATTATATATGAGAATAAAAGCCTACATGACAGTAGTATCGCTTAGGGGTGAGCATCGGTCGGTTCAGTTCTATTTTTTGAAAAAAAAAACCAACCAAAAACCGAACCGGAGTTATAAAACCGAAACCGAACCGACCGAAAAAAAGTGAAAACCGAAAACCGAACCGAATTTTCAGTTCGGTTCGATTTTCGGTTTTTAGGGTTTGAAACTAATTATGTAATAAACGCATATTTTTTATAGGAAAAATAATAATTTTCTTTCTATTTTTTTCTTTTTCTACTTATTAAAATAACAATCACATGTTTTTCATTAAAAATTTAAAAGAAAAATACATTGAAAATAAATCAAAGAAAAAAAATAAGCTATAATTCCAAAAGTTCGGTTTTTTCGGTCGGTTTCGGTTGGAGCTAAAGCCACCGAAACCCGACCCGAAACTCATAAATAATTTCGGTTTTTAAACCGAACCGAACCGAAAACCGAATAAACCGAACCGATCGGTTCGGTTTTTTCGGTTTTATGCTCAGCCCTAGTATCGCTTGTGTTCATTATTCTAAATATTCCCGATACGACTGATATATTCATCCGATATATTGTTATTAGTGGTCAGTCGTAACGATGCGTTAAAAAAAGAAGCATATCGTTTTGTTCAAAAATCGATTGACATTCGCAATACCGCTCAACAAATGGGCCCAATATATCACATCGACAGTATCGTTGATATGGCTTATATTTTAATTGAGTTTTAAACTTAGATAAATTTAATGTTCATAACTATTATCATTCTTATATATACGAAAAAAAACTCATATTCTTTCACCTCTGCTTAAATCAATCATATTTTTGAATTATTACCACAAAAACTTGAGAGAACCTATTTGGCATGCTACGATTTAAAAATACTAGAGCTCTACGTTGTGGAGCTTATTTCAGTACTACTCACAAACTTAAAATCTCCTTTAAAATTCTCTGTTTCTTCATTTTCATTTCTCTTTAAGTTTATTACTTGCTCAGCTAGCTACTGTTATTGTCATTGCTATTATTATTGTTCTTGTCGTTATTATTACTGTAGCCAATCTACTTCAATAACTTTCTATGTCGTGCCAATGTCTCAATTATTTATACAATCTATGTTTTCAACTTTAGCCAAATATGTTTGTTTTATTTTGTTATACTTGTATATATGAACATATTCTAGAATATTTACACACACACACACATATATATAGACACACGTATATATGCTCTACCATGCTAACTAGGTAGATGAAATTAAAATACTTCAATATCAAATTTACATACTTGATGTGCATATATAATGTTTGATATGAACATGCAATATAAGCTCGTTCCCTCGTCTGATGTCCATTATTTGATATGAAAAGAATTCCATCCGATATGATCCCAATATCAGATATTTAGAACCTTGCTTGTGTTGCCAAATAAATGTTCTTTCTTCAACTCTATAAGGGCTAATTTTACTATTAAATTAATGTCCCTACTTTTTTTGCTAACATGTGTCCCTTATTTTAGTGACACTATAATTCTTGATTAATTAACTAAAAAACAACAGTTTTTAAAAAAATTATCATTTAATAGAATGAAATTTCAATTCATTGAAACTTAAACTTATATCCTGTTTATGATATTTCTTAGTTAAGTCGTAATCTAACCACCAGAGAGTTTAGAACTTTACATATATTTTTGGTCTTGGATATATATTTCATTTGACACGTTGACAAGACTAGCTTTTCTTTTAATATCACTTGACCTAAAATAAATAATAATTACTAGGGGTATTTACAGATTTGTCCCTTAAATCTTTATAAATTATAATTTAGTCCCCCAAATCTTCATATTTAGGATTTAGTCCCCCAAATCTTTTAAGTTACTACAATTTAATCCCCCAGTTTATATTTTGGCCCGATTTTTCCGTTTTATCCCTAGTTTCCTTCACTTAATTTCCCTTCCCTCTTCCCTCTTTCTTCTTACTTCTTATTGGGTTCCCCCCTTATTCTTCTCTTTTCTCTCTATTTATTTATTGGGTTCTCCCTCTTTATATTGAGACCAAATATATTATTCTCCACTAAATGTATTAAAACTTTAAGTCTCAATATAAATTCATTTATTGGGTTCTCCCTCTCTATATTGGATAAATTCATGTCTAGGTTTAATATATTTAGTGGAGAATAATACATTTGGTCTCAATATAGAGAGGATAACCCAATAACTGAATAGAGAAAGAAGAGAAGAAGGAGAGAATCCAATAAGAACTAAGAAGAGAGAGAAAAGAGAGAAGGGGGAATTAAGTGAAGAAAATCAGGGGTAAAACGGAAAAATTGGGCCAAAATATAAACTGAGAGACTAAATTGTAGTAACTTAAAAGATTTGGGAGACTAAATCCTAAATATGAAGATTTGGGGGACTAAATTATAATTTATAAAGATTTAAGGGACAGATCTGTAAATACCCCTAACTAGTAACTTAAGTTAACATCCTTACCATTAGAGCACTCAAAAATAACCAACAACATTGAACAATATAAGAATATTAAGGACTTATAAGATAAAGTGTTATGGAGAAGACTCGTGCAACCAGATAAAGAGTGATGAAGAGGATTTATACAGTATGATCCGCAAAAGAATAACGTAAGGAAAAAATAATTATTACTTTAGTATGAATCTAGCTATATACTTTATCGGTTTTTTTAGAATATTATTTCATCTGTTGATTGAAACTGATACAAGATTTTGTATTATGCTTTTGAAAATGATATTGAAGATGATGTTATTGTATTTCTACGAAGCCAGTTCGTTTAAGTAGTCACTTTAACATGTACACTTAGATACATGCACTTGGTCACTGTATATTACATATAAAAATATAATTTATACATTAAGAGCATCATAACCGATAAATTGGGGAGAAAATAGCAGAATTTTAGAACCTAGATTCTATCTAACTGGACAGAATGGTGAGCTTCGAAAGTTAAACTTACAGTACTACTCCAAAATGGATGTCTATGAATTGAGAAAGTCAATTTGTTCTGGAACATCCCTGTTGCTTGCCTCCTCATATGACCTCTGCAACACTGACGGCTACAAAAGCAAGCAAGAGATCCAGGTTGTTCTGTAGGAAACCCCAAAGCATCCTTCCGGTCGATCCTATGATTATGTTGCTTCCATGAATAAAACAATCTTGTGTTGGCTTGTGGTTTTACCCTTGCACCACCATGCATCCATCTTGAACCATCACAATGCAGAAATAGTCAGCACTTTTGGTTTTAAAATGTACTAACATCAATGCTCCGTTATCATACATAATACACGTAAAGTGAACATGAAGCCCTCGCATTTGAACACAAAATGTTTCATTCACGTACAATATATACAAGTCAGAGGGTCAGCATACTCCACAGAACCAGAAAACTGAAACTGTTATAAGAAATTATGATCAGTAAGCAAACGATGTAACATAGAAATTATTATAATAAATTACGTGACTGATTCTTATACTCCCAGGAAATCCTCATCATTTGTTCATCCTGACAACTAACAGACTACAATTACTTAAAAAAATAATAATAATAACGTGCATTTTTGTAAAAATTAACCCCAAAAATAAAGATAAGAACCTTCAATGAAATTAAAGCGCACAATTGCTTCAATCAACCCAAATCCACAAGCAAAAAAAATAGACTTTTGCATCAAAACTGAAGCAAGATCAAAACTTTAGGCGAATTACCGTTGACCGAGAGGCCGGGACCGGCGAGGGTTGGGCAACGGGCGGGCTAAGAGGACGCCGGGGCGAGCGGCGGAGTCGTGGCGGGGCTTCGCGCTAGGCGAGCACAAGAGAGGCGCTGCCGCCATTAGAGACGAGGTCGAAGTCATTGTTTAGAGGGTTTATTCAGATGAGCAAGCGCCCTAGTTTGCCCTCGGGCGAATCAAATAAGGGTTTTTGTTTCGTTGCCCGGCGCTGCTTGCATATATACGCTGGGGTTTTGTGTTTCGGAAGGGGGTGGACGGGATTGGGAGTTTCCAAAAGAGCACACCATTTTTCCAACAGAGCCCACTTTTCAACTGAAAGCCCGGGGAAAAAGAGCTATCTAGTGGGCTCACTAGTAAAAGCAGTGTGCTCCTTTGGAAACTCCCACGGGATTGGAGCTGGAGAGAGACCGAGAGAATCCAGGGTTGCGTGATGAGGGTGGCTTTGGGGGGGGCCCAGCAAGGGAGATTGTTTGGGGAAGAGATTGCAGTGTTTTTTTTTTTTTTTTCTTTGTCCTTCTTATTCTATTAAAATTGAATTTGTAAATATCTTTGTTTATAGATGATAATCAGTTGCTTATTTTATTATAGGATGAATTAGTTTATGAAATTGTTGACATAAATCTCTTTTTTTAGTACGAAGGCGTTGGCCGGTGGCAGAGGCCCGCTTGTATATAAATGCAAATAAATTTAGTATTATCAAATTCTTATTAAATTTCTTAAAATAACTATAGTGAGATTTCATCCGTCCACGTATATTGAATGAGAATGTATTCAAGATATGTATAATTTCTTTCTTTCAAGATTTCCATTTATAAATATCCTCCTGCCTTTCCTAGACAAAGGGACAAATAGAAATAAAAGGAGAATTATTTTGTGTGATTGTATTCTCTTTCTTATCAATATAATAATTAATGTATTGACACTTTTTCAAAGGATGTAGGCCGAGATCTCTCTCGGTTCAACCTCATTATTTTCTCCATGTTGAGATTGGGGAAGTCGATCGATTGCAGAATGCGGGGAAGAGGGCGGCTTGAGATATGGGGGCCAACGTGATAGCCGGAAAGGAGGCAAATAACGTGGTGGTTTTGATATTCCTTGAGCTTGATTGATTGCGGAACGCACTGAAGAGGGCGGCTCGAGGTATGGGGGCCGGTGTGGTGGCTGGAAAGGAGACAAATAACGTGGTGGGTTTGTTATTCCTTGAGCTATATCGACTGCAGAATGCACTGAAGATGGCGGCTCGAGGTGTGGGGGCTGGCGTGGTGGCCGGAAAGGAGGCGGATGACATGGTGGGTTCGCTATTTCTTGAGCTCGATCGATTGTAGAACGCACTGAAGAGGGTGGCTTGAGGTATGGGGGAGCAGGTGGAGGCATCGCAGGCGGTGTAGGGGGAGGGGCACTTTGGGAATTTTGTAAGGGGCGAAAGCAGGCGAAGCAACGGGGTCCGAAGAAGCAATTGTAGAGGGCGGCGGCGATTGGGGACGAGTTCTTGGGTTAGGCTTCTCGGCGATTCTTAGGTCATGAGCGTGTCGTCTTGTGCTCGTATCTCCATTGTTTGGATCGAAGCTTACTTTTAACACTTTTCAGTAAATAGTCATATTGGTATGAACTAATATGCAAAATGCTGGCCGAGACGATTTAGGAAATTTCCCAAGGAGCACACCATTTTTATAAGCGAGCACACTTATAAACTTAGTTAATATTACAAGTTTACCATTTGCTCCTATCTTCAACTTCTTTTCTCCCTCTCTCTTTCTCATCTTGCATCACATTTAACTTGACAAAAAAAATAATTAAATTTTAAAATCCACAACTGAGAGATGGACTAGGAGGTGCGGCAACTGGCGGTCGGGGGTGGTGGTGGTCAGCGGCGAAGCGGACAGGGACTAGGAGATAGAGAAGAGTTAGGGAGAGGGTGTGCTCACTGCTCATGATGAGGGTTGTGAGTGAGAAGAGTTAGAGGTAGATTTTTTGGAGATGAGAGATGCGTTTACTAGGAAAAATTCTATCTTTTCAAAATAGAGAGTATGCTTACTAAGTAAAGAGGTACACAGGAAAGATAGTGTGCTACTTTAGAAACTCCCGACGATCTCAATCGAACGATGAAGGGGCGATACTAGCCGGAGGGTGGTGGGTTGGAAATTTTAAAAGCGCACCATACTTTACTAGTGAGCACCATTTTCCCCTATGTTGTAAGTCACTTTACTATATAGTATGTGGTGCTCACTAGTAAAATGTGGTGCGCATTTAGAATTTCCCGTGGTGGGTCCGTCCTTTCTGATTCAGGAACTCAAGCCCGAAGGTGGGTCCATCCCTGCGAGTTCTTGAACTCAATCGAATGCAGAACTTGCTGAAGGGGGCGGCGATGCTACCTTGGCGGAGCCCCCCGCAAGCTCGTGAGGACGCCATCTCCGCGGAGGCCCCCGCGAACGATGGTGGACGCAATGTCGGCAGAGCCCTCGTGATCGCGGTCTCCGGAGAGGCTAATCGCGGATGCCATCTTGGCGGAGCCCCCCGCAAGCTCGTCAATGACGTTCTCAACTCCACCGAGGTCCACAGCCCTGAAAACCTTAATGGGTCTTGTTCCGTCTCGGACATGGAGGCAGCCGCTCATCACCGTCAGCATCCACATGAGCACGTGAGCCCTCTTCCCCTATCTAAAAGTTTTGAGATTTAGGGCATTTTGTACTTTAAAGAATGTTTTGGGGCTAAAATTGTAGCCTTTTTATTTTTGCTCTGATTGGAGGGGTTTAATTTTGGTATAAAATCGCAGTACCAGATGTGAAATTCAAGTGATTATTGAACAATTGAGTTCCAAATTCCTGATGTTTGAAAGAAATCTTGTATGTATCTAGAATGGCAATTGAAATACTTTCCCTTAGCGTTTGATTAAGAATATAGGTGTATTGTTTACTTTCCTGCCCGCCCCCCCCCCCCCCCCCCCCCCCGGGGTTGAACCAATTCTGACTTCTAGTGAAGATTTATACAGTGGATGCCTAAAGAACCTGAAAGGTTCAGAGAAAGAAGGGATTCCGACTCGATTTCTAATTGCTTCTGGATCCCCTATGTATCCCAAGAAGCTAAAGTATCTTACCAGTCAAAAGATGTATCAGCGAACACGCATGTAGCAGAACTCACTAAAGTGATGAATGAGGATAATCTTGTGATTTGCGGTCTTTATGGTTCACCAAGGGAAAACAGTTGATTTACTATAGGGTGCTTAAGAACTTCTTTCAAGAACTGCATTGCAAGAACTCCTAAAAGTGCAATTAATTGTAGCAGTGGATCAAGGTGCTAGATTAGCATTTAAATTTTGAAATGAATGTTTATGATGAGAGGTTAGATTAGCGTTTAAATTTTGAAATGAATGTTTATGATGAGAGGTTTGCAGTGTTCTAAAACACGCCTTATGCGTCCGCATAAGCGTATGCGGTCTGAAACCGTGCACGAATCGGAGAAATCTCCCTGTCCGCATGGACAAGGCGATTATGCGCCCGGAGAATTGATTATGCTGGTTATGCGAGCACATAATTCGATTTTTCATTTCTCAAGTTAGCAGGTTTTTGATCGAAAAATCCAACCCGAACCCGCTTTCATTACCCATTATAGCCCTAATTCCTTCGTTGACCTCGAGACCATTTTGCGATTTCGGATGGAAAAAATCCTTCTTCTCCTCCTCCTTTGCTTGGCCATTGCAGATCACAGATCGTAGATTCTTGAGCTTTGCCTCAGACCGATTCTCCTCTTTCTTCGCCTCCGACCCCATAAAAATCTCAAAACAACCTCGCCTCCGAGTGATTCTCCTCTTCCTTCGCCGGTCAACTGGTCCGCTTGCCAAATCCTCTCACCCTTTTGAGGTACAGATTCGAAGGGTCAAATCCTCTCACTTTTGAGTCCAATCGGAGGTCCAGGGTCCCATAGGCTACCTTCTCCGCTCCGACACTTTTTCTGATGGTCGCAAATAATTTTTTTTTATCCTCGTCTGGGTTTGCTGAAGTTAAATTGTTGAAAAATAAAGAGTAAAGAGCGTTAATTCTTGTGTTGAACAAAAAAAATAAAGGAAAAAAATTGTTAAGGAAAAACTGAGATCAAATTTTTATGCTAAATGTTAAAGAAAAATGTTAGTTTAATTATCTGTTTGTATCATGCCTTTTTAATTTCTTATATAGAGTCAATTTATATTTGATTTTCATGTTTAGAGTTAATATTTATAATTTTTAGAATTTTATAGCACTTAATATATGCATTTTTAATAATTATTATATTAATATATATTAAAATATTAATATTCTGCATAATTCCCATAATTTGTTTAATCGCCGTGTAATTTGCTTATGTATTATGCGGTCCTAGACCGCATGCATACTGAAAACGATTTTTAGAATATTGGAGGTTTGTCTTTGTAGGGTCAAAAGAATAAGTGATGCTTTGTTAAGATAAATAACCATATTAAATTAAGTTGCAGGAATTGGCATTTATGTGTCGACGGAAATGACGTGCAGGAATTGCCTTTTATGTTTCAGAAGAGACATCGATGATAGATAGATTTAAGCATGGGTTAGACGCTAATGTGCTCTTGATAAGAGGCATTGGGAAATTTTCTTTTGTGGGAAGCATTTAGGAGATGCTAGCACACTCTCAATTTATAATGGTCTTTTAGGTTTGCTGTATGGTTTTGAACTAAAGCATGTTTCGCTCAGAGAAGTATCTCTTTCTAGCTGAAGATGAGCTGATTACCACTTTACAGTATTATGACAGGAAAATATCTGACCTATAACATCAGGAAGGAGAAGATAGCATCATAAATTATGGCCTATGAGGTATGGTCCTTCCAAAAGAAATAATGAAGTTACATCTCTTTTTATGCTGGAGCTGTGTCGGTAGAGCCATTTAACTCAAGAGTGAGCCCTAGCTAGGGATTTTGGTTTCTTATTGTTCATATTTCATGGACATGGAACACGGAGGTCAAGTACCCAAGTATTCTAAAGTGCCATACGTGATTATCATTAAGCCTTAAGAGTACAGGGACACAAATATTCTATATATTATTGATATATACTTAGAAGGACAACCTACTTTGTTTACCGCTGCCTCCTTACTTACCGACATTGACATAGTTTAAAATGCATGTTACGGGTTTGATAATTTTGAGAATAATGTAACACTAGTTAATGTTTTTTCTTTCTATTCTTCCCCTAGATACATTCAAGATGTTATTCTAAATCTTTTTGTTCTTTAAATGCAGTAATATCTTATTTATCTTTTTTTTTTTTCTTTTATCACATATGAAATGTCCGAGTTATAGGACACGAGAGTCCAAGTACCGCATGGTAACTGAGTGTTCGACATGTCAAAATTTTGTAAAACTGGAGTATCCTGGACTCTAGTAATGCTAATGCTGCTTACTATTGGTAAGTGGATCCAACACAATGGTTCCTTGATTATGAATATGGAAAAAGGCTTCCTCGGTGCTTTTGGAACATGGACATATCTGCAAGCAAATGATTGCGTGAATGGATTGGAAACTCAAGACGTATCTCTATTATTAGCATTGTTCTAAATATCGGCCACTGTGAATGATATTATCGGCTAATATAGCTTTTTGGAGGGTCTTCTGGTATGATAAGAATGCTCGATATTGGCTCATATCCCCAATATATCATCCGATATTCCATTATCCAATATGAAACCCTCTTTCAATTTGAATCTGATGTCCATTATATAAAACCTTGATTGTTAGGATACAATCTTGAAGCATTAAGGCATGCCTGGAAATCTTGTTGTAATGAAACTTCATGGGAACTATTGTCAATGTTATCTATATTACATATACAACATAGTGCCTGTATTTTAATTTTTTTTTCCAGTGCTTTCTATTTATGTTGTTGTCCTTTTTTTATCTCCTGTCCTGCATATACATATATTTCTCTGACGTTCCTCAAGAATTTAAATGAATTTTCATACGAACCATAACACTCTTCCTTTTAGGATTCTCATCGAGTTTTGTTTCACAAGCCACATGTTTTTTCTTATTTTCTAAATTTGCATCCTGTCCTATAGGTCCCTTCGAGTTTCTCATGAGATGACCCCCTTCCATAATTTTCAGGTAGACTCCTTTTTTTAAAGAGGTAGATTCTATATTATTTCTTCATGATTAGTTGCATATGATCCTAAGGTATGAATTGCTCATCTGCATATAGGAGAAAATATGTATTTTAGATTTAGTGATACTATGACAGATATTAACAGTATTTATCAATGTGTTGTATACTTACACAATTAATTAGTATGAATGGACAAATTGCAGCGGAAAATATTGTAGATCCATGTCTCACAAAACAATAGACTTCAATTTCACAAAGCCAATCAGTAAATCATTGCCAGAGAATAAGAGAATCATTTAATATCAAGATAGCTGTCTTTTTTATTAATAAATGAATTCCTCATATTCCTTCATTTGTAATAATGAAAAAGTTCTTCTTCTTTTTTTTTCATTATGTACATGCCTACATGGGACTTATTATGTATGTATTGGTTCACAGTATATCATGTTTACATTGAGATTATTAATTTTTATGCATCTCGTATAGGGTCATCTAGGTTCTTTCAACTTCTCTTGTTCTTCGAGTGCAAAATAAACTGAGAAAGAATTGCCATAATCTTTGGTGGATTATAGTGTGAAGTGGAGTGTACTTGAGACTTTCAGCGGTTTGAGGTTTCATTGGAGAATATAAAAGACGGGTTGAGGCTTCTTAAGAGTTCAGCAATCTTTCAGAGTTTTTATAAGGAAATGTTAATCATGAAGAAACCTCGTTCTTGGAACTTCTGAAAGGCAGTAGATCTTTGTTTCTGACACCATGCTTACCAGTCATCTTAGTGGCAGTAGCTACCCACCATCAACGAACCATATAGTTCAGCGCAATGCATAGACTGTTTGCTTCAGTCAATCCCTCCTTAAGTTATATGCCAATTTCACGTGGATTAGAGGGCTTACTAGATTTCTTTGAGGCGGTCCTTCACGTGACTCCGACATTATAGATTCCTAATTCCTGTAGGGTTCTATGCATCCTGCCAATGCTTCAAATAGCTTATGCATCCTACTCTTATTACATGTAGTGGTGGGCTCTGTGCATGTAATTGGAAAGACAGTGGCTTAATGATCTAACTACATATCTGATAAACCCTGTGCAGCTAATTATTGTTGATTTCATCCCCATCTTGTAAGCTTCTATATGCTAAATGAATTGTCTGCCAAAACTGTTGACACTGGTCCTGGGAAGTGGGAACAACCAGTTAATGTTTCAACCACTAATGATGACAATAAACAGTCCCTATTCCCTATATCTGCTGTTTGGTGGCAGGCCATTTCTCTTGTTCCTTGTAGTTAACTTTACTAAGTGAACTTTGCGCTGCATATACAAGTGGCAAAAGTCATTTATGGCATTAATCTTTTGGTTGGATGGTATCTAGTCCCATAAATTAAAATTACGTAGGTTGAGTGATAGTTCTCTCAAATTGACCAAAATTTAATTATTTAAATTTCCATCATGAACTCGATGACTGTAATTTCCATCACTTTCTCTGTTTTACTTTTTGTCATGTGTATTTCTTTTCCTTTGGATGGAAGCTTGGTACATTCATACTTTTCAGCAGCCCCCTCCCAATCACTACCTCCACCATGAAACCATTTCCTCGTTCTTTGATTTTTATTTTTTCTTTTCTGTGTGGAGGGGGGTGGGTATCAGATTACAATGAAGATTTTTTGTAGGTTGGACAACGTGACTGACAAGGTTTACTGCAGAGGATTTGAGTCATCTCATGAACACGTACTGGTGAACTAACCAAACTGAACTGCTGCGTAGTTATCAGTGCTTTTTCTATGTACTGACGATCACAGGGATTGGAATTCACTTTCAATGCCTCAGCTGATTCTATGGCCCAGAATGGATATCTTGGGTTTAGGTATCCAGGTTTCTCTGTTTCTTTTACGTGTTCTATGTTTAAACTTCAATAATGTGTATTCATCCTTCCGTTCATTAGTACGTTTGTGTATTTTCTGGAACCTGATAACTTGTTTGCTGTCTATACACTGAACTTTTATAGCCAAAGCCCCAACCCCAACACCACCCCCACCCCCCAAAACATGAACAAAATACCCTGACACGCACATGTTTGGTGGTTGCTTGTTCTATGAAGTGGTTTCTTTTTATTGATTTTATTGTTATAAATCTCAAAGAATCTGTCTTTTAGGTAGTCTTGTGTCAGGAATTCTTTTTTTCCCCTAAGAGACTAGATGGGCACAGGAAAATGCATACCAATTACAAGGGGTGGTGGAATTTATCGAGAACATGACTGAAGCTCCCAAAATCTTAGGAAGTGGATGCTGGGTAATGCGTTTTGTTTGTAGCCTTGTATCTGATGCTCTTTTCTGTGCCATTCTTTATTCAATTATTTTATAAAGTATTAAATGCTGTAAATTTATTTCTTGCACATTATTACCTGCCAATGTGCAGTCACATACTTCTCTAGAAGGAGAAGTTTCACAAATGAATGCACCTATCGGACGGCTAAAGTCGGGAACTGCCAGTCTTATTGCACGTGCTCCTATTACTCCAGTGATCCTACCAATAGTTCACTCTGGGTTTGGTTTGTTTGTTTTCACTTCCTTGACTGGTTGTTCTAGTTTAGGGCACCTGACATTTATTCACGTATGTATTAAATGCACGTACAAGCTGAACTAGCTTTATATGGTGCAACATCCATAAGTTTGTTTCGTATCAATTTCCATCTTTGCCATCTACAGCAGTTGCCATTTAATAGTAGTTAAGTTCCTGATATTTGGTATCTCTTTGCGTAGATACTTATTTAAATTGTTGTTTTCCCTTTTTTATAACGGTTTGGACATGACTGTTGTAGAAATCACACTTTTCTGCAATTCTTTCATAATGTACATTTACAAATTTGAAACTTAGACCTTATTATGAGTTCTTTTTCCCTCAAGGCTTAAGATGGAGAATGGTAGATGTGTTAGATAGATATTGAAAATTCTATACAAGTAGAAATTTTCGTTTATGGTTTTAGGAGTTCAGGGACACCTCATACCCATATAATCACTTTAAAAGCATTATTTTTTCTTGAGATGTTAAACATAATAAGAATTACCATTAGTTCCCATAAGTTGAAATAGCAATATTTTCTTCACTTTAAGAAAAATCAGCACCTACTTGTTATTATTATTATTATTATTGTCATAATTATTTATTTATTTATGTAATTGCAACTATACATATCATGTCTTCTGGTGCAAATGCTTGGTCCGATTTGATACCAGTATTTGGTCCACGTGGGATGTCTCATTAAGCCATCATTTTGGTTGTGTTGGGATCATGTATTTTCATGTGTTCAGTATCTTATTATATAGTTGCTTGGCTTATTTATTTGCACCTATACACATACATACACATACATATATATTTACTTACATAGATATGTAACATACATACATGCATGCATACATCATACACACACATACATACATACATATACACACACACACACACTTATATATATAAATATATATATATGTATGTATGTACGTATGTACGTATGTATGTACGTACATACGTACGTATGTATGTGTGTGTACAAATATGTGTATGTATGTAATGTATGTACATACAATGTATGTATGAATGTGTGTGTGTATATTTGCGTATATAGGATGGACTACTATTAACTCTAAAAAGTTGGTTTTAAAATTTTTTCCAACACAAATTCACTAGTAGCCCACCATTATTTTATTCTCTTCCCACCGTTCACCGTTTGAAATTTTGACCAGCACATATCTCAAAGCAAATGAATGGTGAAAAATGTGTTGAATCTAACCTTTTAGATTAATGAAAAGTTTGTAGTCCAACTCTCATATACGCGCGCGCACACACTCATATATAATAGTGTAAACAGGAGCTAGTGTGTCCCTCTAGAAATAGTTGGCTAGATGGCTAACTAAGAAGGAAAAGATATCTGACCTATAATACCAAGGGGGAGGAGATAGCATTTGGCCATAGCATGATACATTATGGCCTTTGAGGCATGCTCCTTCCAAAAGGAATAATGTATTGACATCTTTTTTCATGCTGGAGCTGTGTCAGTAGAACCATTTAACTCAAGAGTGAGCCCTAGCTAGAGATTTTGGTTACTTATTGTTCATTTTTCATGGACATGGGACACGATGGTCAAGTACCCAAGTATTCTTAAGTGTTGTATGTGGAAATTATTAAGCATTAAAGGTAAAGGGAAACTGATAGAGATTAGATTAGTTATTTAGTTGGATCTGATTTGATTTGATTTGATTAGGAATTTAGTTATATCTTGGATTTTTAGAGATTTGTTATTATCTTGTTGGTTTAGAATTTTCTATATATATGATCTGTAAACCCTAATTTGAGGATGAAGAGTGAAATATGATTTTTTTGAGAGCGTGCGATTTGCTTTATTAAATCTTTTTTCGAGTGATTCGTGAGAGAGTGGGTGTGTGATTCGTGAGAGAGTGAGGTCCAAAACCTAATTTATCCCAAAACCCTAAGTTTTTTTCCAATTTCTCCACCACAAACCCTAAATCGCTTCCGTCCTGCGTCAAATTGGTATCAGAGCTCAAGATCCACATTTTCAGATATCAAATTCCAAATTCATCTCCATCTTCTTATCTTTCTATTTTTTAAATTTTTTTTTTTTTAGATTTGAGAGAAAAAAATAAAAAAGCTGAAAAAAAGAGAAAAAAAAGGAAAAAGAAGAGGGCAGAAAGAAAACTTTCTTCTCCTTTCTCCCTTTCTTTTCTCCCCTTCTCTCCCCTTTTTCTCCTCCTCCTCCTGCTTTAACCTAACAACCGTTCAGATCTGTGAGACAGAGAGGAAAAAAAAAAAAAAAGAGTACCATTCAGATCTGTGAGAGGAAAAAAACCTGAGCATTCAGATCTGTGAAAGAAAAAAAAATCCCTAGTTTTCTTCTCCTCCTTCCTTCTTTTTCCTCGATCCCTTCTTCCCCTCTACTTTTTCGTCTTCTTCAAACCCCAAAAAAGACCAGTCCACCTCTTCTTCAACACCTCCAGATCCGCCTCCCTTTTTTCTTTACATCTCCTCCACAGTAAGTCCCACTTCCCTCCTCTTTCTTCTTCTCCGCCCGGCCCCACAACCCAGCAACAACAACAATAGCAGCAGCAACAAGCAGCAACAACAAGCAGCAACAGCAACAATAACAACCGCAACCACAGCAACAGCAGCAAGAATAGTTACGGCGGCAGTGACAACAATACCTACAACAACAGCAAGAACAGTTGCTGCAGCAACAACCCACGAGTACAGTGGGTTCTTTTTTTGCAGCTAACAGTTATCCTTTTTGTTTGATTTGGGTTCCAACTTAACAAACCTGCATCCAATAAAAGAGAAAGTACCAAATTGATTTGGTTTGGGCTAGCAGATCTGCAATTTGCAGACCCAACCCGATCCACTTGAGTTTAAGTGGGTTCAGTTCACAGGTAGACCCGTTAGAAGAGAAACAGACCCATTCAATTTTTTTGGGTGATTTTGAAGCCGTTTAAAGCTCGGTTCGTAACGGATTCAAGCCACAATTGAGACGCCACAATTTTTTGGTATTTTCTGAATCTTGAGCTAGAAATTTTGGAGTTAATTATTATGGGATTCATATTCTGTGGAAAATACATAAACACTGATGCTGATTCAAGCAAGTAGAGTGTGATATATATGATACAGTCCCATATTTTCGTGGTTATGATTACCCGAATGGTTATGAAAACTGGAAGAAACATCTAGAGTAATTTTTCCGTTACTTTCCTTTAATTTCAGAGTAGAAATACAATTATGGTAGATTAAAATTGGTTGAAGAAACTTCTTATTGGTAGAAAAAACTTCTTATTGGTATAACAATAACTATAATTCTCGCCCAACTTGGGATTTGTTAAAATTTCTTATCTTTAATTGTTCACCAAAATTTTTTGAGGCCAAATAGTGCTCTAAATGTGAAAGATACGTATATTCAGCTCATCAGTGTCCTTTCATCAAATATTCGACATGTAGAGAATTTTGGCATTATAAATATCAGTGTCATCGAAAAGTACAGATATCGACACATCAGGTTTCGAGAATTTAGGTGATTATGTTATAGTTGAGACCGAAATCATCATAGAGCCTGTCACAGATCTAAAAGTTGTTGATCTGGTTTTTCTGTCAGAGCCAACTACAGAAATATTTATTTGTTCTGTTTATAAGGATCATATTTTCAGTGACTTTCCAGCTCACATTCCAAATTCTTCATTTTCTACAGAAACGACAGATTTCGATTTTTCTCCAGATCTTCCACAATTGTTACTGTCGCCACCATTGAAATGTAAGGTAATATATATTTGGCTGCCGATTTGTTCGATTTTCTTATATTTAGTTCTGTGGAAATGTTTGCCAGATCTTGGGGACATTGACCAATTTCAGTTGACCGTACTTGACTTCTTCTTACCGCCATTCACCAGATTTGATTTGATTTGATTAGGAATTTAATTAGATCTTGGATTTGTAGAAATTTGTTATTATCTTGTTGTTTTAGAATTTTCTATATATATAGTCTATAAAACCCTAATTTGAAAATGAAGAGTGAAATATGATTTTTTTTTAGAACATGTGATTTACTTTATCAAATCTTTTCTCGAGTGATTCGTGAGAGAGTGGGCGTGTGATTCGCCTGAGCATGAGGTCCAAACCCTAATTTATCCCAAAATCCTAGTTCTTCCGCAATTTCTCCACTACAAAATCTAAATCGAATTGATAGAGATGAGATTAGTTATTTAGTTGGATCTGATTTGATTTGATTAGAAATTTAGTTAAATCTTGGATTTTTAGAGATTTGTTATTATCATGTTGTGTTATTATCTTATTGTTTTAGAATTTTCTATATATATGGTCTGTAAAACTCTAATTTGATGATGAAAAGTGAAATATGATTTCTTTTGAGAGCATGTAATTTGCTTTATTAAATCTTTTTTCGAGTGATTCGTGAGAGAGTGGGCATGTGATTCGCCTGGACGTGAGATTCAAACCCTAATTTATCCCCAAAATTCTAAATTCTTTCCCAATTTCCCTACCACAAACCCTAAATCCTTTCCGTCTTGCGTCAGAAACAAAGATTTATATATTACTGATATATACTTAGAAGGACAAACTACTCTGATTACCTCTGCTTGCTTACCTACCGATATTGACATAGTCACGAGTTTGATGACTTTGGGAGTAACATAACACTAGTTAAGTTATTCTCTCTATTCTTGCTGTATAGATACATTCAAGATATTTTTCTAAGCCTTTTTGTTCTTTAAATGCAATAATATCCTATTTAGCATTTTTTTTCTCTTGTCACATATGAAGTGTCCAAGTCACAGGACATGTGATTCCAAATACCACATGGTTCCTGAGTGTTTGACATCTTAAAATTTTGTATAACTGGAGTATCCTGGACCCTGGTAACACTAATACTGCTTACCATTGGTAAGTGGATCCAAAAGAGTGGTTCCTCGATTATGAATATGGAAGAAGGCTTCCTGGGTGCTTTTGAAACATGGACATATATGCAAGCAAATGACTGTGTGGACGGATTGGAAACTAAAGACATATCTCTATTGTTAGCATTGTTCTAAATATCCGCCGCTATAGCTATATATAAGCCGATATATGTCTATATATTCTTTTTGGAGGGTCTGCTAATGCGATAAGAATGCCCGATATTGGCTCATATTCCTGATATATTTGTCTGATTTTCCGCTATCTGATATGAAATCCCCTTCTGATATGAATGCGATATATAATATTTAGAACCTTGATTGGTAGGGTACAATTTTGAAGCATTACGTCGCACTAGGTAAATACTGGAAATCTTGTTAGTATGAAACTTCATTGGAACTTTTGTCAATGTCATATAAATTACATGTTACTACATAGTGCCTATATTTTATTTTCTTTTCAGTTTCTATTTATGCTGTAGTCCTTTTTCTTAATCTCCTGTCATGCATATACATACATTTCTCTGATGTTCCTCAAGAGTTCAAATGAATTTCCATGCGAACCATAGCACTGTTCCTTTTAGGATTCTCATCAGGTTTTCTTTCACAATCCACATGATTTTTCTTATTTTCTAAATTTGTATCCTGTCCTATAGGTTCCTTTGAGTTCCTCATGAGGTTCCCCACTTCCATAATTTTTAGGTAGATTCTTTTTTTTTAAGAGGTAGATTCCATATTATTTCTTCATGATTAGTTGGATGTGATCCTAAGATCTGAAGTGCTCGTCTGGGTATAGAAGAAAATATGTGTTATAATTTTAGTGATACTACGGCAAGTAACAACAACAGATATTAATGTGTTGTATACTTACGATTAAGACAAAAGAACAAATTGTAGGTGGCAGGACTGGTCCATTTCTCTTGTTCCTTAAAGAGAACTTTGCGCATATACAAGTGGCAAAAGTCATATATGGCATTAATCTTTTGTTTGGATGGTTGTAAGTTTTAGCTGCAGTATCTAGCCATAAATTACAATTGCATAGGTTGAGCATTAGTTCTTTCAAATTGACCAAAATTTAATTATTTATATATCCATCTTGAACCAGATAACCGTAATTTCCATCAGTTCTCTCTGTATTAATTCTTGTCATGTGTATTTCTTTTCTTTTGGATGTAAGATTAGTACATTCATATTGTCAGTCCCCTCCCAATCACTACCTCCACCACCAAACCATTTCCTTATGCTTTTCTCTTTTTTTTTTGTTTCTTTTTTGGGTGTTGAGTTGGGGGGGGGGGGAGGGGGGGGGGGGGGGGGGGGGGGGGGGGGTGGGGGGGTGTGGTGTGGGGGGTGGGATTATAATGAAGATTTTTGTAGGTTGGAAAACGTGACTATTGACAAGGTTTACTGCAGAGGATTCGAGTCAACTCGCGAACACGTACTGGTGAACTAACCAAACTGAACTGCTGTGTAGTGATCAGTGATTTTCCTATATACTGACTATAACAATGATTAGAATTCACTTTCAATGCCTCACCTGATTCTGTGATCCAGAATGGATATCTTGGGTTTAGTTATCCAGGTTTCTCTGTTTCTTTAATGTGTTATATGTTTAAACATCAATAATGTTTACTCATCCTTTTGTTCATTACTACATTTGTGTATTTTCTGGAACCTGTTAACTTGTTTGCTGTCTATACACTGTACTTTTATAGCCAGAGCCGCACCCCCCAACACCACACCCCACGCCCCAAAACACACACACAAAGCACCCTGACATGGTTGATTGTTCTATGAAGTGGTTTCTTTTTATTGATTTTATTGTTAAAAATCTCAAAGAATCTGTCTTTTAGGTAGTCTTGTGTCAGGAATTCTTTTTTCCCCCTAAGAGATTAGATGTGCACAGGAAAATGGATACCAATTACAAGGGGTGGTGGAAGTTATCAAGAACATATGAATGAAGCTCTCATAAGTCTTAAGAGGTGGATGCTGGGTAATGTGTTTTGTTTGTAGCCTTGTATCTGATGCTCTTTTCTGTGCCATTCTTTCTTCAATTATTGTATAAAGTATTAAATGCTGTAAATTTATTTCTCATGCTCATTATTACCTTCCAATGTTTAGTTACATACTTCCCCAGATGGAGAAGTTTTACAAGTGAATGCACCTATCAACCGGCAAAAATGGGGAACTGCCAGTCTTATTGCATGTGCCCCTATTACTCCAGTGGTCCTACCAATAATTCACTCTGGGTATGGTTTGTTTGTATTCACTTCCTTGACTGGTTTATTGTTCTAGTTTAGGAGTCACGTGTGTTTGAAATACGCGTACAAGCTGAACTAGCCTTATATGATGCAACATCAATAAGTTTGTTTCTTATCAATTTCCATCTTTTCCATCTACAGCAGTTGTCATTTAATAGTAGTTAAGTTCCTGATATTTGGTACTCTTTGCGTAGATACCTATTAAAATTGTGGTTTTCCATTTTTTTTAATAACGGTTTGGACATGACTGTTCTTTTCTGCAATTCTTTCATAATGTACATTTAGAATTTTGAAAACTTAGACATTATTATGAGTTCTTTTTCCCTCAAGGCTTAAGATGGAGAGTGGTAGATGGGTCACATAGATATAGAAAAATTCTATACAAGTAGAAATTTTCATTTATGGTTTTAGGAGTTTGGGGACGCCTCGTACCCGTATAATCACATTAAAAGCATTATTTTTTCTTAAAATGTTAAAAATAATAATGAATTACCATTAGTGCCCGTAAGTTGAAATGCGTTTGATGTAAATTGCAATATTTTCTGCACTTTAAGAAAAATCAGCACCTACTTGTTATTATTATTATTATTATTATTATTATTATTATTATTATTATTATTGTCATCATTATTATTTATTTATTTATTTAATTGCAACTTAAACATCACATGCATGATTCTCTTTTGATTCATGTAGCCTACCCTACCCCAAGTACTTAGAATAAAAGGCTTAGTTGTTGTTGTAACTATAAACTTCACGACTTCTAGTGCAAATGCTTGGGTCTGGTTTGGTGCCATTATTTGGTCCACATGGGATGCCTTATTAAGCTAGCATTATGGTTGTGTTGGGATTATGTATTTTCATGTGTTCAGTATCTTATTATATAGTGGCTTGGCTTATTTATTTTCACCTGTAGATATACACGCACACACTGATATGCACACACGTACACATATATTTACCTACATATGTACGTATATACATACATACATCACACATACATATACTTGTACATACACATACATATATACATACATACATGTACACACACATAAGAATAATGAAAATGAACTGACAGCTCATGCAAGTTATCTGAACTGTAGTTCATTTCCACCATCTCTAATAAAAAATTTAACAAATTTTCTTTCGGATTATCATCTCGACTCTAGGTTTCACTCATTTCCAATTTCTTGAGTTTTAGTTTTGGTAGACATGAAATTAACAGTTTTCGATGAATAAAACATTTTGTATCCATTTGATGAAAGGGTAAATAAACTCCAAAATTCAAAAAATGATATTACAAAAGTTAAGGAGGTAAAGGCCCTAATTCCAAAAAGTTTGAACATAAATAATGGGATCATTACGTTTTTGCTACTGGCTCATGTAACTTACTTGAGTTGACGGCTCATATACAGTAATACACACACGCATACATACATATATATGTGTGTATGTGTACAAATATATGTATATGGTACAAATATATTTAGATGTATGTGCATTTGATAGAATACTATTAAATCTAAAATGTTAGTTTTAACACTTTTTCCACCACAAATTTAATAGTAATTCACCAGCATTTTATCCTCTTCTCACTATTCACCTTTTGAAATTTTGACTAGCATATGTCTCAAGACAAATAGATGGTGAAAGATGTGTTAAATATAACTTTTTAGAGAGTCCCTCTAGCCAAAGTTGGCTAGAGAAATGACTAAAAACTCCCATTTCCACATTTTTTTTTATCAAACCTTATCATGTTGATCACCAACGCTTTGGGTTCACACAGACAAAATTATGGGCTGTAGGGTTGATTTACCCATCGATCAGTAAGTACAGAATATTGTTTTTGAAAATTATTAATTTTATACCTGCTTGATAAAAGGTTAAATCTTATTATATTCTCATAATTTTTGGTATGCATGGACCCAAATGGATGGACATCAACATGATAAGTTCCGATGGAAGAAAAAAAAAATGGAAAAGTAAATTCTTGGTTGTCCTTCTAGCCAACTTTGGTTAGAGAGATACTTTAGCCCCTTTTATATACATATATGAGAATAATGGAAATGAGTTGCTAATGCAGGAAATTTCTTCCTCTGACAACCTGTTTCTATTATCTCCAATATTTTTTAAATTTTTTTTAAAGAGATTATGATATCAATCCCCTAGGAAAATGAATAGTTTTCAGTAAATAGAAATCTTCTGTCCACTTGTTGGAAGGGGCAAATGTTGATTATGAAAAAGCTAAGGTGGGGATTGTGATCCAAAAAGAAATTTGAAAAATTAATAATAGAACACCGGTTTTTTCACTGACAGCTTATGTAAGTTTCCTGCACTGGCTGCTCAGTTATAATAATTCCATATATATATATGGAATTATATATATATATATATGTGTGTGTGTGTGTGTATATATATATATATATATATATATATATATATATATATATATATATATATATATATATATATATATATTGTTATTATTCTAAACTGCATGTGTCAGTCTCTCATTCTACTAACGGCAAACATTCTGATTTGGTGGCTCTATTGGGTTGTTATGGCTTTTCTTTGGGGTTATTAGTTTACACAACTACTACTGATAAACAAGTTAGTAGAGGTCTAAGCTGATGCCAGGTATAAGATCTAATTAGTTCTAGCGTCACCGGTTCAGACCTTTGCTTCTTAGAAGCCAACTGCAGTCTGGTTGACATATTAGTTCAGCTGCTATCCCATGCATAAGCATATTTGTATAGATATTTCCCTGCAAAAAGCGATAGCATTCAGAATTTCTAATGCTTTTGTGCCTCCAGCCAGCATAATTAGATTTGTCTCTCCTACATCCTTCAATAATCACTTGACCACTGTGAACCAACGAGCAGCAAGCCAGTATCTGGCCACTTTGCGAATTAAATCTCAATAATGCCATTCTTTTTTAATTTGCAGTTCTTGATACTCTTAACTCTGCAGTATTCATTGTTCCAAGAAATACTATGTTTGATAATCTTTCATGCTTGTTTGCTTTCCTGTTCTTATTACTCTCTTGCCAATAATTTAAAATTTTCTTCTTGGTCATATCGTTCCTCAATTTATTGATCTGTCCTTGCATAATTCCAGGCGACGCCTGAGCGTTCAGTTCCTCTATACAACAAGGACGTTAAAATAATTATCCGCGAACCAGTGCAGTTTGATGTCCAAACCTTGAGTCAGGAAGCGATGACTCTACGAGGCTCAACAAAGGTGGCTCTACACAAGCATTTCAGATCAGATATGGACAGCCATTGAGAGATTGGCGATACTTCAGTTTGTCCCTTAAGAAAGAAAGAGGAGATAAAGTAACTTGTCAGGTGGTGGTGTTAATTCTAGTAATGTTAACTTTTTTTGGGGATATTTCCCCTTTCATTCAAATAGTTTTATATAGTGATTTTTTTGAGAAAATAATATTTTCACCAAAATTAAGGTCCTGTCTCTGTACCATGTGTAAAATTTAGTTTCTATCAGGTTGAGCAATGGATGATGCCCTCTGTTCCTTCATTCTCTCTCTCTTCTTGTCAAAATAAGGGGTATTTGGATTGTTAAAACTAGCTTGAATGAAGCCTGCAAATTTGCAATTATATTTGTATATTTATCTTACTTCAATCTCTTTTGATTCTGAAGCCTGGTGTAATTTAGCTGGTATAATTTTATTACTGCAAGAGGATACAGCAGAAATGTATCTGAGGATGTGATTGTAGAAGCAAACCTTCATGTTGACCCTATTCAAGCCATACTCAATCAAATTTTCAATCCTACCCCACCCTAGTTTTTTGTTTTTTTTGTTTTTTTTTGATGTGCTTAAGGGGTATCACAAGGAAATACACATGGAGATGTCCATAAATCTCAATGTAGAGCGTGTAGAGTGTATGTATACATGGACGATCTGAAATATTAATTATGGTTTTCATACTCTAAATTAGGTGGTATATGTCATTTAAACACTTACTTTATTATTGATTAAAATTTAATTTGTTTTGTTCTTGAAAACATTCATTTTGTGCCAATTCAATATGCAGTTAATATTTATCGAAAATTGCATGTTTCTCCGTACCACTATTTTAGGATATGAAAATTATAACTAATTAATCGGATCATCCATATTAAAATTTAGGGGTATTTACAGGTTTGTTCCTTAAATCTTTATAATTTTGATTTAGTCCCCCAAATCTTCATATTTAGGATTTAGTCCCCCAAACCCTCTAAGTTACTACAATTTAGTCTCTCCATTAGTTTTCCCGTCTAAACAAACGGTAGAATTTAATTTTTATTTTTTTTAATAATGAAATGACTTAAATACTCCTATAAAGAAAAAAGGGGAAGAATAAAGATATAGAAGAGAAAAAGAAAAGGAGAAGCCAATGAACCCAATGAAGAAAAGGAGAAAAGAGAAGGAAGAGAGAAGGAGAAGAGAAGAGGAAGAGGGAAGGAGAAGAGAGAAGAAAGAATAAAGAAAATGAAAAGAGAGGAGGAAGAGGGAAGAAGTAGTTAAGGAGGGGTAAAATGAAAAAATCAGATCAAAAAATAAACTGAGCTAACGGAAGTTAGGGAAGGAAACTAAATTATTGTAACTTAGAGGATTTGGGAGACAAAATTCTAAATATGAAGATTTATGGGACTAAATTATAATTTATAAAGATATAAGGGACAAATTTATAAATACCCCTAAAATTTAAACGGTGTCTCCAAATGCAATTATCTGAGAAAACACTTTTTCTTAGTATTTAATTCCCAGAAATGATCTCATCCTGGGCTACGTGATTCAATCAAAATTCAACTTTGCAAGCAAATGAGTATCATATGAAAACAAAAGCCGTGCATATCTGTAGTCCGCGTTCCCAACGTCGCTATTAACATATATATATATATATATCCCAACCCCAAACAAACAAAAGCAAAAAATCTCACTCAACGCGGCATTGATTTTAGCATTGAATAATAATAATAAATTCAAGTTAGCTGCCACTTGGTTTCTATTAAAATCTTTTTCTTAGCTCCCTTAACTTCAGTGAAACTCCTCAGAATCTTCCCCCAACCGCCATCAACCGCCATCTATATAATAAACCAACCCCTCACCTCACCTCACCTCACCACAACTCCATTCATTCACTCCTTCCATCATCCATGGCAATGCCATCTACATTCATCACCAAGCTACGCTCCACACTGTCCCCAGCCAAGAAGAAAAAGCCGCCACCGGCGCCGAACTCATTCACACTGTCCCCAGCCAAGAAGAAAAAGCCGCCACCGGCGCCCAACTCATTCCACTGCGTGTTCCGCTACTTCGACGAGAACGGCGATGGCAAGATCTCCCCCGACGAGCTGCGGGCCTGCATGAGGGCCGCAGGGGAGGAGCTGTCGCTGGAGCAGGCGGAGGCGGTGGTGCGGTCTGCGGACTCGGATGGCGACGGCATGCTGGGGCTCGAGGAGTTCGTGCAGCTGGTGGAGGCGAAGGGGGACGGGGAGGAGGAGGAGGAGCAGGGGAGGAGCCTGAAGGAGGCTTTTGAGGTGTACGAGATGGAGGGGGAGGGGTGCATTACGGCGAGGAGCCTCAGGAGGGCGCTGCGGCGGCTGCTGGGGGAGTCGAGGAGCGTGGAGGAGTGCAGGGCGATGATCCGGAGGTTCGATGAGAATGGAGATGGAGTTATCAGCTTTGATGAGTTCAGGAGGATGATGGTGATGATGTAGACATTAATTGGATATATATAGATTTCATGGCATGCAGGAGATTCTAACACATTGGTTTGGTTTGATGCAGCAATATTTGCAAAGTTGTTTACTTACAGAGATTGGTTTGATTTATACATTGAAAGATTAGCAGAGTGTTGTTAGGTTTGTGTCGGTGATGATTCTTTTCTTATGAGAAATAAAAGATATCAAGGGAGATGTCTTGATCTTCAGGCTTATCTTGAGCTTGCTATAGGGTAGGAACGAGAATGAACGCGTTCACAAGCTAATTTTTAATTTGTTCTATTCAAAATTTAAAATTAGAAAAAATATAAATTTTATTTTTACTTCAAAATTTTAATTATGGACATGTTGCTGGGACAATAGAAGAAGATTGACATAATTATGTATGATTATATTTGACTGCTACGTTTTATTAACACCCGACCCGATTAATGGAGTATAGGGGGCATATGCTTATTGTTTGCGCTCAAAAAATAAAATGAATTGTCTCGTACATGCTAATGTTATTGTAGTTCATTTTGATGCCAAAAAATAAAATGAATTGTCTTGTACATGCTAATGCTAATGTTATTGTAGTTCATTTTGATGTCGCTTTGCATATGCTTTTTGAAGCGCTTTCTGAAGCGAGAAGAAAATGAAATTTCTTGGAATAGATATTTTCGATTTAATTTTGATGATACGATGATTCAATCCTAATTTTTCATGTTTAGTAAAATCAATTAAAAAATAGTGTGACTCTTAAAATATCATCAAATTTAGTGATTCTTTTCCTAATTACCATTCACCAAAGACGAGTTTTACATTTTTTGTCTCTTCTAAAAAAAATATTTAGTAATAATTGGAATCATAAGATATAGTATTTTAATAGTATTTTAATAGAATAGTTATTGCAATATTGAAACATAATAATCAAAAGTACAAGAGATTTAATAAGATATTAATTTGGATAGCGAGGCATAATGATATTTTAAGTATATAAGACATAATATTTTGACAAAATGATGTTTCTTTTATCATTAAATTATTAGATGTAAAGTTCTGATGGTTTGTTTTTGGTGAAATTGATATGATGGTTTGTTTTTGGTGAAATTGATAAGAATGCTTTGATCACATTTAGAAAATTTTGTTTTCTTGAACACACATTTTCATCCCATTTCTTTATCATTAAATTAACATTAAAGGCTAATGTGATACAAGCGGACTTCAAATTTGACTTCTAGTACACTTACTAAAAGTTTTTAGAGAATTACTAAATGCGCCCCATGTTTTTCTTAGTAAATTTTAGAAGTTAGAAGAAAATAGTTTTTATTGTGCATCATAATGGTAGTTGTTCATTCGGAATAATTAGTTAATAAAGTTAGGATCAAGGGTCAATAAGGTATATCTATGTATCGTATTAGTTGATATCGATATAATGTTATGTTGTTAATATGATATGTCCGGTATTATAAATTCTAGTATCGTTGATATCGATAGGCTTCCATATTTCAAACCTTGCTACGCCAAATAAAGGCAGCGTGGATAGCGTTGGCTCTTGATGGAGCAAAGACAGGACAAAAGAAAAATGAAGAAGGAAAAGGATAAGGTCTGTGCAGGATATTTAGAGTGCGCACCGACAAAACTAGAGAAAATACAAAAAGGAGAGCCCACCAAGATAAGCTGAAACTGCCCCGCCATCATTATCCGGGCCCCTTTTTAAGACTTGGTCGGCCCATTTACCTTCACCTCCAAGCCATTTCAAGAGAAATTCTAAATGCGCACCACATTTTACTTAGTGAGCACCAACTCCTATGGAAAAGTGATTTACAACATAGTGGAAAATGGTGCTCAGTAAGTCGAATTTGGTGCGCATTTAGAATTTCCCCCATTTCAAACTCAATATCAAAGCCCAATTTTGGGCGAAACTCCTCTGTTTGCCCTCTAGCATGGCCCGAAAGCCAGCAGTCACTATAAGAAAACTGGTTTTTTTTTAATAAAAATTTTCGTAACAACTGTAAATATTATCACTAAATGAGCATATTTTGTTACAACAAATAAATCTTATCACGAAAAATTGATTTTTTGTGACAACGATAAATATTCGTCATGTAATATTTCTTGGATGTGCACCCATTGCCTCCTTTTTAGCCTACCCCAAATACTTGGAATAAAAGGCTTAGTTGTTGTTGTAGTTGTTGTTGTAGTGATAACGTATTAGAACTGTTTGGTTTTTTAAGTCCTCCTGACTCCCCTCAATGGTGGTGGTGGTGGTAGTTGTTAGGGTGAGATTCTTCTATCATGACTGTCGTCTGGACTAACTGAAACCACATCGACACAACACTTGTTCTAAGTAATTATCCGTAGGTGTTGCGTTTCATCGTAAAAGCTACGCAAGGACTCATTTTCTTCAACATCTGTAATTAAATGTGCGGTATTGGTATCTGAATATCTCTGATACCGTAATAAAATCCCTTTCACCACATATGAACTCGGAAGTTATGTTAAGAATTAACTGAAATTATTTTGTATCATAACATGCTGAATCACTGTGTCGGAGAATATAAATATTCTCTCAGGTAAATTGCAGAGAAACCCTCCATGATATGAAAGTTTAAGCTCTTGCTACCTTCACACAAATTATTTTTGTTACAAGAGCTCATTGAAGCAGCTCAAACCATATGTTTATATACTAAATACTAGAGCAACTCATACTATGATACAATTCGACATCAATTCTTCCTATTCTAATGGTTTGAAGTGTGATATTGTACATTGTTAGACAATTGACAAGGTAAAAGAATACCATTGCATTACCTTGAATTATTTATCTTAACAAGGTTTTGTTTAGCATCAATAGAAATAAAGTGTCAAAAAAATTAATCCATAGATAGGAATGATAATATACATGTCCACGGGCTAGTTTTTCTGCCCTCAATGTATAAAATTTTAAATTTGAAAAATTAATTCAAAATTTTGTATAAACCTGTGGATACATCCATTACTATCCTTATCCATAGATAACACAATTTTTATTTGTGAGAAGTTCATAGTGCGTTCCTAATTGCGGTGTTGTATGGATTATTATAGAAAGGTAGAGGTGCTGATAACGGGCAAAAGAAAAAAAAAAGAAGAGAGAACAAACTTCCTGTAAAACCTTAATATTAAAAGAGGGTTTCTAAGAAGTTTCTATTTTTTTCCTTATCCCCGAGTTTCATGGAAGAATTTTCCAAAGAGAATTAAGAAAGGGTTAATTGCATGAGATTCAAAAATTATAGGAGTAGTGTAATTTATTATCCATTACGTTTAAAACTCTCCATTTAGATGTTGGACTCCTAAAGTCATTAGTTAAAAGTTTATTATTCTCACCCTTGTTTAATTTCAGCTTTATTTTTTTTTATAAAATTCCTAAACTCTCGGCACATTTTGGGAGAGTTCTTAGTGAGAGAGAGAAGAGTAATTAAGGAATTTCATAAATAAAAAGTGAAGTTAAAGTTAAACAGGGGTGAGAATAACAAACTGTTGATTAATTATTTTATGAGTCTAAGAATTAAACTGAGAGTTTTAAAGTTAAGGGGTAATAAATTACACTACTCCTATAGTACGGGAGTCTCACTGCAATTACCCCAAAAAAATATCTCTGCAAATTGATTCCTTAGAAGAATATTTTCCAAAATCAACATATCTGGATTTGTCAAGTTCGAATCTAAATTGCAGAGGGATCCAAACTTGGCAAGTCTAATTAAGTTAATCAGAATCTAGACTTGTCAAGTCCAGATTCAACGGAACCTAGATCCAAACTTGACAGTTCTGGGTCTCTGGCATTAGCATAAACATATTGTGCATATTTGATATGCACAATTACCTATGCATATCAAATATGCACAACATGTCCGATGTGCTCTCTTCGTCTCTCTCCCTCTTCCCCCCTCTCTCTCTCTGCCCCTTCATCATTCTTTCTTCCCCTCCTTCAATCTCTCTTATGCTCTCTTCCTCTCTCTGACTATCATCTCGTGCTCCCTTTCCTAATCCGTCTCCATCTACTCTCTTTCTTCCTCTCTCCCTATATCTTCTCTCTCACCATCGATCACTCTCTTTCTCACCATCCATCCCTCTTGTTTTCCTCATTTCAAACTTATCCTTCAAATCTTCAATTCAAATCAGAACTTTCAACTCAAATCATATCCTCTTAACTCAAAACTTATTCTATTCAATATCATCATATAATTCATATCGTCCAAGAACTCAAATAAATTATCAAAAATTAATATTATGATAAAACAAAGGTGAAGCATGTTCCCTTTTGAAATTGAATTCAAATAAAGTTGACATATTAGAAAATTTAATAAAATAACATGAAACAGAAATTGTTCAAATACTACAAATTAATCAATACATTAATTTTAAAGAAACTAATGTATGAGGCCATGTCGAGATATGTGAGGTCATGGGCATCTCTGCAGTCTGCCAAGTGTGGTTTTAAGTTGTATATATGGTTGCGATGGTACGCAGTACATTAGTTACCAGGTTAGATTAGGGACTGTGAGGGTCCAACAATGTCTTCATACTAATTACACTCGTGCATTCATTCATTCATTCATTCAGAACATTGCAATGCATATCCGACATTGTTTGAGTTCATCCAAGTGGAGGCTGTGAAGGTCCGCATTGCATTATATTGCACTATGTCTGGTGGGGTCGCTGTGAAAGTCCTGTAACGCCCGAGTTACTGGAGATGGTTATGAGGGTCCGATGTTGCCCTGAGCTAACTCTCCTCTTGCAGTGGTATCTATGGAGGAAGTGGAGGAGCTAGAGGTCGAGGAGCTGGAGGTAGAGGAGGCGCATTGAGCTTATACTTCTCTAAAAGCGATTAAGAAATCTCTTAAATCCAAACATCATTCTCTCGTATTCTTCCTAGTCAAGGCTTTCATGCAACCAGTCAATTTGACCAATAACAATGTGGATGCCCCGCATTTGTACACAATTTAAAATACTTGTTAGTAATGCAATACAATACAATAATAAAAATAACTATATTATTTAATTTTTTACTTAATTAATGTAATATTACCGGATCTCTTTTGATTTGCTTTCTAGGAATCTAACACCTCGTGATGCCCTAACACCAGAAACAACATGCAAAAAGCGATTATAGGTGAGTCACCTTGTTTTACATGAGATTCTGTCGAAGGTATACTTGATTAACAATTTCTTATTGCAAGTATTTATCTATTGTTACGTTCTACATACATCCTCAGGATGTGTTAGGAGTGGCCGAACTGTCTCATCACATGAAAAAACATGCATCTCCACAATCTTGAAGCACAATAACAGGGTTGTGCTCTCCACATGCTCGCTACCTCAGCATAAAAAGAATGTAATAGACTAATAGTTTCTGCTCCATAAGATTTCCACATTACTTATTAACATAAGATTTCAAAATTAGAAAAAAAAATAAAATTAAATGTTATTACGTAAAAATACAAAAAAGTATTATGTACAGTAGTCTTCTTTAGCAGATCGACTAATTATGATAGAAATACAGCTCCCAATAGAGTCAAATTTCAACCCTGGTTAACATTCCATCTCTCCCTCTCTCTCAATATATATATATGTGTGTGTGTGAACCTATAGAATTTATACATACATATATATATATATATATATATACACACACACACACACATATACACATATATTACATATATATACATTTAAATACATATATACATATATACATATATATTTATATATATACATACATACATATACATACACACGTATGTGTGTGAACCTATAGAATTTAGACATGCATAAAATGTCACAGTAAGTACTTCTAAATACAAATAGGTTGTCACCAATATGGCAATGTATTAAATCAGGCTTTATAACGTAGCACCAGAAAGTGAATAAAGGTTCCCAAGCTTTGTCTATTATTGCTTCTCACGTAGTCACATCCATCTTAATATAGAGATGTGCCAATCTCTTCTCTAACTTCTATCTCCTACATTTCTAGGTGTATACAAGTAAAAAAATTAGATAAGGAAGCATTTAAAGAGGAATAAATAGGTGGACGGAACTTTCAAGAAAATAAATCTATCCTGTACGTATGCTGTTGGCTCATTTATTTGGGTCACGGGGAAGAGATTTTGATAGCTAACCTAACTTGTCGACGCCACACCGCTAGTGGTTGGAGTGCTCCCTGTCAATAAAAATGGGGATACACGCTCGCAGCCCACACAACTTTATATATATTTGGGTTGTAATTCTCCTTCTCTATATCACAAAATTACATGTCTGTACATGTGCATACAGGTGTGTGTGAAAAGTGTAACCAAGGTGTCTTAATATGGAGTTATTTATGAAGGCATCCCTAAACTTTAGCATCAAAGTTTTATGTAGACGATTCGAATCATTAGTTATAATGTTTACGTGTTAAAATGGTAGTGTACAAAAATATTATGCATTTTTTATATATTTTGACTGTATATTGGATAGTCACAAAATGAGCGGATTTTCAATAATAGAACAAATGATATTTCCTGATCAATGACGAAAAAATGTATAAATCATATGATTTTTTAAACACAATCGATTTAAATAAAGAGGTTATAACTAACGGTTTGAATCATACCACATAGACCATATACACTGAGATTGAGGCAAGCATGTAGGCAATACTGGGTGTATGCACAAGCTTGCGCACGTGTGTTCATGCATGTGCGTATGTGTATACGTGTAAGGACGCGGGTGTGTGCGTGCATGCGTGTGCATGCATACATGCGGGGGCGCGCGTGTATGCATGCCCATACATGTGTGCATGCGGGTGCGTGCGTGCATGTGCGTTTGTACCAAAGTGCTTGCAAGCATACATGTGCCCATGCATGTGCATGCTCATGCGTGCTTCATATTGAGATTATCACAGATCTGAGTAGCAATTGCAGAATAATAAAAAACAATAAATCACACGAATACAAAGACATACGTGGTTCGTTCTAAATTGGACAACGTTCATAGCCATAAAGATTTTTCTTTACTTATTTGAGAATAAAGTTACAAGTTCAGGATGAGAATATATATACCTGAATTGTAGCCCACTATCATGTGAAATTACCTAAATACTCTTTTAAAAATAAAAGATAGCCCCAAAGTTGGAATTTCATTTTAAATTATACATTTCAAGATAGAACTATTAGAGATTGAATAGTTTGTCGGTAGGCCAGAATTATGGTTTCTAACCCACTCAACATACAAACTGACATACAAAACATAATAGGACCTACACATCATATATTAGATCGATACTCGCCAGTCCAGAAATTGATTTTATCAATATGGAGTGCACTGGTTCAAGGAGCTAGTTTAGTTAGGGTTGTTACATCTAAACCTGATCGGATCCCTTTTCCAACATATTTTTGGATGCTAGATACTTTGTCTAGAAGTTGGACCGGCTCATAATATTAAATTGGGTACAAATATTGTTGAAATAGACCTGAACCCTAATCAAATCCGATGCATTCACCTTCCTGCTCCTGCTAACAATTAATTAAGTAGAAATTATTATATATATATATATATATATATATATATATATATATGAGTAAACGGGAAATTCACCGGCGGTGAAGGGAGTTCCTTTGCTGCCGCTTAAGTGGCCCAATAAAATTATTACATGTGGCACCACTTTTGGTTAAAAAAATTTATTTATTTCTTATCTTGAATAACGCCACGTGTAATAATTTTATTGGGCCACCTAAGCGGCGGTGAAGGAACTTCCTTCACCGCCAGTGTATTTCCCGTTTCCTCTATATATATATATATATGAGGAAACGGGAAATACACCGGCGGTGAAGAGAGTTCCTTCACCGCCGCTTAGCTGGCCCAATAAAATTATTACACGTGGTGCCACTTAAAGTAACAAATAAAAAAATTCTCTTAAATACCCCTTGAGTGGCGCCACATGTAATAATTTTATTGGGCCACCTAAGCGGCGGTGAAGGAACTCCCTTCACCGCCGGTGTATTTTCCGTTTACTCTATATATATATATATATATATATGTAAAATTCTTACATTAAACCTAATACACAGGGACAGTTGATGACTTGGGATTAGGGATAAGAATGTGCATGTCCAGAAGTACACAGGGACGTAAACATAACAATATTGGTCCTATCGTAGTCATGTCTGTGCTCTTTCCTTCCATATCTATACATAATTGATGAAAGCGAATAGAGATTAGGTCGGATATTATAGCAAGATATTGGTTTTTGAAAATTGAGTTCTGTTTGCAATAATGAATGCATGCCGTTAAGATAATACTTCCAAGTATATTATGAAAAATTAAATTGGATCTACTTCATATTTTATCATACATATTTTTGCGTATTCAAATATATCGAAGAATGTCAGTACCATCTGCATTTACTTTTTAAAGAGAAGGAATACAAATACCTATATACAAATACGGAATAGAACGCAGATTATTCAATCAAACCATGTCTATCTATTTACATTTGTTGGAGTTGGCTCTTAATTCTGAAAGAGGGCCGAATTGTTTCATAGCGGAGGGGTAATTTTGTAATTTTTTTCCTACATCATTAGGATTTGCATATATATGTATTGTAACCCTATTTTTCATATAATGGAGATTGAATCGCTGCCCAGTAAATATAGGCACACTGTCAAACCACGTAAAATCTCTATATTGATTTCTTTCTTTCTCTTCTCTATTATTTTACTGTTTAATCGTTGCGCACAAATCACAACATCCCTAAATATGAATCTTGAGGTTATGACTACTATGAGGAGAAACTTGTTACTATTTTAGTCCGTAGGCATATATATTGTGATAGCAATTCTAAATGGTCATCTCATTGTTCTCATGTTGCTCCTAATAGTCCTTATTATGGGATGGACTATATATGCAAATATGAACCAATATGCTATAGATTAATATTTCAATTAGAAAATTTTAAATAGTCAACCTTGCAGATAGAAAGATGGTTTTTTCTTTCTTCATTAAAAGTTACCTTAAATCTATTTCTTGTTGGAATTTTGTCTTACGGTAGAAGCGCCAAAGATCGAACACAAAATTAGCAAAAAGATATGAAGCAGAATTTTCTAAATCTATCTGAAAAGAGTTTAGCATCTTATCTACTGGTCAGTAGGCTAGTCGATTGGTCCATAACAAGAGTCTATAGAAAGGTCCATTGCTCAATGATTGGTCAGTGATGGTGAATGAGTTTGAGTTAGTTTTGGACTTGATTCGAGTCAGTTTTGTATTGGGTCTCTTAGAGTTTAAAATATTATATATGGACATGAATATAAAGATGTTCATGAACCCTTAACTAGGCCAATATAAAAGAAGCAAGAGCTAGTATTTTGATCGGATTGAAAAATGGAAAATGAGAATCGACAATGAGGAAGCTACTATAGAAAGGATTTCAAAATTAAGCTTGGGATCAGAAGAGAGGCAACACAGTATATCAATTGTGTGGATCATTAAGAAGGTCTATACTCTGTGTATCACTACTAAAAACTAGTGAAATATATCTTCTATCTGCATGGACATACACTAATTGGAGGAATAACGTTATATCGTTGTGTCTTGTGTGATTTTGTATTCTTTGTCGTAATATATTTGTATCTTGTGCCTAAATCATTTATATGTTTATCTTTTCTAACATTAGAAAAGATCATAGCATCAAAATTTTGTTGTGATAATCAGATATAGGGTTTGCTTTAGGGCCCAAAGTCTGACCAATATTTATATTACAATTCTCCCCTAAATACCATGAAATATAGAACACAATAAGAAAAACTAGCAAATTTTTTTCTTCTAATTCTTCTAAACTATATTAACCCCATTAATGATAGTTGCAGACCATTCCATTATAGCTGATGTGGTAGAAAGGACTATACAGAGAATATTATAAGTTGTGGATAGTTTTTCAAAATAATGTTTCTTTTTCATTCATAGGCTTATTTTTTTTAAGATTAGAAAAGATCAGAGCACCTAAATTCTATTATGATAATTAGAGATCTGGAGTTTGCTCTATAGCCCAAAGACTTATCAATATTTATATTGCAATTCTCCCTAAATACCATGAAATATAAAACATAATAAAAAAAACTGGCAAGAACTTTCTGATTCTGCTAAACTACATTAATAACTCCATTAAAAACAGTTAAAGATCAGTTTACATAGAATATTAGGATAAGTTGTGGATAGTTTTTCAAAATCATGCCCCATTTCATAGCAACACACAAAGTAGCCATCTTTCTATAAGAAATTAAATAAGTCCCTCAATGACAAATTGTCCTAGAATTTCATTTAACCATAGATGGACTTTTAAAATTTTTTGTAATGTCAATTATATTTCTCACTCTTACAAAAATAATAGTATTAATTAGTAGAAACACAATTTAATTAGTACTTACCTTTATTAAGGATGTTTGTAACTTATCTTTATTTGTACTGGACTTTTTATTTGTTTACATCATTTTAATTAAGTAGTGCTACCATAAATTTATATTTCTTATATAATTTTCTTACAGTTTTACCTAGCTTTTGACGAGGGCAAGGGACAAGGGAATCAAAGCTTTAGGTCATCCCTAATGAGTTTTCTCTTTTGCTTTTAAAAGATAAACACTTATTAATTAGTAGAAACACAATTTGTGATTATAAAGATAGGTACTAATTTATAGTAGAAACACAATTCGTCCCTTATTAAAAGATAATGGACTTTTAAAAGTGTTTGTAACGTCAATTATATCCAATTAGTTTATTGTAAACCCTAGTTTCTTTTGCTTTACTTTCCAAATTCATGATACTTTTGTGAAATGAACGTTCAAATTAATTCTTTGTTGTTTAAATCCTAGACTCTTTCACCCTCTAATGTGGGGGACTATTTTTACAAGTTTTACAAGAAAACATAGGAGAAAAATTTACTCTATATATTACCTCTAATTATATTTAAGGACACCATTCCTATACAAGATCACTTAGTAATGCAGGACGGAAGCTAAATTAGGATTTATTGCTAGAAATTTAGGGAAGAACAAAAAAATAGAATTTTTTTGAAATTTAGAAAAAAAAAAAGATTGATTTGTGAATCCATTCAGGTGATCTCTCACCCACTCTCAACGAATCCACGATGAGAAATTTAAAGATTGTTTTAGAAATCCACCCAGGCGAATCCACACCCACTCTCAGCGAATCTACGAGAAGAGATTTTAACATGCAAATTCATACATACTTTTCATAATTTTTTTCATTTTTCATTCTCTCTTTCAATTGCTGATTACAAGGCTTATTTATAGAAAAATTTTAACAACAATGATAAGAACAAAATCCTATCTGAATCAAATAAATCCTATCTGATTTGATTTTTAAAATCAAATAAAATCATATCAAATCTTATTAAAATCTTAACAATAAAAATAAGAATCCTATCAAATCCTATCTAATGTGATTTAATTTCCATCACTTACACGCTCTATTTGGTTTGAGGGAAAATGAAGGAAAAGAAAAAAAAAATGTTTTCTATTGTTTTGTTTGAGAGAAAAATTTTTTAAAAAAGGAAGAAAATATTTCCTTACTAACCGCACATCAAGAAAAAACCAAACCATCTTATTTTCTTTCTTTTTCTTTCTTCTTTTTTCTTTCAAACCAAAGACAAGGTTGATCTTTTTAAAGACCTGCAATTTGTCTAGCATAATTGAACAGTGTCTTTGTCCATTTGGAACTTTCATTTGATTTGGTTGCCTTGGTTTGTAACTGTTGTTATTGTTCTTATTTTAACAACTTGCTAAGAGTTGAAGGCTACAGCTAAGATAAAGGGACCATATGATGACAGTGAGACAAATAAGATGGCAATTACTCATGAGATGCCAAAGAGAAAACACATAAGAGATGACCTAAAGCTTTGATTCCCTTGCCCCTTGCCCTTATCAGCAGCTGGGTAAAACTCTCTCTCTCTCTCTCTCTCTCTCTCTATATATATATATATATATATATATATAAGAAAAATAGAATGAGCTGAAAGCTCACGCAAATTATCTGAGCTGCAGTTTATTTCCACTATCTCCAATAATCTTTTTTAAAAAAATTCTTTTGGATTATGATCTTGACGCACTAGGGTTCATTCATACCCAATTTTTTGGGTTTTAGTTTTGATTTAGTCCTCCATCAAGTTAACAAAAAATTAACGATTTTCAATTAATACAACATTTTGTATGCACTTAATGAAATGGTAAATGAACTCCAAAATTTATGAAATTTAATCCGAAAGAAGTTAAGCAGTTAGAGATAGTAATTATAAAGAAAAATTATTGGATTATTATAATTTTGCCGCTAGCTCATGTAACTTTTCCTGAGCTGGCGGCTCACCTACAGTAATCCATACATACATACATACATACATACATACATATATATGTATGTGTATATATATATATATATATATATATATATATATATATATATATATATATATATATATATATATATATATATATATATATATATATATATATATATATATATATATATATATGTATGTATAGAGGATTATTGTAGATGAGCCGCCAGCTCAAGAAAAGTTACATAAGCTAGCAGTAAAACCATAATGATCCAATGATTTTTCTTCAATTTGTTTTTTACAATTGCTATCTTTACCTCCTTAACTTTTTTCAGATTAAATTTTATAAATTTTAAAGTTCATTTACCCTTTTATCAAGTGCATACAAAATATTTTATTAATTGAGAACCGTTAATTTTGTGTTAACTTGATGAAGGACCAAATCAAAACTAAAATCCGAAAAATTGGATATGAGTGAACCCTAGGGGGTCGAGATCATAATTCAAAAGATTTTTTTTTAAATTATTGGAGATAGTGGAAATGAACTGCAGTTCAGATAACTTGCATGAGCTGTCAGCTAATTTCCATCTCTCTCTCTCTATATATATATATAAAACAAAGATAAATTTTATGATAGCACTATTTAGTCCAACCATTTCCAATATTGAAATAGTTAGATTATGAAAAGTACTATGGTTTTCATCCAATTAAAGCTTATGCTTTGCTTCTTCTCTATCATTTATTAAAATGATGCAAACTAAAAAATAAAAATAAATGAGTTCAGTATTTATTTTCCTTGGTAAAAATCAAGTTGCACATCATTACGACCCATGCACAAGCAGTAACCTGTTTCATTTATGTTGAACGTAAACTCTTTCGTAACTCAATTTTTACATTTTTCAACTAACTATGTATATTTTAAAGATAAAAAGTGGCTCTAGCTAGTACCAGAGGACTTTCTATAAATTTTCATTTACATCGTCATGATATTTTCCGCTGAGACATTTATTTATATCTTTGTAAAACCATCGATAAGTGTCCGATTTAATTTTCTTATTAAAATCATATATCCATCATTATGCAGATAAATTAGGAGATGGATGGTTGAGTGTTGTCACGGCTTTTCCGAAATTATTTATGTCAACAAGTATAACTCGGAATATGAACAAGCATAAGAGTAGTATTGCAGTGAATACGATTTTATATTAGTCCAAGTTGGTCCTAAAGAATAGTTGTAATCTATTCAAAGTATCCACAAACTCCTATAGATGCATTCAGATTTCAAGGTTATTCACTTATAGAACATGTGATTTAATTTTCTTATTTTAATGTTAGGATTTTGGATCTAACTCTAGTTGATGTATGGCAAATCGTATCAAAAATCATGAAGAAAATGCCAAATATGCATAAGAGCCTGCGATCAACGGTGGTCACAATTGAGCAGAATCAAGTTAGATGAAGTCAGAATGGTTCTCAGTTTTGTGTTTAAACCCATCATACTCTCAGTTGGGCCCGACGTTTCTCTCCAACAATTGGTATCAAAGCTCAGATTCGGGCCAAGTTGTCGTTGGGTCAAGAGTCCAGGTTATGGCCTAAGGGAGAGTGAAGTCGGTGTTTGAAGCCCGAATTGGTCGAGTTAAATTTGGGTTTGATTTCCCACGAGCCTGCCTCCACGTGGGTGGTTACCAAAGTTAAGTTATTTGGGTTAACTTTGTATTTGGTTTCCCACGTGTCTACCTCCACGTGAATGGTTGTCAAAGTTAAATTGATATACTCACAATGAAGTGGGAGATTGTTAGTTGTTCATATGTGAGTATAGTCCTACATCGAATATGACAAAGAAAGCTAATGTGTTTAAATATAAAGTTGAGACCTTAACTTAACAGCTTAAGATTTTGGGTAAGACTAGTTCTCAGTTTTGTATTTAGACCCATCATGCTCCCGTTGGCTTCGACGTTCCCATTTCTCCCCAACACATCAACTTTAAATCAACTTTAAGCCCATATTTAATCATGAGGCAAGTGAACTAGAAAGTTTTCGTAAGGAGAAGATGTAGAGCTTTTAATTCTCTTTCTTACTATGTCTGCACCTCAATCGGACTTTTGAATCAAAAGTTATAGTTGATTGTTACTACATGCCTTTGTTATAGCCATCGATGATAGGTTTAGCTTTAAAGGGCCATAGTTATAGGCTATTGCTATGACACTGGTTCACTAATAAGGAAGATAGAGTTGAGGTGGTCGATAGCAAGTCACGACATTATGCTTAGATATGATTTTTTTTTAAAAGAGTATTTTGAGTTGGTATTTTAGAGGAGTTTATATGGAAACTAATTTTTATTAGTTCATTAGATGGATGGGCATGATTAAAAGGAAGTGTTAAGGTTTACTTCAAGAGTTGAGAAACTCTATAAATAGAAAACCTTCTTCAAGATCTATATATAGAAAATAGATAGCTCAAGCAAAGGAAATGAAGAGAGATTGCATGAGATTTCATAGTGACAAATCTCGTGGAGTTCGTCTGATTCAAAATTGAAGATTAACTTCAACATTTTCATCTCCGCTTCTAAACATAGATCGTATGGTTTCATGGTAGACTCTTGATGTTTAGATTTTCTTATTAATTATTATTTTATAATTGTAATTTTGAATAAAGGGTACATTATTTGGGTGATTAAAAGTTAGGTTCTAATTGGTTGTTGTCTAATGAGTTAAAGAAAGATACTTTAGATGTGGAACAATGTTATATATCAAGGCCAGTCCTTACTTTAGGTAATCGAAATAGTCGCATTAGGCCTCATATTTTTAGAAGGTCCCAATTCATATTATTTCCTTAATATTTTTCCAAGTCAAACCTTCATAAATGATAGTATGCATAATTGTAGGTTTTTAATAATCTTATTTTTTTCTTTCATTTGATAATGTACATAACGAGAAAAACATTGCAAATTTTATTTTTGTACAAACTTGGAGAATTTAATTTATTTTTCACTAGATAATGCTAGCAAATAGATTTTATACAAAGTCCTTGATAAGATGTGAGTAATTTTAATCATGTTAGATTTATTTGTCACATTCTAAACCTAATTATCCAAACTGCTTTAGATGAAATTACAATTATTATAAAAATTAGAGATGTTATTACATTTATATTTAGTTTTTTAAATTGGATTATATTAATAAATAAATTTATAGAAAAAATAATGTTAAATCTAGAAAATTTCCACTTGATCATAAGTGGTGTTCTTCTAATTCTCAGTTGAATATTGTAATAGAAAATAGATCAATTATAGATGAATATATTGCACATTTTCATTCAATCTCATTATTTAGTTTTTCATCAAGAAAAAAATAATGATGGTGAATATGCTATTATTACATAGTGTTATAAACATCTTAAGATTTTTTTTTTTTTGGATATTATAATTCATTTATTTGATTATAGTTATCCAAACATAACTCAAGCTGCATTAAAATTATTTAGCATTTAAATTTTTTTAAATATCACTTTAATAATTTATTTGATGAGGATAATGCTAGATATATTTGGTTTTACAGTGCAAACCCCAATTGCTACAAGATCTCGACATAATTTCTTGGATTATGATCTCAGCCTCCCATGATTCACTCATACTCAATTTTTTGAGTTTTAATTTTAATTTAATTTTCTATCAAATAGATATAAAATTAACGGTTTTCGATGAATACAACATTTCGTATCCATTTAATAAAATAGTAAATAAACTTCAAAATCTATAAAACTTAATCTAAAATAAGCTAAGGAGGTAGAGACCATGATTCCAAAAAATATGAAAGAAAATAATAAGACTTTTACTTTTTCACTGCTGATTTACGCAACTTACCTGAGCTGGCGGCTCATATACAGTTCTCTCTCTCTCTTTGTATGTGTGTGTGTGTGTATATATATATATATATATATATATATATATATATATATATATATATATATATATATATATATATATATATATATATATATATATATATGGGATGACTGTAGTTGAGCCGCCAGCTCAGGAAAAGTTATGTGAGTTAGCGGCAAAACTATAATGATCCAATGATTTTTATTCAATTTTTTTTTGTAATTACAATATCTACCTCCTTAAGTTTTTTCGGATTAAATATCATAAACTTTGGAGTTCATTTACCTTTTTATCAAGTGCATACAAAATGTTTTATTCATTGAAAACCGTTAGTTTTGTGTTAGCTCGATGGAGGACCAACTCAAAACTAAAACCCAAGAAATTGGGTATAAGTGAACTTTAGGACGTCGAAATCATAATCCAAAAGAAATTTTTCAAAAAAAATTTATTGGAGATAGTGGAAATGAACTATAGCTCAGGTAACTTGCGTGAGTTGTCAGCTCATTTTCACTTTTCTCATATATATATATATATATATATATATATATATATATATATATATATATATATATATATATATATATATATATATATATATATATATATGATTACAATGTGATTACTAACTTTGTTGCCATGATTTAATTAGACAGAAGGTTTTATTATCAAAAAAGATCTACATATAATTAATATGTATCATCTCTCGTTCCTGGAACTATACGTAATGAGCTGTACATGGAGTGATGGAGTGATAAGCTAGTACATGGAGAAGATTATTATAGAAGTAATGATAAGCTAGTACATGGAGTGATAATAGAAAGATTCTTTATTGGTTATATTAGGCTGAATAAATTCATTACAAAAATGATTATTATATATTTACCAAGCAAAAGTTCTTCCAATAGTCTCAATAATATTTGTAGACATCTAAAAAAAAAGAATAATAATAAATAAAAAAAAGTTAATTAATTAATTAAAATTTAAAAAAAAAGAAGAAAAAAAAATTACTGCGGGCCCCGCGGGAGGCTCCCTCGGGTAGAACCCCACGGTTGCACCCGCGGGAGACTCCTGCGGGTGCAACCCGCGGGAGAATCCCGCTGGTTGACACCCGCGGGAGCGATCCCGCAGGTGCCAACCCGCGGGTTGTTTTCCGCCTGTTTCCGTTATTTATTTGCCTGATATTTCGTGATCCGATTTTTCAGGGAGGAATCAAGGCGGATTTCGAGCTTCTTCGGTCTATAAAAGACAGGAGTTGATTCCCGAGAAGGGACTTTTGTGGACTTTTGGACGATTTTGGGCGAGTTCATGAAATCAAGGAGCGGAGCAGAGCCATCCCCTTCCAAGTCAGACGGTCCACGGAGGCACTAGCGAGACTCCATCGCCACCCGAACTCACATAAAAAAAGGGAATAAATTAATATTCCCGTTCTTGTTATTTCTCAGATTTTTTTTGTAATCTCAATTTTCGTTGTAATCAAATAATTTTGTAATGGAAGGAGAAATCCAATTTTTGAGCAAATAAGAACTGGCGACCACAGTGGGAGCCTCTCTGTTTACAACAGAGAATCTAGTGGCGCAATCTGACTTGGTAGCGATCGGATCGGTTGTTGAAACGCTGGTCATAGAATTCGACCAACAAAAATATGATGAATTTTTATCTTTCTCTGGTTCGGAGCCTAGGCGTCATCGCCGGGCGACGATGAAAAAATGTGAGGCGTCATCGCCCACCGGAAATCAAAAGGCGTCATCGCCTATTAAAACTTACGAGGCATCATCGCCCGTTGAAACTGACAAGACGTCATCGTCTGTCAAGTATACGGCGTTATCGCACGTTCCAAGGTCAAACCAAAAGTCAAATCAAACTCTAACCCGCTCCCAAAAGAGAAACCTAAGGCGTAAAACTCAATGAGCACGCATCAATCATACAGAAAGGGTTGCAGAAAATTTCGGAACAGTGAAAAATTTCGGAGCAAACCCACGGATGCAATCACGGGTTGAATCCCGCAAAAGCAACCCCACGGGTGGCTACCCGCGGCTTGCAACCGCGAGTGGCAACCCGCGGTTGCCAACCGCGGGAGGCATCCCGCGGGTTGCACCCCACAGGAGCGAACCCATGGGTACAAACCCACAGTTGCAACCGCGGGTTGCATCCCGCAGATGCCACCGACGGGTTACGTTAAATGAACACAACCCTCATGTCTCTTCGAGCACGCCTATGGTGAGCACACTACATACACCAAGAATTTTAATCTCTCTATCAGAGGCGTGCGGGGCCCACACAACTACTCAGACCAGTGTGCACTCCAGAAGAATCAGCAGAAGGGTTGGAGATAATTTAATGCTGGAAGAGAGCTCAGCCCTGAAATATTGCAAACTCTTCAGTATTATGAACCGAATTTGGACGCAAGAGGCGTCAAGATGCAAATGGAGATGATAAGGTACCTCAAGATTTGAGAGAGTACCTCAATTGGAAGAAGAACTCCTCACAAAATATTCCTCACTGTCAATGCGAACAGCTAATCTCAACCGTTCTATCAAACTGCCAATGCAACTCCAAACGGTCCGTTTTTTAGTGGATCACTAAGCCTAAAAGAATATGAATGGTGAAAAAGGTGTGCTCAGAAACCGATTTGCCTGCTACCTCATCGCATATGGTTAATAAAGGCAAAAAAGTGAACGGAAACAACCCTTCAGATAAGGAAATCACTCCAGGGTCAAAAGGAGTTTCTATCGAACCAGAGGGCATGCGCTTAGAAGAAATCTCTGGAAGGCTTGAGAAGAGACAAGAAAAACGTCTCGAACAGAAAGAGCAGATTATAGAAGAAATGAAACAATTTTTAATTGAGTTGTTAGCTCAAACTAGAAAGAACCAGTTCTCGTCGTCCATTTCTGGTCGGCAGAAAGGAAAATGACCCGTCCAAATAAATGAAGACAATGAGGACGAGGATGAAGAAGTACCTCCTCATTCAAGAGAGGAAGAGGAAGTGAAGGTTATCATCAACCCTCACGTAGAAAAAATGGAGAAGATGGAGAATCAACTACAAGCTCTTCTTCATCGAAAGAAACTGCAAGAGATGGGGGTAGTCCGTCCTTATCCCATAGAATGGGAGACCATACCCTATCCTGCAAAATACAAACCGTAGAACCTTCAGTCATTCGACGGTAGAGGTTCGCCGCAAAAGCACATCTTCTACTTTCTGTCGTAGACAGGACATCTCATGGGGAATGATCCGACTATGACTAAGATATTTGCGAGCACTTTACGGGGGCCCACATTTACCTGGTTCATGCAGCTACCCTAGGGAACAATTAAATCATGGGCTGATGTAAAACGTGAGTTCCTAGCCCGATTCTTTGAAGATGATACAGAAGTCTCTATACTATCCTTGCTAGCAGCAAAGCAAGAGGAAGGCGAGACGGTCAAAACTTATGTCGAGCGATTCCGAGAATTTTCTGTTCGATGCCCACATGGCATGACGCAGGACACGCTTGTGGAAATCTGTAGACACAACTTGTTGACCGATATCCTAGACAAGATGGGCTCTGTCGAATCCAAAATATGGAAAGATCTGCTTAAGCAGGGTGAACAGGCCAGAGAAATACTTCGACGCCTCGAAAAATAGCAGTCTGCAACCGGAGGCAGTACAAATGAACCTCCATTCCAGTTTTTCCGTTCTAAAGGGAAAGATATAAAGGCAATGGCGGTAGAAAACACACCGAAACAGAAAGCATGGCCAACTATAAGCAACACAGCAAAGTCACCCAGACTTCAAAAGCAGTATTCATTTAAGAATGAGCATACTGCTACTATGTTCAATTTGCTCAGCAAGCGCAAGATGCTAAAGTTGCCAGAGAGCAAAAGACCTGAAGTGGTTGGGAAGACTAACGATCCGAATTACTGCCTGTACCATCGGATTGTAGGTCACCCCACAAAAAATTGTTTTATTTTAAAAGACAAAATTCAAGCGTTGATTGACGCTGGAGCAGTTCAGCTCAAAGCTGAACAAAAAAGGAGTTAGAGCTAACTCCGACACATTTAATGTGTGTGGTCTAAAGGTACCACTTGGGCTCACAACAATTCCCAAAACGAGTTCAGGGTGGTTAATTTAAACCCCATAACCTGCAAAAAAAAATCAAAAAATCAAAAAAAAAATGAAAAAAAAACAAAAAAAAATATATAAAAAAAATAAAAAAAAACAAAAAAAAATAAAAAAAAACCAAAAATAAAAAAAAATGAACTAACCAACGCCGACAAGGCTACGGGAAGAGAATAAATTTCTCGCCAGCCCCAACATGCTGGGGGTAAAAAGCATGAATCACCCAACGCCGTCAGAGCAACGGGAAGAGAATAAGTTTCTCGCCAACCCCACCATACTGGAGATAAAAATATGAATCACCCAACGCCGTTAAGGCAGAGGAAAGAGAATCAGTTTCTCGCCAACCCCACCATACTAGGGGTAAAAAAAAAAAATATGAATCACCCAACGCCGTTAAGGCACAGGAAAGAGAACCAGTTTCTCGCCAACCTCACCATACTGGGGGTAAAAAATATGAATCACCCATCGCTGTTAAGGCACAGGGAAGAGAACCAGTTTCTCAGTAACCCCACCATACTGGGGGTAAAAAGTATGAATCACCTAATGTCGTTAAGGCAGAGGGAAGAGAACCAGTTTCTCGCCAACCCCAACATGCTGGGGTAAAAAGCATGAATCACCCAACGCCGTCAGGGCAACGAGAAGAGAATAAGTTTCTCGCCAACCCCACCATACTGGGGATAAAAAGTATGAATCACCCAACGCCATTAAGGCACAGGGAAGAGAACCAGTTTCTCGCCAACCCCACCATACTGGGGGTAAAAAGTATGAATCACCCAATGCCGTTAAGGTAGAGGGAAGAGAACCAGTTTCTCGCCAACCCCACTATACTGGGGGTAAAAAAAATATGAATCACCCAACGCCGTTAAGGCACAGGGAAGAGAACCAGTTTCTCGCCAACCTCACCATACTGGAGGTAAAAAGTATGAATCAGCCAGCGCCGTTAAGGCAGAGGGAAGAGGACCAGTTTCTCGCAAACCCCATCATGCTGGGGGTAAAAGCATGAATTGCCTGAAGCTGCTAAGGCAAAGAGAAGAGGAAAAGTTTGGCATTTAAGCCCAAACGAAACCCTCGACAACTCACCATGCTGAGGGGAATAGCATGGCTAGCCCGACTCAAACGGTAGTTGGTAAAGGCTAATCAAATCCGTTGATAGCTGGGGGTTTGCTAAAAATCCCATGACAAATCTGTCACAACAGTATCCTCATCCGAATATAAAGATACATCACTGCCCTAAACTGCTAAGGCGAAGGGAAGAGGGAAAGTTTGGCATTTAAGCCCAAACGAAACCCTCGACAACTCACCATGCTGAGGGGAATAGCATGGCTAGCCGGACTCAAACGGTAGTCGGTAAAGACTAATCAAATCCGTTGATAGCTGGGGGTTTGCTAAAAACTCTAATCAGATAGATCTCTTGTCACGTTAAGATTGCACCTCTGACAACAAAACTTTTCTCGTCATTTTTCTCCAGCAGAACAAGTGACACTCCAAAATATTTGTCAAGTTAAAATCATACCTCTGACATCATAAGTCAAAATCAAATGAGATAAAATCCGATTAAATCTCCTGTCATGTTAAGATTTCACCTCTGACAGAAAAGAAAACTCACACTTCATCGAGTCCAATATTACAGCTTCTGATGAACTTATTTTTGATATCGTTAAGTAAAAAATTACCTCTGATGAAAATTATCTCCCTATCAAGTTAACAGTTACCTCTGATAGTCCGATTTTAAGGCTAAATACGTTAACCGTCACATCTGTTTAGTCAGCTTGTTCCTATTACGACCAGATCCTCTGAATAGGTTGAGCTCCAAGACACGTTTAATGTCACCTCTGTCTTTCCCTGATCCGTCATACTAGATGTCACTGAACGGTTAGGATTAAAATGAGCACGTTAACATGATACATCTGCTTGTCACCAAATGAGTACGTTAACATCATACCTCTACTTGTTATCTAATGAGCACGTTAAAAACATACCTCTGTTTGTTATTGAATAAGCATATTAACGCCATATCTCCTCTCATATCTTACGAAATACGTCAACAATTATTTCTGTCTACCAAATTCTTCACACATCTGATAGCCAAAATCAAATAATCCAAAGTATTTCAAAATTCAGTATAGCTAAATACAGAACTTCGAAAACTTTGGAGGGGGTTATGTAGACATCTAAAAAAAAAGAATAATAATAAATAAAAAAAGTTAATTAATTAATTAAAATTAAAAAAAAAGAAGAAAAAAAATTACTGCGGGCCCCGCGGGAGAACTCCCGCGGGAGAATCCTGCGGGTTGACACCTGCGGGAGCGATCCCGCAGGTGCCAACCCGGCGGTTGTTTTCCGCCTGTTTCCGTTGTTTATTTGCCTGATATTTTGTGATCCGATTTTTCAGGGAGGAATCGAGGCGGATTTCGAGCTTTTTCGGTCTATAAAAGATAGTAGTTGATTCCCGAGAAGGGACTTTTGGGGACTTTTGGACGATTTTGGGCGAGCTTGTGAAATCAAGGAGCGGAGCAGAGCCAAACCCTTCCAAGTCAGATGGTCCACGGAGACACTAGCGAGACTCCATTGCCACCCGAACCCACATAAAAAAAGGGAATAAATTAATATTCCTGTTCTTGTTATTTCTCAGATTTCTTCTGTAATCTCAATTTTCGTTGTAATCAAATAATTTTGCAATGGAAGGAGAAATTCAATTTTTGAGCAAACAATATTTAATTTATTTTTAATATTTTAATTAAATTATGATATGTTTTTGGATCTTTTGAGACGAGTATATCATTGGATTGGATGACTATACTCGATATGAGATATCTTATTGTGTTGTGATATGACTTGCAATTGGTATAAAAAGCTCAATATCTAACTTTCTCGTCTCTTAGATCACCACCACCAGTGTCTAAACTTATTGCGAGGAGATTACAATTGGACTTGTACCGATTGTCATTTCGTGCCAGTACTATTTATTCTCATACTTATTAATTTGTATTACCTTAATTCAATTAGTTAATGACTGATGGCCAGTCATTATGTAGGTCTACTTGACGCCATGACACCCACTCCCCGTGTGTGTGCTCAATTAGCAACGTTATTTCCCACTCAAGAGATCATTGACTGACAACTTTAGAGATAATTAAATCAAAAATGAAATCATGTTTAGTAGAAATTGAGATATAACACTTTGTCTCTAATTGAAAAACAAAAATTTGTTTATTTTTTGACTTTGAATCAAATAGCTGAGCTGATGTAAGTGTTGGATAATTTACTTCTTTTTTTTTTTTTCAGGTGCTATTTCGAAATATTAGAGATTTATGTATTATTCACTAAAGATTGTGTCATATATTTATCATTCAGATTCTAAAACTTAAATAGTAGAAAATCTATCCAACTTTTTAAATCTTAAATAGAATAATTTGTCAAAAGATTGCAATTTTCACTGTACGGGGCTTAAGCCCCTAGATGGTCATATTTGTCGTCTAAATTCTTAAACTCGGAGAATAAAAAAACATGTCTGGATATTAAACCTCAAACAGAGTAATTTGCCAAAAAAAATAATAATTTTTACTGTCCGGATTTTAAACTTTAGACGGTCATGTTTATTATTCGGATGTCCACTCCGACCAGTACCAAACTCGTCCAAGGTGTACGGCCCGGACAATCCTTAAATCTGGAATTTCTGTAGGTGGACTGTCTTTGTGATTTGTGTTGTTTCCAAACAGTTAGATGGAATAAATTGAGAATGGGGTGCATGTAGAAGAATGTGCTCAAAGATATATTTGGGAACCTGGAAGCCACCTCAGTGAGAGAGAAACAACGCTGCATGCATTCTAAGTATCAAGGTTTCGTAAATAATATTATATTTGTAAATTATATAGGAGTTTCCAAAGGAACACACCATTTTTCCTAGTGAGCCCTCTTTCCTACTGAAAAACCGGGCAAAAAAGAACTTTTTAGTGGGCTCACTTGGAAAAGTGGTGTGCTCCTTTGGAAACTGCCTGTATCCATATCATTTATGTATATTAAAAATATAGGCTACATGTTACATAAGTGTTTGAGAAGCGATATTCATCATGTTGATCGCCATATCATTATACTATGCCAAAAGAATTTCAAACTTAACAATATGCATATGTGAAACATCAATGATCTTCTAGAAGGATCTAATAATCCCATTTACATATAATTGTTAACAACTGTATATACAATAAAAATAAAAAAAACGAGCAATAAAACAACATAATATGAGTTTTTTGACCCGTCTAGAAACATATTAGAAGTTTTAAAAAGGCAAATTGTTCTAAAAATATAATTTTTTTTATATAACAGTTTCGTCATTTGCTGTGATATTTATTAACTGGAGAATATATTTTGCTCGCCAATAGCTCTTCATTTGCCTCTATCTCAGATGCTCACCTAATGCATCAGAATCATTGTCTCAGCCTTATGCATTTGTATTGATCTTCTCATACCTAAGCGGAACATACAGGAGGAGAGACTCATTCTGGACGATAATGACCTCCTCCTAAAAATTCGGAGACTCATGCATTTCAAGAGTACTTGGATTCTCTATGAAGATTTTTTTTCTTCTTCGATATGATGTCATAGGACGGGGACATGATGATTGAGTTTGATCCATCTATGAGATGCATGTAATTTGCTTAATTAGTCAAAACTAACATCACAATATAATTTTATAAATAAACGAGAAGCAGATAAATTTATAATTTCAATTATCTTGTTATAAAACTAGAACTGTAACAAATACATAGAAAAATGGATATATGCATATAATGGTTTTAGAGATTACTCAATTTCTTCTTGAAGATTTCATGTATTATTTCCTTGATTCTTCTATATTTAGTTATTAGCTTTTCCCTCTTTATGCACATCTCTTATGTTCACTTAAGATGTGTATAATTTCTTTTGAGTCTACTAAATTTTTTAGTATCAATCAGTGGTCTATACATGAATCAATTTTTGGCATTCAACTATAATAAAATTTATCTTAATCTATCAAAAAATTAAAATCCTAATAATTATAAATATTAAAAAAATCAAATCATAATAATTCTCTATAATAAGAAAATAAAAGGAATTAAAAATTAAATAAGAAATGTTTAGAAGAATTATTTTTTACAAGATTTTTTTTTACAGGGAGCTAGGGTTTTTGGGGGCAAGAGGCCCGAGGCGATTGGGTTGATGGGAAAGAGGCCGGTTATGGGATTAGGTTGTTGGGAGGAGATGACCGCGAGATTGATCCACTAGGAATGATGTGAAAGAGGCTGGTTATGGGATTAGGTTGTTGGGAGGAGATGACCGCGAGATTGATCCACTAGGAATGATGTGACAACTAGGTCGAACAAGACAACAACACTAGGGGTGGTGATCTATTGGAGTGATAAGAGAGAGGTAAAAAATAAGGGGTTTTTACATATTTGTCTCTTAAAATTATAAAAATTAGAATTTATTCCCAAAATCTTCATATTTATAAGGGTTAATTACAGTCAGACCCCCTATAGTATAGGGGGTCTGTCACTTAGCATCTCTGAAGTTTAAACTCTCAAAAAAACCCGCTAGACATCTTAACGGCGTCAGTGTTTGGAGCACGTAATGTGCACATGCTATAAAAAGTCTAAAATACCACTGTGACTCCTCCATCTTCATCCTTCTCCTAATAATCTCTCTCAGCTTTCTCTCTTTGTGCAAGCAGCAACAAGCTTCAGTAGCAGCAGCAGCAGCACTGCTGTTGCTGCAACAGAAGCATGTAGTAACAAGCTTGCTGCATGCTGCTTTTGCACGAGAGAGAGGAAGGGGGGAGAGAGAAACAAGAGAGAGGGGAGGGGGGAGGGGAGGGGAGGGGAGGGGAGGGGGGGAGAGAGACACGAGAGAGAGAGAGAGAGAGAGAGAGAGAGAGAGAGAGAGAGAGGAGGGGAGGGGAGGGGGGGAGAGAGACACGAGAGAGAGAGAGAGAGAGAGAGAGAGAGAGGGGAGGGGAGGGAGAGGGGAGGGAGGGGGGAGAAGAGATAGAGGGAGAGAGAGAGAGTGGTGTGCTGGTTTTAAAAATTGGGTGGGTAAAATATGTATTAGATAAAAGGAGTGTATTTTAGTATAAAAGGGAGTGATAATAACTAACTGTTCACTAATAGTTGTAACGATTTAGGGTTTTTTTTAAGAGTTTCAAATTTTAGGGGTGTTAACTGACTACCCCATACTACAGGGGGTCTGACTGTAATTAACCTTATTTATAATTTAGTCTCCCAAATCCTTCAAGTTATTAAAGTGAAATAATTTAGGGATATAATGGAAAATTCGGACAAATATGGCTGATGACTAAATTGTGATAACTTAAAGGATTTGGAGACTAAATTATAAATATGAAGAATTGGAGACTAAATTCTAATTTTTAAAGAGTTAAGGGATAGATATGTAAAAATCCAAAAAAATAAATGTTAAAATATAAAGAAATGTTTGGAATATATTACACTGTATCTAGAAAAAATATCCTTGTTCAAATAAATAAATATTTAAAAATAAGGATATAATAGAATATACTGTACGTAGATGTTATTACATTCAGATTCCTGTAGTATGAATGTGCATAATTTATCACGCCTAAAGTTTTAAGCTCTCACTTAGATTCTCTGAACCGCGGAAAAAATATTTTCATCTAAATTTCTCTGTCAGTTTTTTTTTGTGATTCAGAGGGTCTAAATGAGAGTTTTAAATTTTAGGATTGATAAATTATACAATTCTCGTACTACCGGAGATATGAGTTTAATTAAACATTTTTTTTTTTTGCCATTATCATTTTTCAAAACGAAAAAGTTTGAAAAGTTAAATTGTCTCACACTGAGCTAAGCTTCTCGTTCTCAATTCTTTAGCCCTCGTGACTCCTTCCTTTTAATGCTTTTGGATCTCATCTCTCTCTCTCTCAGTAAATTCTCTCTCATCAGTTTCTCTGTCTTCGGTATCGAGACAGAGAGAGAGAGAGAGAGAGAGAGAGAGAGAGAGACGAAGCCGGCATCGAAAGCAAACAAAGCACAAGAAAACACCAACAAAACGGGCCTTTCTCTCTCTTTATGATCTCATCTCTCATTCGGCATTCTTCAGATACATTCGAACAATCGATCTCTCCTCTTCGAAATTTTGAAATCTTCAAAAATTTTCAATTCGTATCTGTTCTCTGATCTCAAATTCAGGTACCCATTTTTGATCCGAGGAATTTGGGCACATTTGGTTGATAAAGCTGTCGCCTTTTTGTATTTTGCTATTAAATTTGTTGATTTCTTAATTTGCTCTACTGTTGAGCGATTTGGTTTCAGGAATTTGGTTTTGAGGCATTCCTTTTGTGATTTGTTTTGCTAGTTTTATTTGAATGTAGTGGTTAGGTTAAAATGGCCATTTATTTAGAGGAGGAATTTGGTTACTGGGGATTGAGTAAATTTAATTTAATTTAAATATTTTCTTGGCTTGAATAAAAATGAATTTGGAATCTTACTCTTGCTTTCTTTGTTTAAGTTTGTTTAGTGAGGTAAACTGGTTATAGTGAAAAAAAAGAAAAAAAAAGAAGAGTCTTTTTGATATTCAGAATGATCTGACTAATTTTTTTGGACCAAGAATGAAACTATTGTATTCTCATGCCAAAAGCTTCTATTTTGGAAGTGATGAGTTTTCTTTATTTGTATTGTTGTTTAATTTTTTTTTTTTAAATTTTAATCTCGTCAATATTGAAGTTCTTGCAATAGCTGCAAATAAGACCCTTCATTAATTCCACAATCTAGATGTTGGTGCTATTTACTTTACAATTTAACGACAATGATGTTATATATGCTATAATCTACAAGGATTTTGATTGAATGTAGATAATAATTCCTCTATTAATAATTTTGATTGTGGCAATGTGTACTTTTGAGTAGCCTCTTTTTTCTTTTTTTTTTTTTCCTTTTTCAATTTTCTTTTTTGTTTTCTATCATGTAGATAATGGAACTCTTGCACCATTAGATTATCTCTCAATGTGAATTTGACATATTGTGCTTGTTTATTAATGTCCATCGGAAGCTATGTTTCGCATGTGTCATATCATTTATGTTGATCATTGTGCAAGTAAAATTTTAAAATTTGCTGATACAGTCAAAATCTCAAAGACCCTGCTATCCATTAGGCCATCTTGAATGATTTTAGTATCAAATTTGGTTATTTTTCCAACTTGTTCTTGTTACAGAGTTTGTGAACCTTGATTGATGCCTATTTTCTTTAAAACAATTTTCCTCCTATTTTTTCTATGGTTTACTTTCTCGGAGAGCTTTCACACTATATGAGTGCTTGTTCATAAAGTTTAAGCAGGTTATCTCCCTTTATGAACTGAAGGGTAGTTTTCAACATATCAATTTATGAAATATACGGATTGATGTGTATTTAGTAAAAAACATATCAATTTTTGATATGTACTGTTTGATGTGTATTTAGTAAAAATTGAAAACATAATTGCACCTAGAGATCAATCTATTATTGACTTCTGTTTATTGATCTCTAGGGCTATGCCTCTAGTAACTGGCTTGGTGGTGCCCATTGCTTGTCAGTTAGAAGAGGTGTTGGAAGAAGAATTGTGTGTCTGACGAGCAAAAACAAGCAAGTAGAAAGCTATTAGAAGGGATTATAAGCGACGGATATAGCAGCATTTCTTAAACTTAGGGAATGATGGTTGACGATTCACCGGTGCCAAACCACAGTGTCAGGATGAACCATTCTTCTTTTGGTTCAGGCAATGGCAATGCCACTCCCATGCACAGTTCTTTTGATAATATGAATGAAGATGGTTATGACAGCGACGGTTCCAACTTTGCTCCTCCGTAAGTTTACTTTTCCTCTTTAAGTTGTTTGGATTATTTAAAAGCACTCGCATTCAATTTATATCACAGTCACTTCAGCTAGTGAGTTATTAGTTAGGAAGTAGAAAGTGAACAGAAACCACAGGTTTTCCTCTTCAATCATGAGCTTTATTGATATTATGAGTTAGTTTAGTTCATGCCTTCTCTAACAAAACAAGGTTGAAAAACTGGTTTTTCAACAACAACAACAACGACTAAGCCTTTTATCCCAAGTATTTGGGGTAGGCTACATGAACAAAAAAATCACGCCTGATCGATCACTTTGATAGTCTTTCTCCATTCATTTCTATCATGTAATATCTCCTCATTTAAACAAAAAAAAAAAAAAATTGATTGAATATGATTTTCCAAGAACTAATTTCTCCAGTCATTTGGTTCATTTAAAATGATTGAATATGGAAACATATTATTCCACATGAGAAGAAAAGTTGCTGGTTGTTGTTGGTTTTTCCAAGAACAACCAGCAATTTCTCCAGTAATTTCTCCAGTCGCTGGTTTTTCCAAGAACTAATTTCTCCAGTCAATTGGTTCATTTAAAATGATTGAATATGGAAACATATTATTCCACATGAGAAGAAAAGTTGCAGTTTCGGTTAGCAAATGCTAATCATTTTCCAGAGTTTGTAGGTTTGTTTTTTAAATTACGTTAGCATACATTGAAAACCTATCTTTCCTGTGGAGTAGTTCTATTTCTCTTTCCTACTTCAGCCATTTCATAACTGATATATGTTAAACTAAATCCTTGACCTTAGAATTTCACAACTTTTCAATGAGCCTATAGATACATTGTAAGCTATACGTCTTGTAACCTGCATTTATGGTAAATATGCCTTTTATTAGCATATCAATAACTTCTCTAATGTATTTTTTTAATTAGTTGCCTACTAAGCTTAGAATTTGGGAACAGAAATAACAAATACAACAAATGCTTTATCGCTGTTGCTAGTGTGATCTAGATGCGCACACAAAATCTTATTTCCGGATATTCTTTTGCAGCACCCCAATGACACTGTCGATGTCGGTGCCACTAGAGCTTGCAGGTGCTATACCCTTGATGGATAGATTTCAGGTATGCAGTAAAGATTTTATATCTTCAGCAACATAGTTATATCTCTTGATAGATCAATATATCCTCGAGGGGCCTATGTGTCCTGACTTACTAGTAACCGGGTTGGTTGCCAAACCATCCCCCCAACATATGGGAGTTTTTTTTTTTTTTTTGGGGGGGGGGGGGGGGGGGGGGGTGGTTTAAAGAAATAAAGAAAAGAAAATTCATGTGGCACTTTTGTTTCTTATCTTTATAAGTATTGTTTGTTTTCATTCAATTATGAGTAAAAAAAACAGCATATTTCTAATATTGAGATGTATAGCTAATTCTTTTAATTAATAAAATTGAACTTATATTAAGAAAATAATTTTCATATCCATTACATAATCAATAATCTATGGCTTCTCTTGTCCTAAATACATGCTTCAAACTTCTAAGCAAATGTAGGTTAAATTACTAAGAAAATGACATTTACAATCTTTACCCTCACCTTGCGTTCTCTATGGAAATTGATGCCATCTAGAGTATCTTACATGCTCTATATTAACATGGCGTGCCATCTGGGGAAGTCATTCTCCTTTTCTTCTTTGTACTTTTGGGACTTATTTAAAATTTGCAACTTGTAGTGTGGTTTATATTGTCTTTACGTAATTTTTGCAGACTATATGTGTTTATATGATGCAGCTGTATATTTGAATCTCTCCAGTGTTTGAGAAGGTTACGAAATGGACATGCATATCATTGGTCCACATTTTTATTTTGTTTTCTTATACCAAAGATGATCGATAGTTATTTGACAGTTAGTTTGCTGACAGCCTGACAGTCAATACTGGAGTTCTCAGCAAAAATTTAGGTGAAGTGCAACAGTACCTTTTAAATTAACTCTACTCCTAATTTGTCAACAAAGCTTTGTTAGAGAAGAAATATTGCTATAAACTGCAGAACTTATACTCATACATCAATCCCATGAAATTCATGACATTTATTTTGCTTGATGTCGTACTTTTCTTTCTTCCATTCTTACTATTAGAAAACACAATATCTGCATTGCAAAGTTCTCTTCTTGCTATGACTAGTAGACCAAGACAAGAGTGTTGTGTTCTGCTATGCCAGAACATGGCAATTGTCCAAAATACGGACACGCTGACACAACTATATATGTATATTTTAATATTTGACTCATAAATGCATATTGTTGCTATTCAAAGATGAAAGAGTCTAATATTTGTAAAATGATCTATGAAGCTTTTATCAAAAGATCCACGACAAATTCCGTTTATTACTTTTAAGCTAAGCAGCACTGCATGCATTTATACGTGTCGGACATGAATGTAATGGCATGTTGTGTCGAGATGTGTTGGACATGCCAACTTTGTGTTGGGGGCATGTGTTACATGTGTCCTACATACCATAGATCTCTTGCATTTTTGTCAATGATCTTTAATTGCGCTAAATTATTCTAATATTTGCTATGCTTATTTTAATTCTATACTAATATCTTATAGGTTGAAGGATTTTTAAGAGCCATGCAGAAGCAGATTCAAACTGCGGGAAAACGTGGATTTTTCTCTAAGAAAGCTGTAGGTCCTCAAGTTCGTGAAAAATTTACAGTGGAGGATATGTTGTGTTTTCAAAAGGTAGATTCTCTTAGACTGCTTTATATATATGGTTATATTGAGAACCTTTGCATGGAGTAATTAGTTAAGCATTTTATGAAGAATGCCCGTTGTGATGTTGAATTAGAGAAAAGAAGGGGAAAAAGAGAGAATCTTTAAAATTTTTCCAGTTTCTTATCATCATGAACTAAAGTTCTTATGCATACTAAGATACTGCATTTTTGCAGGACCCGATCCCAACGTCATTGCTTAAAATGAATCATGATCTGGTAAACCGCTCCGTCAAGTTGTTCCAGATGGTATTGAGGTTTATGGGGGTTGATTCATCTGAAAAAACAACTCAAATGGATTTGGAAGAGCAAATTGAGCTTGTTGGAAAAATTTACAAGCATACTCTTAAACGAGCTGAGCTTCGGGATGAGCTTTTTATACAGATATCGAAGCAAACACGAAATAATCCTGATAGGTACTTAGTTGTGCACTTAAATGCAGATAGGAATAAACTAATTCCTTAACCGTCTCTTTCTCTTTCATTGTCATGCAAGGTACACTGGTGGGTTTTCTTATGGTTCATTAATTATTTATGCAGGAGCTCCTTAAAAAAAGCATGGGAGCTTATGTATTTGTGTGCATCTTCCATGCCTCCAGGCAAGGACATTGGAGCATATTTATCGGAATATGTTCATAATGTAGCTCATGGGATGAATACTGTCTCAGAAGTCCATGTCCTTGCGTTGAACACATTGAATTCTCTCAAGCGTTCTCTCAAGGCTGGACCCAGGCTTACAATTCCTGCACGTGAAGAGATAGAGGCTATTTTGACTGGTAGAAAGCTTACAACAATAGTTTTCTTCCTGGATGAAACTTTCGAAGAAATTACTTATGACATGGCAACTACTGTTGCTGATGCTGTGGAGGTATATTTTCATTCTGCTTTTGTTTCTTGTTTTGATATCGTTGTCATTCTTTTCATTGATTTGGCATTGCCAAATAAATCATTTTGTCCCACTTCAGTAAATGTATACATCAGTTAGAATCTTCAAATTTCCTCTCCTGGATTGTTAAACAATATGCCTAATCCACTTGATGTACAATCAGACCTAGAACCTTTAATGTAGATAGAAAATCAATCAAATTTCTAGGATAATTTTTATAAAAAATGTTCCTAGTAATCGCAGTCATTCTTAATCTTTCAATTTAATATGGATAATATGCAGATATACCTGTCATTATCACTTCCATAATACAGCGAAAGAGCCTTGACATTTAAGATCATACACCATGGCTTTTTTTTTTAAGTCAAAATGATCCTGCTGGATCTACACCATCCAATGTATGCCAAATGTTTATATGCTGCACTCTTCACATTTTTCTTTTTCTTGTTCGAGGTGTTTCTTGAACTCTCTTATATATAATGATACACTGATACTTGAATCAATTTCTGTTAAATCACACTACTGAACGGAAAATGTTATATCTTGGATATAGACCACCGATCCTTGATGACAATAATGGTTGGCATCCTTTTTCTCAAAAAAATAATGGTTGGCATCCTTCTGTATATTGATCTTAGTTGATTCTTCCAACAAAAAAACAGGCTTCCTTGGTTACGAAGCGATGCAGATATATAGTTCCCAAGCCAACTGGAAACTTTCAATGATATATTGCACCATAGATACATCAAATCTGCTTGGATGTGCAGGTTGAAAGGATAGATGATTATTGCAATGTAGTTGTCTTGGCAACTATTCTCCTTATCTTCCTTAGACTAGCTAAAACCAGGAGGATAAAGGATATCCTACTGTTGGTTGCCCAAGAATGACAAATAGAGGTAGCAAGAGCTAGCTTTACTTTCCCTCTTTCTTTGTGGGGCCTATACAATTATGCTATTTTCTTTTCTTTCCCATTTCTTTTTTCCTTGGTTTTATTGTATTTTTTCCTCTTAAAATGTAGGTTATAGCTCAATCCCTCCCATTTCTGATGCACCATGGTTCTCTTTGGGTGAGAGGATGCTCACGTCATGGTCATAGAGAGTTATGGTCAAGTACTTCATGTTAAATCCTTTGTCTTATAATGCAGTTACGGCCAAGTGCAAGGCTATCATTACAATATTATACTTAAGAGAATGAGAAAAAAGTTGCATATGGGCCCACGCCATATCTTATCTATGCAAACCAATACTAGGAATTTTACATACATAAACTTGGGTTAGAGAAAGGAGTTTAACATCTTCACTACTCCCTTTCTAATGAATTTAAGATCTATATTCCTATAAGAACCACCAAATTTGTGAAGCATGGACACAAAATACATGGTACATATATTTATGATGCATACACACAGTTATGTAATAATTTTTTAAATAATAGGACATGGGTACGATGTGGATACATCAAAAACTATATATAACTATAATTCCATACACACAAATGCATGTGCATGATAAAAGTAAGACGTGATGTAGTAAATAGAGAAAGGAAATCTTTAAAAATTTAGGAGAAAGATATGTTGTGAGACTTAGTAATATAATGATTCAGTTATGCACTAATATTTAGTGGATATTAGGTTGTACGGATACCAAGGTTTTAAGAATCGACTATAGTAGATATATCGGTCGAAAAAATTCTATATCAAATATTATTACTGACAAAATAAAAGAGAAATTCTGAAAAATATTTTCTGTCTCATTTCACTAATAGAATTACAATATATAGACATCAAGAATGAGCAGATCCCTTAATCCTAGGATCTAATATAGTAAGCATAATCAGATCCCTTAATCCTAGGCCTATTATAGGAAGAAACACAGAAGTAATTACAGCAATAATGAAAAAATGAGAGAGATACAGCTATAAAGAAACTAAATAAGGAAAGAAGAATATACTATAAAGAAACTAAATAAGAAAAGAAAAATATAAAGAATATATATTGACATCCCCCCTCAAATTGATGCGGGTAAGTCGATCAACATCAATTTGCTACTAAGAAACTTGTGTCGTTGGCGCGTAAAAGCTTTGGTAAACACATCAGCGAGTTGAAGATCAGTAGTAAGATGAGGAAGAGTGATAATACCACGAGTAAAAGCCTCCCTAATGTAATGACAGTCCACCTCTATGTGCTTCGTGCGTTCATGATATACTGGATTCGTAGCTATTTGAATGGCACTAGTGTTATCACTATGAAGCGGAGTAGGGTCAGTTTGAGGAAATTCAAGTTCAGAAAGAAGACCACGTAACCACACAACTTCAGAACAGGCTGCTGACATGGCTCTATATTCAGCCTCCGTGGAAGATTTTGAGACACAATCCTGTTTCTTACACTTCCAAGAAATCAAGGCATCTCCAAGAAAAATGCACCAGCCTGTTGTAGACTTCCTAGTATCCGGGCATCCAGCCCAATCTGCGTTACTATATGCTGTCAAATGAAGAGCAGATCTTCTAGGAAAAAACAACCCACGAGTAGGTGTCCCAATTAAGTATCGAATAATGCGACGAACTGCAGCAAGATGAAAATGTCGAGGCGATTGCATAAACCTGCTAACTATATGGACAGCATATGAGATATCAGGTCTTGTAATTGTTAGGTAGATAAAACTACCAACAAGTTGCCTATATAAAAAAGGGTCAGGCAAAAGCTCGCCTTCATCTTTGCGGTATTTCACATTCACTTCCATTGGGGTATCAACAGCAGTAGTATCCTTTAAACCAGCTAGTTCAATGAGATCTTGGATATATTTATGCTGGTTTAAGAACAAACCATAATCGCGAGTGTGAACTTCCAACCCCAAAAAATATGTGAGATGTCCAAGATCTTTCATTTGAAATGTACTATGCAACTTATTTTGAAGCTCAGTGATCAGCCCCTTGTCATTACCAGTAATGATAATATCATCAACATAGACTAAGAGAAAAATCATACCAGTGGTTGTCTTATGAAGGAAGAGAGATGAATCATATTGACTTTGTGTGAAAGAGAAGCTAAGAAGAGTGCTGCGAAACTTCTCAAATCAGACTCTAGGGGCCTGCCTCAACCCATACAAAGAGCGTCTTAGCTTGCAAACTTCATGGGGAGCAGTCATGGACATACCAGGTGGAAGTTTCATGTAAATCTCTTCCTTAAGGTCCCCATTCAAGAAGGCATTTTTGACATCCATCTGATGTAAAGGCCAAGATTGAGAGAATGCAATAGCGAGAATGGTTCTCACCGTGGTCATCTTAGCAACTGGTGCGAATGTTTCGTCATAGTCAAGGCCATATTCTTGTTTATTGCCAAGAGCAACCAATCGAGCTTTGTATCTATCTAAAGAGCCATCAGACTTGAGCTTCACAGTGTAGACCCACTTACTACCAATTGGCTTAATATTTGGAGGGCAAGAAACAATGTCCCAAGTATGGTTTTCCCCAAGTGCCTGAAGTTCAGCCTCCATTGCTTGTTGCCAACACTCAAGTTCCATAGCCTGTTTATAACAAGTGGGAATAGAAATAGAAGACAAAGTAGTAGACATAGCCACAGGGGTTGAAAAACCATACCGTTCAGGAGGTTTGTGAGTTCTAGAGCTTCTTCGGAGAGGAGGTGGATCATTGGAAATGGATAGAACATGATCAGATGCCATAGGAAGATTTGGAGGAACCTCAGTGAGACCTGTAGGATGATCAAATGCAGGAGTGCGTTTACGATAAACATAATCAGGTTTAAATCTTTGTATTGGTGTTGGCGACTCAGGAAAATGTGGTAACACAGATAGAGAAGGGAATTCTGAAGTCTGTTGGATGCTAAAGAAGGGCTGATTTTAAAAAAAAATGACATTCCTGGAGACACGAGTGCATCGGGCATGAGGATCATAGCAAAGAAATCCTTTTTGGGTTCCAGCATAACCTAAGAAAGCACACTTGACAGATTGGGCATTAAGTTTATTTCTCTCATGTGCAGGAAGGTGAACAAAACAAACACGTCCAAATATATGAAGATTGGAATAATCTGGTGCATGCCCAAACAATCGAAAGTAAGGAGAATCATTGTTCAAGGTGGGAGATGGTAATCTATTAATCAAATAAACAGCAGTAGACAAAACTTCACACCAAAATTGAGGAGGAACACAGGATTCAATTAGAAGAGTTCGAACAATATCAAGAAGATGACGATTCTTTCGTTCAGCCACACCGTTTTGTTGTGGAGTGAAAAGACAAGAACGTTGTGATATAATCCCATGATTTTGAAGAAAAAATTGAAATTCATTTGACATATATTCACCACCTGAATCAGATTGCAAGATTTTGATTTTGGCAGAAACTTGTGTCTCAACTAAAGCAAGAAAGACTTTGAACATAGAGAAAACCTCACTTTTAGACCGAAGAAAATGCACCCAAGTAAAGCGAGTGAAATCATCGATAAATATAACAAAGTATTTGTAATGTTCATGAGAAATTACAGGTGCAATACCCCATACATCAGAATGTACAAGTTCGAAAGGTTTGGTGGTGTGGGTTTTATGCAATGGAAAAGAAAGAGTTTTGCTTTTACCAAGTTTGCAAGATGCACAATCAGCAATATCATTATAAGAAGAAGTTGAATTTTTATTCCCAAGTAAACCAGATTTAAGTAAGACACGAAGTACATGAGAATTAGGATGTCCTAAACGCCTATGCCACACCTGATTATCACATTGAACAACACTACAAGCCACATAATTTGACACCGGAGAGGGAGATAGAAACAAAGGAAAGAGACGTCCCACTTTAGGGCCCTTCACGATCATCTTCCCGGATACTTGATCCTACACAAGACAACCAGAATTTGAAAATTTAACAGTACAGTTGTTGTCAACTAATTGGCCAACAGATATAAGATTAGTAGACAACTTAGGAGACACAAAAACAGTATTTAAAGAAGCTGAAATATCACCAACAGCTGTTATAGGTAATGAATTTCCATCAGCAGTATGAATCTAAAGATCTCCTTTATATTTTTGAACATTATTTAGAGGTAAGACAGTGTTGGTCATGTGATTGGAAGCACCAAAATCAAAATACCAAGGCTTAGAATTTTTGTTACCTGAAATGTCTAAAGCAGAAAAAGCAGAAACTATCATTTGCTGGACCATTTCAGGAGTAATAGAAGACTGACCAGGACTAGGGGCATTTGAGAAATCAACCGAGACATTATAGGCAGTTTCAGATTTCTTTGGAGGCCGAATGGAACAATCTTTGATGATATGCCCTGTTTTCTTACAATAATTGCAGAATTTCTTAGTGCAATTAGTGGCAATGTGCCCAAATCCTTTGCAACTATAGCACTGGATATTAGTCATATCTCTGCCTCCTTTAGACTTCCCTTGAGCAGCGTAGGCAACAGGAATTGGAATAGAATTTTGAGCTTTCTGCTCCATGACAGTCTGTGTAATAAGCCGTTGTTCTTCCCTGAGAAGCTCTCCTACACAAATCTCCAATAAAGGGACGGGATCTCTGTTCATCAGGTTGGACCTGATTGCTTCAAAATCCCCTCTTAACTTCATTAGAAACTGGTCACGCTTGCTAGTCTCATGCACACTTTGGACAGCAATGAGTCCTTCAGGAGGTACACTTGCATACACAATATCGGTATACTCAGCCCAAAAATTCTCAAAAGAAGAATAAAACTCTTGGATTGACATACTCCCTTGACTGAGTTGACTCAACTCGAGTTCCAATTGAAATTTTCGTGCTGTGTTGCTTTGGTTGTAAATTTTCTTCAAGTAACCCCACATTTCTCGAGAGGTCTTATAAGGCTTGAGATTGAGAAGTATGGAGGGTTCCATACTTCCAAGGATCCAAGACATAATCTGAGCATCCTTCACCTCTCATTTTACATATTTCTCCTTCTCCTCCTTGCTGTTAGGTGCAGGATCTGTCGCATCAACATGACCCCATAATTTCTTTCCCTTTACAAAGATCTGAAATTGGAATGCCCAGGCAGAATAGTGCTTGCCATTAAATCGAACAAGAAAATGCTCAGATCGTTCCAAAGACATGATTCAAGTAGAAATAAGAACTAAGAAATCAGGTCCAAGAAGACAGAATAGAACGTAAGAAAACCAAGAACAAAATACTAAGATCTCAGAGCTAGACAAGAAACCTGACACAAGATGAAATGATCTCAGAGTTTTGGCTCTGATACCATGACAAAATAAAAGAGAAATTCTGAAAAATATTTTCTGTCTCATTTCACTAATAGAATTACAATATATAGACATCAAGAATGAGCAGATCCCTTAATCCTAGAATCTAATATAGTAAGCATAATCAGATCCCTTAATCCTAGGCCTATTATAGGAAGAAACACAGAAGTAATTACAGCAATAATGAAAAAATGAGAGAGACACAGCTATAAAGAAACTAAATAAGAAAAGAAAAATATACTATAAAGAAACTAAATAAGGAAAGAAGAATATAAAGAATATATATTGACAATTACTGGGGAAATATCGAGGATACTTAGCAAATATGAGATGTCAATAATGGACTCTAAATATATATATCTTCTTATCTTAAGATAAATATGAATAAGATAAACACGAATATATCATATAAAACTACATAAAACTTCATATGCGCGCGCGCGCGCACACACACACATATATTTACAATTACTTACCTCGATAACTAACTTTAAGTCGATACATCCAATCCATAATCACAAAAATACTAATAAATTTTACTATGGTAATTTTGTTATGAGTTTGACATAATTTTCTAGTTTTAAATAAATTCCAGTATTTACCAATAGTTTTACTGTAATTTAACATAAAATCATTTGACTAGTAATCTATATATCAATTTTTAAAAAGATTAAAAAAGAAACCACTCAATTCAAAATTTAAATAAAGGTAATTAGATACCCAGTTTGCTCAAATAAGTATTATTTTAAATGTCAATTGTTATGAATGATATATCAACTGATATTGTTTTAAAGGGTCTGCCAATATGACACGAAAACCAGATATTTGCTCATACTCGAGATATATTGTCTGTTATCCTGCTATTTAATATGAAATACCCAATCCTAGACGAATCGGATAATCGGTATTTAGAACCTTGCGAATAAGTAAGAAAAGGTAAAACTAGATCGAATAAGTAAGAAAAGGTAAACTAGATTAAATGGACCAAAAAGTATCATAATCTTTGCTTATTTATATGGGCTATGATATTAGTGGATATTGGCCGATATTTTGATTCCAAAATTATGGCTGCTATAACGGATTGGACCGATTTTTCCCGAACACAGTGAATATATTAAGATGTTTAATATCGTAACAGTTAGGTGTCTAAATCGCAAATGCCGGTTGGTATTATTATTGCTATTTAAAACCTTGATGTATACGGGTTAAAGTATCATATGTGATGCTATCCAGATATGCAAAAACGTAAAATCTCAAAAAATAGCAGATATTAGATTCTCTACAGACGTGGCAGTAAAATAATATATTATTATATGTTCTATAAACAATCATTTGCTTATTAAGCAGAGAACTGGATATGGGTTGCCACTTGCCAATGTAGAAAATAGAATTTAATTACAATTCTACTAACAAATACCAATAAATACACTCTTCCTCTATGAGGAGGGGGCATCCTTTTTTACATCTGGAGATTGAGACATCTTCTCCAACATCTTCTTTGCATATTTTGAGAACTTGTAATTTCAATAGAGAAAAGAGAGTTATTGAGAAATTGTACCCCTGTTTTTGTAATGAATGACACCTTACCATTGAGAAGGGAGATCGAGACCCCTCTCAGCCGCATCTAGTTAAATCATTGTGTGGATTTACTTTCTTTTTATTATCTAATAATTGTTTCACAGGTTACTTACCCAACTTCCATCGAGTCAAGAAGCCATTGAATCAGACTTGACTCAGGATCCATTCCAAGCCTAGTTCCCTGATCGGTTCTTGAATTGGTCCGATCAATCTAATTAGTCAATTTTGGAACCAACAAAATTGTATAGGCCTTTATGCTTTCTCAGGATTTCAGCATGAGCCTAAGTTCGTCGGGCTGATAAATTTAAGATGGTCAAAGTCAACCAAAATCCTAATGCGTATTCAGTTTTGAATAATGTAGTAGGATTTGACAATGCAAAAAAAAAAAGAAGAAGAAAAAAAAAGAAAAAAAGAAAATCCACATGCTGTTTATTTTTCTTTGTAATTGTACTTTATGATGCCCTTATATTTTCCCAAAATTATAGTGCGAGTCTCTGCCCATATTGGGCTTTACATAAGTTTGCCCCTGCTCAAGATGGTCAAAGTCAACCAAAATTTTAATGCTTATTCAGTTCTGAATAATGTAGTAGGATTTGACAATGCAAAGGAAAAAAAAAAAACCACATGCTGTTTATTTTTCTTTGTAATTGTACTTTATGACACTCTGTTCTTGTATAATTTTATAAATCAGATATGTTTTTTTTTGCCTGTTAAATCTTATACCTGTATGTTATTTACTCACTTCAAATATTTGCCTCCAGGAGCTTGCAGGGATCATCAAGCTTTCAGTTTACTCAACTTTCAGTCTATTTGAATGCAGAAAAGTTGCTAATGGTTCCAAATCCGCAGAAATGGGCAACGGTAAATCTTTGATTTAATATTTTATGAATTAGTCATTAGATGTTTATTATGCGAGGCATCTAACTGTGTTTCGGTGTGGCATGCAGAGGAATTTGTTGGGTTAGATGATAGTAAATATATTGGTGATTTGCTGGCTGAATTCAAGACAGCTAAAGATCGCAGTAAAGGAGAGATATTGCAATGTAAACTTATATTTAAAAAACGGTTATTTCGTGAATCTGACGAGGCCGTAACAGATCCAATGTTTGTACAACTGTCATATGTGCAGGTCAGTAGTTAAAATTTCCAGTTGTTAGAGGATCAATATTTGTCCAGTTTGTAGCTTAATCAACTATAAATGATAATGTATCCTGTTGATTGATCTTCTAATTGTTTATTCTTCTTGCAGTTACAACATGATTATATTTTAGGAAATTATCCTGTTGGTCGGGATGATGCTGCACAACTGTCTGCTTTGCAGATTTTGGTCGAGATTGGTTTTGTTGAGGATCCCCAATCTTGTGTGTGAGTATTTGAGTAACTTTACCAGAGATTACTTGATGGTGCTAAGCCAAACTTCTTTAATTCTGACATTTAATTGTGATTCTAGTGAATGGACTGCACTTCTTGAAAGACTTTTACCAAGGCAAATTGCGCTAACTCGGGCAAAGCGGGATTGGGAGCTTGAGATTATCTCTAGGTTTCGTTTGATGGTAAAACTGGAAACAATGGAAACAATGAAATACTCCTTTTTTTTTTTTTTTTTTCAATTGCTATAGAAAAAAATAGATAATGGAACTGATTTTTTCTCTTTTAGAGTTATTCTCTTATGATCATTCTAATTAAGTAGTCAGAGATTTAGTTTTTATCTTTTATGATCTTAATGTGTTTTATATGATGTTTGGAAGAGTGTATCGTTGGTACTTCATAATATACTCCCAAAATTTTACTAATATCTCTTACTTAGGTCTAAAAATATATGGCGGGTGTTTATATTTATGTAGATAAAATGTATGGACACTAAAGCATACATAGTTCACTATATCAATTTGATTGTCAAGGCATTCTAATTCTATTTTCTTTAGTGCAGAAATAAGTTGGAAGTTTTGGTGAAATACCAAATTAACAAAAAGATTATCAGATTAACTTTTAGCTTGTTAGTGACTGAGAGCTTCCTTTCTGAGTATAATTTTTGTGCTTTAATTATTAGGTGTTACATGTTAATGAATTTTGACTATATTTTTTATTATAATCTGTCTTTTTAATGTAATATCTTTGAGAAAATCTCATTCCATGCAGGAGCACTTGTCGAAGGATGATGCAAGACAGCAATTTCTGCGGATCCTGAGAACTCTTCCTTATGGAAATTCAGTTTTCTTTAGTGTACGGAAGATTGATGATCCCATAGGCCTTTTACCTGGAAGAATTGTTTTAGGCATCAATAAACGCGGGGTTTGTCACACCTTTTTAATATATTTTTCTGTATTTGCAATGAATATGACTCTAAAAATTTGTGAATAAGTTGGTTATATAATACAGGTTCATTTTTTTCGACCCGTTCCGAAAGAATACTTGCACTCTGCAGAGTTAAGAGACATCATGCAGTTCGGTAGCAGCAACATTGCTGTCTTTTTCAAGATGAGAGTTGCCGGTGTTCTTCATATATTTCAATTTGAAACTAAGCAGGTTAAATCATATGAGTTTATTTACTTTGATTCTGATTTGTTCTTTTCATTATCATCATATTTATTTTGACATTCTATAGGGGGAGGAAATATGTGTTGCACTTCAAACACATATAAATGACGTGATGCTTCGTAGATACACAAAAGCAAGGTCTGCTTCTGGTGGATCGATTCAAGGTGATCTGTCCCAAATAGTTAAGCCACCGAATATGGATATTTACGAAAAGCGTGTGCAGGAGTTATCACAAGCTGTTGAAGAATCTCAAAAAAATGCAGATAAAGTAAGCAATTTGATTTAACTCTGACGTAGTTCGACTTTCGATTAATTTTCGTATCTCAATCGGCATCCATTATATTGAAGTCAACTACCAAAAGAATAATTTGTTAATACAACTTGCATTAAATTTGATTCCACTGAGCGAAGGTGATACTTCCAACTATTGGATACTTGAAGGTCCAGTTATCAGTATTAAGTTTTTAGCCGAACATTGTCCATTGGAATATCATCTCTTTCCTATATTTTTCTATAATGTAGAGAAAAATTAAAATTCTTCTCCAGGAGACGTTTTATTTCGTATTCATTTCAAAAGAGTGAAACACAATCTCGTCAAATTTTGTTCTATCTTGCAATGTGCAGTACGTCCCCAGTTGCTAAAATGGAGTTAAAATCAGAACCATGTGATTACTCAATAATACATGAACATTATGTAACTAAATCAATATGAACTTGTAAAGCTGCAATTATCAGTATGTGTTTTCCTTGCTGGGTGTTGGTATGAAATGGAATTGAAATCCAAACCATATATTATTCAATTATATGAGAACATTATCTAACCAACTCAATATGAGACTTTGGAGGTTGCGGTTATAAATGTGTTTCACTTGGTGGTTGGTCATGCTTTACGATACACCACGTTTAGGACTCTTGATTGAAATTGAATCTCAATCATAGAAATTATATTTGTTTAATTATTTTTATTAGAGTCCCTTCCAGTACATCAATACTATGAAGTTGTGGTGAGTTTTTGAGGGCTATAATCTTATATTCTAACATGCCTTCATAAGTCAAACACACTTTTTGCAATGGAACCTAGACTTTATGAAGTGGAATTTTTTTCTCTCCTAAAAACCTACAATTTAAATGTGCATACGTGGGATTTTAATACAGGTTGCTCTAGTACCATATTAAAGGCCTTTCATTTCACTAATACTTCAAAGTCGGGATGAAGGTTGAGGGTTATATTTTCATATTCATTTGTTTTCGTTAAGATAATTCTATAAGACGTAAAAAAATCTTCTTAATGATTACAAAATGTATATGAAAATTCTTGTTCATAAGCCATAATTGCAAATCGTATACATACCCTTTGATATGTCAATATGAAAATAGACCATAAATAAAACAACTTCAGATACATGGGTATTAAAACTAAGGAGACTTTGAAGACAATACATTGATCAGATTGTAACATCCATATGTTCCAATGTGATAAATGTAGACTTTTGTTCACTGGGCAAATCTTTGTTACCAAGTATGCAGTCTACGAACTGGCTTTTGTTTGCTTTTCTCGCCCAATCTCTCATATGAGAAACCTTTATCCGTGGGTTCCATCAAGAGGACACTCCATTAATGGTTACTTTTTGTTCTATAGTTATAGAACATAAATGAGGCCTTTGTATAACTTCTTTGACTGTGCTATTGTTTGAGATATGGTTATTTAAAAAAATGTATATAGTTCTTCAAATTCTTCAAATTTGTGATTAATTTTCTTGCTTTAAACTAAATAATTATGCTTTGTAGTTGTTGGAGGAATTGCACGCTAAGCAGAAACAAGAAATAGAGATGCAGGAGGAATTGGAAGGGCTTAAAGAATATCTACAATCTGAAAGACAGAATCTGAAGGACATAATCTCCGACCGGGATAAACTAAGGAGACTATGCGAGGAAAAGGACTTTGCTTTGCAGGTGTGCCTTGCTCAGTAGAAGATTTTTCTTTTTGTTGGTTTAACTAATCAGCTGTGTTTTTTTTTTTTTTTTACTAATTGATCCATTTTTCCTCTTTATTATTACAAATAATGTGTTTATCAGGCTGCAATAATCGAGAAAAAGACTTATGAGGCCAACCTTGCGAAGTTGAGTGCTCAAGAACATATGCCATTAGAAACTAGTACCAGGAAGGATCTGGTCGAACCTGGTATTCAGAATGGAGATGCTTTGGTCACGAGGAGTGTAAGAAGTGGATCTTATGCTACCCAGGTATCATTTGTTGTTTTTGTAAAAAAACTATCTTTAAGGTTCTTCAGGTTGCTTGTAAAATTCGTACTGAAATGAATTTTAATATCAATATGTAGAAGAGATGGACTCTGTTGAAATATCCATAGAATCTAATGTCTTGATGTTTTTTGTTAATTTTATTTTGAAATAGATACTGCATAAAGTTGAAGAGGATTTGAAGGCATGTAGAAATGAGTTGTATGCATCAAAAGAAAATACCAAGGCACTTCAAGATGATTTGAAGACTTGTAGAAATGAGTTGGATGCTTCAAAAGAAACTGCCAAGACACTCCTCAAGGAAAACTTCTTGCTTGAACAAAAGATTCAAAGGCTTGAGAGAAAGAAAAATGAAGAGGTCTTTTTTATGCTTTTTAGATGCGCGTAATATATACCTTCTAATGCATTTGTATCATTTAATTTAAAGATCTTGGACTTTATTTTTAATAGATCGTTTCTAAATTACAGAAAGAGATTGTAGAGAAGAATTTCGACGATGAGCGTAAAATTCTAAAAAAACGTATTGCGGAATTAGAGCATAAATTGGAAAGCGCAGCACAAGCACTGAATGTTGCTGAATCTACACTTACAATGCGAGATGCTGAAGTTGACTTACTGCAAATAAATATGAAAGAGTTAGAAGAATTGCGGGAAATGAAAGAGGTACCATCTGTTTTGTAGTTTTCATATAATATGAGTCAAATTACAGATTTTTTTTTTTGGTTATTTATATACGTGTTTGCACATTGTTTAATGTTTTCATCTACTTATGACTAATTTTAGAAGTTTCTAAGACTTACATGACTGAGTTTTGTTTCAAACTTCTATTAGGATATTGATAGGAAAGATGAACAAACAGCTGCAATTTTGAGAAAACAAGCAGCACAGTTGGTTGAATTTGAAGCTCTTTACAAAGAGGAACAAGTTATGCGAAAGAGATACTATAATTTGATTGAAGGTTTGTGTTCATTTTGTGTGGAAAACAGGTTATAAAGCATACTTTGTGCTAATAAACTATTGATGACTTGTATCCTTTCAACGATTTCAAATCTTTAAAATACAGATATGAAAGGAAAAATCAGAGTTTATTGTCGTTTACGTCCCTTGAATGAGAAGGAGATTGTTGAAAGAGAGAAGATCGTAGTTTCTGGTGTAGATGAATTTACAGTGGCGCATCCATGGAAAGATGATAAGTTAAAGCAACATATGTATGATCGGGTTTTTGAACCAACTGCTTCTCAAGATGAAGTATTTGAGGATACAAAGGTGATTCGGAGTTTACATCAAAAAGTTCGATTTTCATACAATGTTTTGTACAATAGTTAAATTTCTTTATTTGTTAAGCCGATTTCCCTTTTCTATGGTGCAGTATCTAATACAATCAGCAATAGATGGTTATAATGTTTGTATATTTGCGTATGGACAAACTGGATCTGGGAAGACATTCACAATTTATGGTTCAGAAAATAATCCTGGTTTGACCCCAAGAGCAACTGCTGAGTTGTTTAAACTAATGAAACGTGATAGCAGCAAGTACTCATTTTCCTTGAAGGTAATTTTTTTTCTTTCATTTTTATAGTAATGAGAATTTCGTAATGCTTCCATCTAAATTTTTGTACATTTGTGTTAAATCTGTTGGTGAAGTATGGTAGAATTTTTTATTTTTTGTTGTCAATTACTATGCTTCTGCATCATTTCTAGGTTATTTGATTGTCTTTTATTATAATTTTCTTTAATGTTTATGAATAATGCTGTCTAATTTCTCTTTCTAATTCCATATATAAAGCATTGGAAACTAATATTTGCTTGACTACACATTGCAATGGTATTTCTCAAATCTTATTACAATTTTCTTATCTAATTTTAATTAGTATTAAAATTGATTAAGCTAATGCTATATATATGATTAGAAAAGAACAATTTTCTGTAATATTAGAAGCATAAAGATGAAGTATTAGCAATTTTATCTTTTTTTAATACATATAAAATAGTATGGGAACCAACGTGATTCTAACAAAGGGGAGCTAAATGCTAATACAAGGCACAAACTCTTATACTAGAATGGTTACATAAGAAAACAACAAACAAATGAATTCTTAATTTCAAATTTTCAGAAAACAGAATAAATTGGCTGATTGGATTCGTAAAAGAAATTTGGACATGTATAATGGTAAGCAAAAGTAATTTTTGTATCATCTCGTGAAATTTATTGGAGCAAACAATAAGGCTTTATCTAGTATTCTGCTGCTGAGTATTGGTGGTCTACTAGCACAGGGGGAAAAGAAAACAAGTCCAGTTGAATAGGATTGCCATTTCCAACTATGAAATTTGATAGTATTCCTTTGGAAAATGTAATACAAGTTCTAAGCTCTCACCCTCATCAGCAACTCCTCTGAATGTATCCATGTAATCCTTCCTAGTTCAGATCCAATGTCTCCCATCATTTAGCACTGGGAAATGATTTTCCTTTTGTTACATCTGTTGAAGGTCAGTAACACATCATACTGTTATAATATATCATTTTTGAATATCTCACACTACGTATGACCATGTGGTTATGGGTAAAATTGGCCACCTACGTGAATTAGAGCATCTAATATTGTAGGTCTTGGAGTTCAAATCCTTTACATTATATACTTCTTCTATTGTTTGTCTTCTAGTGAAATCAGCATGCGCTGTTTGTAGCATGAAAAATATTGCAAGTATATTAAAGTTTTTTTTTTTAATATTAAAGCTGGTCAATAGGCAGTGGCTAAAAGAATATGTCAGAATCAGATGTCTAGTTGTTTACAGATGACTCATTTTTGTTTTTTGTAGTGCCAATATAGTGCTGACTGCAAGATAAAAGGTATATAGTTTCTTTAAGAAACCCATTGAAATATTTAGAATATTTGACTGTGTTTTAATAATTTTCTGTCTCTCCACATTGTATAAGTAAGAGATAGCAACCCTAAATGGGTAGGGTGCCTTTCTTTTTTATCAACTTCAATGTAGAGTTTTTTGTCGACATCTTCTCATGTAACCACTGCCTGCAACTGTCATTCGCTACGAACTCATTCTATGGTCTGAACCCCCAGTTACCTAAGATCTGAATCCAGCTTCATCTACGACAATCCATCTTGTGTCTGTCCTTGTTTTTGCTCGGTAATCCAATGATCCAGTTCTGCATTCCACTACAGATTATACATTTTTCAAATTTGTTTTTCCCTATTTGATCATATCCGATCTTTTTTTTCTAAAAGTTTGTTTTCTCCTGTTTTTATCTGATTAGATCAGATATAATTAAAAAATAGCTTTTTTTCTTATTTGATCTATCACGACTATTCTGTTCTTGAAAAAACTTCTTTTTTTGTTTTATCTGATCACATTAGATTTGCTTTTATAAGAAGTTTTGTTTTTTCTGTTTGATCTGATCAAATCTATTTATTTCATCAGCAAATACTATGGTCATCATTGCAGCAGTCAGGAGATTTTTTCCTTGTGTCTTTTTTCTCCTCAAAACCAAATTTCTTTCCTCAAAAGGAGGAGAAAAAAAACAAAATTCATGCTTCCTTCCATCCCTAAAGAACCCCTATTTTTCCAATGATCGTTTATCAGATTTAGGCCAACGACATTTATTATCCTTTTCTTTTCTTGTTGCTGATTATCTCCGGACTTTACTCGGTCTTGGCAGTCTCCAGAATTTATTTGGTCATGGTCATCTCCGGTAATATTTGATTCAGTTTGTATGAGCTTTGCAGTTGGATTCTGAGAAATTCACATCAATTTAGTTGTTTTCTGTCTACTATCATGGTTCAAAGTTTTACTTGTAATAGTTTGAGCAAGTATCAAGTTGATTTCTATATGCCGTGAGGGTAATCCTATTCTTTGCAACAAGCTGTGCATGTTCAGCTTGAGCGGGAATACTAGCATAATCGAGCATTTTCTCTCTTTTTTGAGCTACGAGCATCTATGTATGTTCCACTTTGATGAAGAGTGTTAAAATATTTATAATATTTAAGGTTGTTTTATGCTTTTTTTTTTTTCTAATATTTTTCTGTACTGTATAAATAAGAGGATAGCAATCCTAGATGGGTAAGTCGCCTTTCTTCTTATTAACCTGGCAAAACTAAGTTTTGATTAATGATATGATGTTTCGTTAAAGGAAGATAAGTATTATTTATTTTGCATGCATTGCCATGAGAACTGTGTTCAGTCTGAATATCAATTCAGAAAGTAAATTTGTACGCTCGTAATGAACAATTGAGAAATTGAGAAAATGCTTAAGACCTTAATAATTTTATTATTGGTGTGTACAATCATATGATTGTCGTTTGTATAAGCTTAATTAGCAATATTATGTTTCTGATTCTGCTGCCCCTGTTTCTTATTGGGAGTTAAATATGTTAAATAATGTGCAGGTGTATATGGTTGAATTATACCAAGATAATCTTGTGGATCTTTTGCTGCCTAGAAATGCAAAACGCTTGAAGCTAGAAATAAAAAAGGATTCAAAGGTAGTATACTCTTAATCTGCAAATGCTTTTCTATAGTGTTTTGTATTTTTTATTGGTAAATAAATTATTGCTATATGAGTGTTTACTGATGAATTCCTAGATTCTTCATTATTTCAAAGGTGGCTCTAAAAAATCATGCTTGTATAATTATGCTGTTTATTTGCTAAAGTAAATTTATGAACATGACCCTTAGGTTATAAATTCCTGAAATTCTTAACTATTTGATAATCTACACTTTAACACGTGAACCATACTTGTGGTCTAAATGTGTGATGTTAGTCTTGATCCTTACTTGTGATTGTGCTAGGTGAATATTAGTTTATAGTTAATCACTTTTTTGTTCACATCGATTGTATTTTAGGTTTTACAAGAGACCTACTTGTTTATCTGAAAGATGCAGAAATGGTCGAATTCCAGCACTACAAGGGTGTCGTAAGTCGAAAAATATTTTCCGTAAACACAAACAAGGGTGTTGTACTCTGACATAGGCATGGGGCGTCAGGCATAGCAATTGTCCAAATCTAGTGAACAGGTGTTAGACACAGCTCTATGTACGTATATTTCTGCTGCATACTATGACGCACATCGTTAAATCCCTTGAGGAACCTGTATATTTCTGCTTCATATGAGACACATCAGCCTACCCCCAAGTACTTGGGGTAAAAGGTTTAGTTGTTTTTTGTTGTTTGTAGTATGTGACACATTGCTAAATCCCTTGAGAAACCTGAATAGGGTATTAATATTATTCAGATCCCCTCAGATTCATACCTGATTCTCATTGGGTGCATGCTATATTAACTGGGCGCCTTTGGGGGTGAGTCTTAAGTGGAGGCAGACCCCAGATACGACGTTGTTTGGTGCTAACCTGTCGAAATCGACTAGATAATGGATATAATAAATATGTTTCAATATTGCTGAATACTTGATTTACATTGTTGAATCGCCTAACGAAACAGAATCACGTATTAATCTTATCCAGATCTGCTCTGGTTTGTGCCCGATTCCTATTGGGTGCATTGCATATGAGTTGGGCGTGAATTCAGGTGGAATCCAACCTGATATGTGGATCCTGATGTGTTGCGTCGTTCTTCGCCACGAAACTATTGAAATAGACTTGATAACCCACTAAAACTAATTAGTTTCAGTAAAACTAATTGAACATTTCATTACTTGGAATCAAGATTCTAATTATTGGATATCATATCAGATGGGAGTTTTTCATATTTGATAGTGGATACTGGACGATATATCATCAATACGAGCTTATGTTGGGCGTTCATATAGTCGAAGAGAGGATGAGGGAAAGATAAGAAAAGAAATAGTAGACAATACATAAAAAAGGATAACAAGGCCTCAGCCTTTTATCTAACAAACTAGCTCAATTTATTTTATTCACCATTTTATTTTATGTCATTCAGCCTTTTAATAAGCATTACATGAATAATAATTCATGAAAATTTATCCTAATCTAAAATAATTGAATAACTAATAAATCTAATGAATAGTAAACAAATAACTCTAGGTCTCTAATTAACTAACTGATAAACCAAAGAACAAACTAAACTAACAAATTTTACGTAATGAAATATATTTCAAATCCTCAAAATATAATCCTAACTAATCAAAGTAATTTTCAAATCGTAACATGAGCGGATTATTATATATCTAATCAAATCTTTGATTAAACAACAAATTTACATCAGTTCACTTCCGCTGCTATCCAACTTGTCAACAAGTCTAATTAGTTATATCTTCTCCTTATTATTCCATTGTGGAGTTTTGTAATTTGATGCTGAAGGCTAAAACACACACACACACACACATATTTGATGACTAGAAGTTGCTGCAAGATTTGTATTATTAGCCATAACTTGATAGAAGAGACAAAGAGCCTCCCATTATGATTGTTAGCATTAGGAATTATATTTGAAATCACAAATAAAGTGTAAGACGGATAAAAATAGTAATGAAGGAGAGATTGGTGCCAAAACAGGCAACACTTGATGTTGGAGCGACTCAAATGATGTCTCCATTAACTTGTCCCAATTTGGAATTGGAACTTATTTGAATCAGACTGAAGAAGCCAAGAGAGCCAATTGGATTAGGATTAGAATGAAAGATTGTCTTGATGATTACTTCGGTGATAGTGATGCACTAATGGTTACTTCTAGCTTGAGAGTGATGGGATGATGATGATGGTATGTAGTGCTTCATCCTTGTGGTATTGGAGATAGAAAGGTTGGCTCTGTAGTTAGTTCAATTATAGTTCAACCATGGTAGTGGTAGTCAACTTAATGGGTGATAAAACGACAAAGAAAATTTCTACTACTTCATGTATTTCTGGTAGAAATTCAAAATTAATAAAAATAGGGGAAATATTGCAATTTTTTAAGTAATTGAGCAATTACAAGAGTAAAAATACACAGTTCTACACTCTTAGCATGAAAACACAGTTCACTGCTTCAATTACTAAATAAAAATCACAACTTTCTTATTATTCTGGGAATTGTTTACAATAGATAAATAATTAGAGTGCTCCTTTTGATCTTATTTGACGATCCAACAACGATCTTGATGTGGAAATCATGAAGAATAAGAAGAAAGAAGCTTATTTCTTAGAGTTGTCGGTACGTAGTCAACATGCTAACTCAATTCAATTAATTTATTATTTTTATTTTACATCATTCAGGTTTTAAATAGGCATTACATGAATAATAATAGATGAAAGCTTATTGTAATCTAAAATAACTTACTAATTAATAAATCTAATCAATATAAAGCAAATAACACTAACTATTTCATATAAATCAAGTAACAAACTAAACTAACAAATTCTACTAAACGGAACTTATTTCAAATCCTCAAAATTTGAATCCTAACATAACAAAGGAATTTCAAATCCTAATATGATCAGATTATTTAAATATATATTTGATCAAACAACAAATGTATGTATAGCATTCATATTGAATATTATATTTTCATGTTAAACATCAATTTTGACACATTAGAAGTCATCTAATGTCATCATCTAACAAAGTATGGCATAATATATATGTAAAGGTATTCCAGAATGTATAGGTATGGGAGCATACATTCTAAAATAAACCATATAATAAATATAAGTAAGTTGAAAACATAGATTATAGAAACAAATAAGGTTAAGACACAACAACAATAGTAGAAGTAGATTGACAGTAATAAAAATAGCAGCAAGAACGACAATACTAGTAGCAACAATAACAATAACAAAGCGAGTGACAGAGTTAATGAGAAAAAAAGTGGAAGAAGAGAATTTTGACGTAGGTTTTAAGTCATGAATAATGTGCAAGTTGCGCATATTGTCTCGTAACTCAATAGGCTTTAGGTCAGGATCACTTCTTTCAGGGTTCTTGCCTCCTTCTGTCGGAGCTTGTCGAATTGTTGGGCTCTAGGAAGTCCTTTTCCCCATCTGTAAGACCATATATTGGTTTGAGCCGGTCGAGAGTATGTGGCAACACAAATCTATGATGAAGATTTTCAAGAAGCTCCATAATGTAGATGTCTAGCAATTTGAGCTTTTGGCATGTGAGATATTTTGCCTCACATGTTTTCATAGAAGCACTTATTGGCTGATATGTGTACAAATCGATATGATTCCTTTTATCCGTATTATCGTGGCTAGCCCCGAAAACGATAATATCGGAAGATATATCGGTTGTATCGAGGATATATAGAACAGTGGTGGAAATCGAACTTTGACCTTTTCAAACTAAATGGGAGGCCTAGAGACACTTACCCAATGACTTTGATACGAAATGGAGTATGAATTCTATATTTTAAGAATTTTAAAAATGTTATCATCTTAAATGTATGTAAAACCTCTTATTAGTTTTGACGTACCCACAACAAATTTTATGTTCTTGATCTTTTAAAATTTTGTGTATCCACATATTAATATTGTATCATTCAAGGTACCAAAGCTCTTAATATCAACTATAGCAGATATATCAATCAGAACAATTTTATAGTGGATATTGTTATAAGAAGATCTTGGTGATATTTATGAAATATCTGATATCAATAGTGTGTTGTAAATATACATGTTCTTATATCCTAAAACAAAAATGAATGAGAAATACATGAATGCATCATATAAGCTTAGATAGAACATTATATATATATATATATATATATACACACACACACACACACACACACACACACACACACACACACACACACACACATGTTTGGGATATACTTAGCTCGGTAATTTGCATTATGTTGATGGATCTATATGACTAAAACACTAACCAATAAATTTTACTGTGATGGTAAATTTACTATAAGTTTAATGTAATTTTCTTAATTTTATTGTAATTTAAGTATTTGACAGTAAATTATTGACCTATACCGTAAATCAACTTTAAAAAATATTTAAAAATACTCAATTGAAAGTTTAAATAAAGGTAATTATATACCCAATTTGCTCAAATAACTAAGAGAAAAAAATACTAGATTAAATAGGCTAGAAAATGATTACAATTTTTTGGCTAATTTCATAGGCTTGGATATCAATTGATATTGGATCTCGAATATTGCGGTTGCAATAGCATGTTGGACCCAATATGTCGACGATTTTTCCTTGAAAACAATAAATGATTGACATGTTCAAGATCCTAGTAGTTAGGTGTCTAAACCGCAATATGGGTAGATATTATGATATTGAGGCTGCTATTTAAAACCTTGCTAGGTACTCATTCGTATCTTTGTGCTGCATAGGTTGAATATATGTGTATTACTTATATATATATATGTGTGTGTGTGTGTGTGTGTGTGTGTACACACACACACTTTGTTCTTTATAAAAAAACCTTGGATATCATTAGCAACACCATTTTTAACGGTATCATATTTTCTAAGAGCAATGACGAAAATGTCATATGAAAGTGGAAGTGATATTTATAACCCAAGTACCTAACCTACAAAGGCAATTGACACAACTCTCAATGAATTTAAAAGCAAGGTAGTGAATTAGTAGATTATTAGGTTGGAGTTTTCAAGTCTAACAAAAATCCAACACCCCCCCCCCCAACCCCCCCTCCTCCAACCCCCTAAACAAAAAAAAAGAAGGAAGAGTACGAACCTAGGGACAGGGTGATGTGAATAACACACATGTATGCTTATGCATTACAAAAGCTATCCTATTGTATGGAGACATCCAACTGATTCATATAAAGAATGGACATAGATACAGGATATGATAAAATTGTTAAAAAGTGGGATATGGGGTCAAGACAAGCAATACTTTATTATAGATATACATATATGTAGATAAATTTATAAATAAAATATAAAATATTAACTAAGAAACTATTATCATCAGATTCAAGCATGTTCATTAATTCTTATGCATTATTATGTTTCTTAATCAATTAAAAACAAGAATATTTTAAGTAGTAGAATTTTCCTAATTCAAACAATAAATATTGTTTAATTAGTATTTAAGCTTTTTATTTTAAGCTTTCTATAATGATATAGGGAGAGCTCAATTTGCTTTATGCTAAAGGAGAAATTGCAAATACTACAATTGTACCGTTAACGACTATTTAATCATCATAAATGATGATTGAATTTGGATAACAAACAAATGTCTCACTAAATACCGTACCCGTAGAATTTAGGTTCATTCACATCTATTACCGAGGCTTCCTATTTTGCTCAAATAAGTAGTATTTTGAATATCAATTATAGCGGATAATATCGAACGAAAAATTTCATAGCGGATATTGGTTATCGAGGATAAATAAGAGATGTTTAGCAAATATCATATATTAATAATGAACTGTAAATATGCTCATCAACATGTACTAAATCACATTTGAATAAGATAATACATACCTACATCATATAAAACTATATAAAATATCTTATATAATAGAGTTAATTGCAGTAAGACCCCCTTTACTATAGGAGTAGTGTAACTTATTACCGTATAACTTCAAAACTCCTAGTTTAGTTCTTGGATTTCTAATGGTGTTAGTCAACAGTTGTTATTCTCATCTTGTTTAAATTGAATTGCACCTTTTTGTAATAAAAACCTCAAAATACCCTCTTCTCCTTTGGTTTAGGGAGATTAAGTGATAGAAAAGGGTATTTTGTGGTTTTTATAAAAAATGTCCAATTCAATTTAAACAGGGGTAAGAATAACAAACTATTGGTTAATATCGTTAGAAGTCTAGAGACTAAATTGAAAGTTTTGAAGTTAAGGAATAATAAATTACACTACTGTACAGGTAGAGGTGTTTATCGGGCCGGGCGGCCCGTTGGGCACGCCCGGCCCGGCACCTCGTCTCGGGCCGTGCCCGAGCCGAGGCCGGCGGCACGGATCGGCCCGGCCGTGCCAGGCCGTGCCTGGCACATGCCAGGCACGGCCCGACACGGCCGAATTATTATTATTTTTTTTAAAATATAGCTGTTGGGGGAAATTGGGGGGGGTTTTTTGCAATTTTTTTTGCAAATAGCCCCCCAACGGTACAAGAGCTTATCTTTGTGAATTTTTTGTTAATATCGCTAAAAAGAAAAAGAAAATGGAACTAGTAGAGGGATAATTGCAAATTTATAAGCTCACTCACTCGGCACCTAATCCAATTTCAACTTTATTTAATTTACTAACTCTTCCAGTGTCTACTGTAGTATCGGAGTCTGCTTTTAGCGCAGGTGGTAGAGTGCTCACGGACTTGAGAAACTCAATGGCGTCGGACATATTGGAAATATGTGTCTGCTTGAAGGATTGGTACGACGCAGAAGATAGGGAATAAGACTTGGCTAATGAAGTTGTACTAGAGACCTTAGGTTTACCAGAAGAAAATGAAGTTTGATTAAAAGTATTTAAATTTGTAAGGATTTTCATGTATTTTCAATTTTTTTTTTTTGTAATTTTTAACTCATAAATCTCTTAAAAAATATATTAAGATCAAGTTGAGGGTGACGGTTAGGGTCCTCTCCTTTCTCTTCGGGCTTTGTATAACTTCTAAAGAGATTTATAGAGCAATTATATGAATGTAATGAGATTAAATATAATATAATATTTATTTTTATTGTTATTACTTCTTATTAAATCTAGTTAAATGAAGCAACATAGCTCCTCTTTATTTTTTTTTTAATTTTTTTTTTTAAAAAACCCGGGCCGGCCCGGGCACGGCATGGGCCCGCCGTGCTGTGCCGGCGGGCCGAGCCGGGCCCGATAGGCAGGTCTATGTACAGGTGTCTCACTGCAATTAATCCTATATAATATACATGTTAGGATATACTTATCTCAACAACTTTAAACATTGCAATAAATTACACTTATCTCAATTAATTCGATACTATTTGAAACATTGCAAATAAGGGCGTGAATCAAGGGCTAAACTATATGAAAATGTCAACCAAATAATTATACCTAAAAGATTTCAGACGAAATGATATGAAATATGAATTGCTATGAAGTAAATTGGCTGTCATAACACCTTTCATGTTGATTGTGAGTTAGACATGGATATTTTGCATTGCCCATGAGTTAGGTACAGATGTTTCTCGTTGACCGTGAATTGGATATGCAAAATCCATGTCTAATACATATCGGGCGTATGTCGTGCAGGAATCCTATTTGATATGTTTCCCACATGGACATGGACCAAATTTGGCATGTCCATGCTTCATAGGCTAATTACTAGCAGAGCAAATCCTATATGGATGAGAACCAACTGTGATGCTAAAACAGATACTACTCAGTTGTAACCAAATTTGAGCCTATGATGAACACATTTGCAGGCAACGAGATTCAATTTCAAATTGATACAAGTCCATGAATCTGTAACAGCTAAGTAGGACATATTCAAGGAACTCTCAGTTAATTTTAGTGTTAAACACAACGGCGATGATCAAAGTGCAAACCTGAGGTCGCAACAACTCACAAACCAATCGACTATTTGTGTTTCAGGTCTTGATGAGAAAATTAAATGTCAGGCTTCAGATCTGACCAATGCAATCAGCTGGGAAGGAAAAAGAAAAGGAAAAATAATCCAGTACTGTAGCAGATACAATAAGTACATGATGAATGACTGTGCTTGAATGGTCTGGGAAAGTTATTAAAACTTAAGCACTAATGATGGCATGGAATTTCATTAAAAACTTAGAAGTTTTTTACTTTTTATATTATTTTATTCACTTGCTGCTTGAATGTGCCAGAAAATCTAGTAGCCACTAAACTACAAGGCAAGCCAAAGAAATATGCTAATATTAAGACATTCAGCTTATCTTAATTTCCTTGATGACATGCTTTATATATTTCTAAGGTCTAATTAACTTCTAATTGATTTATTATCTTCAGGGGATGGTCTCAATAGAGAATGTGACTACTGTCCAGATTTCAAGTTATGAAGAATTACGAGCCATTATTACGAGGGGATCTGAGCAGCGACATATTGCCGGGACCCAAATGAATGAAGAAAGCTCAAGATCGCACTTGATTTTTTCAATTATCATTGAGAGTACTAATCTTCAAACTCAATCCCTTGCTAAAGGAAAGGTAAAGTGTGTTTTTTTTTTTATTTGTTTGTACATCATTATATTTTTGGTCAACATTTTGATTTTTATATATAAAGAATAATTTATCTATAATTGTCCACAGGGTAAGACTACCTTATTCTTGCACAAATATGGAGATTGTTAGTTTGTTTTGTTAGTCTGTTAGGTTGTTTAGATTGTACGTTTAGCTGCTATCCGCTTGTAATCTTATATATTTGTAACGGCTCTTTATCAATCTTATTATCTTACTATTTTATAACATGGTATTTGAGCAAGGTTATGGAATAGATTCAACAACTTAAACAAGAAAACCCTAATCCTAAACCTAGCTGCCTGCCGTCTTCTTCTCCTCCTCCTTCTCCCTTGCTGCAAGCCTGCAACCTCTGCTGCTACCATTGTGCTGTTGTGCTCATTGCTGTTGCTTCTCCCCTGCTCCCTGCTGCTGCCTCAACTGCTAAATCTGCTGCTGCTCCTCTGCCGCTGCTGCTGCACTTGCTTGCTACCATAGCAAAACAGTCCTAGCCAGGACTGCAAAAACAAGTCCCAGCCCATTATCAGGTGGGCTTCCAACTGCGTGCATCTTTTTTGCCAAATTCAATGATTCAATCCTTGAGGCAACCTGTTATCACGTCCCTTCCCTCCTATCACTCCTGGTAACATTGATGGCTATTTTTTAATGTGTTTTGATGCCAAAACAGTCTCTTTTGTTGCTACTACTACTGAATATTCACCTATTAACGTGTTAAAAATAGCCTCTTTTCTATATATATATAGACACACACACACACACATACATACTTTGGAAAGTGTTCAAGTACCTAAAATAGCCAGTCACATTAGAGTCATTATGCTAGAATTAAGTCGTATACCTTCTCATTTATTATGGCTTGGGCCCTTTATGGCGGACTGAATCACCCTTTAACGTGTGAAATTTCTTCATGTGAAAATCAATATCTTCCAAGATTAAGTTAATTTGTTACCATATAAAACTGCTACTACTACTGAGAATACTTTTCTGCCAGTTGTTTATCACTCTTCAGTAGGAGAGTTTCATCTTCTTTTGATATGGTTTTCTCCCACTCAAGTGATTCATCTACCACTACTACTCACACTACTCTAACTCAATCTGAAAATTAATTTCCAGATCTCGTACCACTATTACTGTTAAATCAAATTAAACGACAACAATTACATGTCAGTCATTTAAGGTGTTCGTTGGTGCTTAAAGAAAAATTAAGCACTTATTTGAAGATCCACCATATGAGAAAGATCCTGCCTATCCAGATTGACTGACGAATATTTGCTGCAACTACTAGGCTCTTTAATAGTATGGAGGAGAAAATAAGTTTCAGCCTATGTTCTTAAAAGCTGCGAAAGAGATATGGAGCACCCTAAAGAAAGTTTATGGGAATGAGAAATATCTCAAGAGTATTTGAACTATTTGAACTATATGAGCGTCTTTTTACTCTTAAACGGGGAGATATCGGTTTTCGAGTACTATGATACACTCGAGGGACATTAGCTGCTATTCATCAAACCTTAGTGACAGTTCTTAGGACTTTGCAACAGTACCGTCAGGATCTTGCTGTAATAAAGTTTCTATTTAGATTGCATCCATCTCTATTAACTCATGTTCGAGAATAAATTTTTACTGGTGATAGATTCCCTGCCCTAATATCCACTTACTCTAAATTACTTCGGGTTTACACTGGATTTGGTGCATCCACTGCATCTACTCCCGTTTTGAGTGAGCATTCTGCTTTATATGCTGGGAGAGGTTGTGGCCGTGGTTGCGGCAGTCAACATGTTTCAAGGGGAGGCTGCAGTAGTAGAGGTTGCGATTAAGGAGGACGATGACAATGTCAATGTGATCACTACAATCAAACTAACCATATTTCTGTTGGGAGAAGTTTGGTAAATCTGCATGGACACATGGAAATAATGATTCTTTTTCTGGTTCTCTTGGTTTTATACAACTTCAGCAACAACTTTTACCTCATCCTTTTAGATGGTTCAGATCACCCAAGCTAATTTTGACTATTTACTTTCTTTTTAGTCTCCTGCTTATTCTCAAACTACTCATGTATCCTCTTTAGATATGGATGCTTACAGTGCTTTTTTTCGTCGTTCTAGAATTATAGATTTTGGAGCCTACTCCCACATGATTGGTATTAAAGACAATTTATCTCATTAGAGCTTTCAAATAAATATCCTTTGTTATATTGCTAATGGCTCTTTCTCTTTTATTGTCAGTGATGGGTAGTTCATGCTACCTTCTCAACTCTTAAAATGTGTTTTTTTATCCCAAAACTTTTTGTCAGTCCTTTACCTATTACTTAGCTTACTAAAAATAATAACTACTCAATGGTATTTATTTCCATTTTACTTGTATCCTTCAGGCCTTCAGGCTAGGATGAAAATTAGTATGGTCTGTGAGAAAGGAGCAATGTATTATTTGGATGAACGGATTACACCTACAGGTTTTACTGCTGGCTCTTCTAATACCCAGGCACCAACATCTATGTCATCCTTCCCTTTCGAGTCTTAAGATTTTACTTGTTGCGTTCGCCATCTCCAAGTTGGTGTGTCAGTCTTGTGAGTTAAAAAATATCAACATGCTTCCAATACTAGTTGAGTTAATAACCATGTCCTTTTCGAGTTGGTCTATTATGATATATGGGGTTCTTATCTTTTTTCCTCCTGCAAGAGTTTTAGATACATTACTATTTTGTAGATGATTTCTCTCATATGGCATGATTATATCTTTTGAAAGAGATATTTGAAGTTCTTTGTACTATTAAACTCTTATAAAGAGATAAAAACTAATTCTCCATAATTATCTGTGTTTTATGCACTAATAATACTATGGAGTTCATGAAAAATGATGTGCTGTTTTTTTTTGCTGCTAATGGGATTATGCATCAAATAATATTGTTTTTAATAGAAACATAGGCATTTTGGGTGTGGCTCTCCCGCTAATAATTCATATGCGTGTTCTTATATATTTATGGTCAGATGCTATTTTATGTGATAAATAGGATGCCATTTTCAGTTGTATGTGGTAAAACTCTTTTTTTTGTCTCTTTTTGACAAAGCATTGCTCCCTCTTCTACCCTGCGTATTTGGTTGTACATTAGCTATACATGTTTTGTTCTGGACTTGTCTTAGGCTTGGACAAGTTGCCTCCCGTCTTGGACAAGGTGTCTTCCTGCTCTATTAAATGTGTGTTTGTTGGCTATTTACGTATTTAGAAAGGCTATAGGTGCTACAATTTTGTATCTAGAAAATATTTCACTTTTGTCGACATCACGTTTTTTTTAATCCACTCCCTTGTTTTCTTCTCTATCATCTTCCGATCAGTTTTCTGCTTCTCTTCCTCTGCCTTTACTGGTGACCAGGGTAGGGATTAAAAAGTACCTCAACAACCATCGTTGCAAGTGTATTATTGTTGTTCAAAAGTACCTGCATCAGTTTTATACTAGTCTGATTCTCCATCTCACGCTTCTGGTTCTTCATATCCCTCATTGTCTTTGGATCTTAATCTTCCTATTGCTTTATGAAAAAGTAGACATTCAATCTTGTGCTCACCCCATTCATTTATCTCCTAAGATAAGCTCCCTCTTTATTTTCACCAGTTTGCTCTTTTTCTGTCCTATGCTTCTAAACCCAGGTCGCATAAGAAAGACGTGTTAGTACCTACTTGATAACAGGTTATAGATAGGGAGATGCAAGTACTAGTCTCCCAGAGCTGGGACTAGTTTGTGCTCCACATGGCACTCTAGTGGTTGGCTGTCGTTTACTGTCAAATTCAATCCGGATAGTTCTATGGACTAATTTAAGGTCCATTTTGTTGCGGAAGGGTACTCTCAGATTTATGATGTTGATTACTTTAGGACATTCTCTCTTATTATTGTTCATCTCAACTCTATTTACATTTTATTCTCTCTTGTTGTCAATTTGGAGTGACTCATGTTTCAGTTAGATATAAATAATATTTTCCTCTATGGTGGTCTATATGAGGAAGTTTATATAGAACAACCTTCGAGATAATTTGGGGGAGAATATGTTTTGTAAACTTTAAAGGCCATCTATGGACTTAAGCAAAGTTCTTGATTCTAGTTTGAGAAGTTCTCAACAAAAATTTTTGGCGTTAGTTTTCATAGGTGTCATTATGATCACTCCATATTTGTTCAATGTACAACTCTTGAGATTGCTCTTCTCGTCATCTATATGGACAATATTCTGTGTGCAGGAAGTGATATAAAAGTCTTGACTCTTGGCTGAGACTAAAGACTATATTAAGTAGCATGTTGTGAACAAAGACATGGGAAAGCTAGGTACTTCTTTCGATTGAAGTCACATATTAGAAAGATGGACTGGTTTTTTTTTCCAGAGAAAGTATGCATTGAATCTATTGAATCTATTATAGGAGACTAGTCTACTTGGATATAAACCTACTACTACTATGTCTATGGAAATAAATGTGGACTTCTGGAGTGAAAATAGTAAAGCTTATGATATGCCAATTAATACAAGAGAATAATTGGGGAAAACTTATCTATTTTATGGTTACTAGATAAGAGATTTCTTTTTTTATTGGATTACATAGTCAGTTATTGCATAAGCCGAGAGAGGTTCACTGAATCTATCAATCCAATTATCTTTTTATTCATAACAGACATGATGTTGGTAGTTCTCTATTTCTAAATCTCTCACATGGATTTGCTTTTATTTTTTTGCCTTCAATAAATAAGTGTAAATCTAAATGCCTTCCTAACTGACTCTTTGTTTTATTGCAAAATCTTTTGCAAAAGAAAACACTTTCATGCAAGCGAATGTATCTTGATTGCTTGCATGGGCTTATTTTATCAAAAATGCCCCCTTTGTTTTCTGAAACCCCTCCAAAAGTTGTGGAAAGATCGATGACAATCAACCATTAATACGAATTTTGGGATGCATGCTCTCAACAATTCTCCTAAATGGTGGCCTCAATGGTGGGAGGGGTTGTTCTGCCCAGTAAACCTGCTCTCGTCATGCAAAATTTCTAGTGGAGGAAAGCTTTTCAGGCCGTTCTGCAAGAATTTGGCGTAAATAGGTTACAACTGCAAGTAGGATATCATAGAGCCTTTGTTGCTGCAGCAACAAGATGCTTCATTGTCTGTCTTATTGTAATGGAAAGATTTAAGAGTAGTATTATACTTCTCTCCGCCTTTAATTTGAAAGTCCCTCCAAAGTTCAAAATGTACACATTGTTAAAATTTACAACAACTCATTTGCATAGAGTTTTGAAAAGTTCAAAAAATCTGTTCCCGAAGTTGTAGCAACAACCTGGCTTTTTTTTTTTTTTGGCAATTGTCATCGCAGTATCTATGGCACATTGTTCCCACCAACAAATTGCTGAGTGGCCCTTTTGCAATTTTGCAACTAAACAAACAATAGCAAATCATTTGTAGTTAGAATCCAAATTTACAGGCAAAAAGATATGCCTTTTGTTGCAGAGCAAAGCCAGTTGCATGCAAGAGGTTTCACATAGCAAAGAATCAGTCCCTTAATGCAATAAAAGTTGCATTGTTTTCAATCTTCAGAGACTTGAATTTTACTCGATAAAGATGTAATCATTTTTTTTATAACTTATCTGAGTCAATATTAAAAAAAAAAATGTAAATTCTTAAACTGTAACTTGGCTACAAACTGAATAATAATTGATCGGTTGTCACTTTGCTCTTTAGTCAATCATTCATCCCTCTTATGTGCACTGGTTATATTCTTGAATGTTAATATTTTGTTGTATCACGTCAGTTCTAATGATCTTTTATTTTTAACTTTGCAGCTTAGTTTTGTGGATCTTGCTGGTTCTGAGAGGATAAAAAAGTCTGGTTCTTCCGGGAATCAGCTCAAAGAAGCACAGAGTATTAATAAATCACTTTCAGCCCTCGTAGACGTGATTAGTGCATTGTCTTCTGACGGACAACATATACCTTACCGCAATCATAAGCTTACCATGCTTATGAGTGACTCTCTTGGTGGGAATGCAAAAACTTTAATGTTTGTCAATTTGTCCCCGGCGGAGTCAAATTTGGATGAAACATACAACTCTCTGATGTACGTATTCCTTAAACCTATTCATATCGCATTTAGTCTTCTAGTTGTGCAAGATTTTAGAATTGTTTGCTGCATGCATTGTTTATTCTTCATTAAATAGACTTTTTAAAAGTTTTATCTTGTTGGTTGATCAAAGTAAGTCAACAATTTATATATGACCAGAAAATAGGATTAATACTGAAGCTTTCACTCAATGGTGTGACTTTGTATAGTTTAAGAAAATCTAATTTATTTCAATTGCTGACCTAAATCTTCAATTACTTAAAAAAATGATACTTATTCTGTGGAGTATGGAAGCTACTACTTATAATATGTCGCATGATTCCAATTACTTAACTGGAACTAGATATTATTATTAAGGTACCCACACCCAGTGACCTGATAAATATGATTTAAATTGACTTTGCTTGATCAAATTAAAATACCAAATCATATATATACTGTTTCTTTATCACTTCTAAACATTTCTAATGTTGCTAGAAGAATGAAGTAGAGGTACGTTTGGAAAATTTTCATCCATTTACATTTGATTCCAATGGACATTGGCACAGTTGGGGTGAGACATACCCGAAACTAAATCTGATTCCAATAAATTAATGGGTTCAAATTTTCAAGTGGATCCTTCACTGAGCGGGTTTGGATGCTTCAGTCATATGAGATGAATACGACATGGACAGGGGAGATGACAACAATCCCTAAAAGTTGGATACGAGGCATGACTAACAATATTTTTTTAATATACGGATAAATTTATAAATAAAATGTAAAATATCAACTAACAAACTATTATTATAAGATTTTTATTTATAATAAATGCAAGCATGTTCATTAACTCAGACGCATTATCAACTTGCTTAATCAAGTAAAAGCAAGAAAATTTTAATCAGTAGAATTTTCCCAAGTTCAAAGTGTAAATATTGTTTGGTTTAGTCTTTTAAGTTTCTTTTGTTTTTAGATTTTCTATAACCATACAAGAAGAGCTTAATTGGATTTTTTGATGCTAGAGGAATTATGAATACTAGGATTATACTAATAAACCAATGTTGAAAATAAGGCGTTACTAAATCCGTTATATTGCGTTAAGAAACCTAATAGAAAGCCAATGTTATTTAACAAACTAAAATAACTCAATGCACCGTAACGGTGCGTTTTTTATATTATTTTACATTACTTTACACTATGTCACGTCAAATTTCGTTATGTTACATTATTTGCAATAATTTTTAAAGTAATTTTTATATTGATTTTTTATTTTGATTGTTAGTAAATTGCTGCAGTTTTTTGCACTTGATAACTCGTTGTTTGCTTATTTGATTGCTTGTAGTATTTTTAACTTGCTAGTTTGTGATTACTTTCTAATATACTTGTTATAAATCCTTTCCAATTACTACAATTTCTTACTTGTTGATTAAATTAAATTCTCAGCTAAACTAAAATAAACAATTACAAATAAAATAAATGAGCATTACAAAATATAAATTACAATATTGATAATAACTGAAAATAACTTTGAAATGTTGTTTTCTTGTTTAGTTGATAACTGAAATTATATGAATTTAATTTAATTTATAAAGATAAATATGAGAATTATTGTGAAACTAGTTAGAAATTTAGAATTGACAATGGGATATAAAATGTTTTTATATTCTTCTTTTAGAATTTTTAAATTCATATTTCAATTTATAAAATTTATTTTATATAGTTTTATATTTGTTTTTGTTAAATAAATAGAAAATTGCATAACCTACATTATGTGTTACGCTATATGCGATATAACCTAACAGAGACAAAACGTTACGTGGCCGTTATCACTTTTTTAAACATTGTAATAAGCAACTATCTAATCACCATAAATCACTTGTAAATTGAGATCACAAACAAATGTCTATTAAAAAATTGAACCAATAGAACTTAGACTCTTTCACATACATTATCAAGATTCCCTATTTTGCTCAAATAAATACTTGAAAATAAGGGCTAAGCTATATTTAAATATCAACTAAAGTAAATTATACCTAAAATCTTTAGTAGACCATATTGTTTTGTGTTACCATGACTTGAACAAGTATGTTTTGCATTGACAACAAGTTGGACACATGTTTCATGCCAAATGTGAGTCGGACCCACCAAATTTCCCGTTATACCCCGAGTTACTTCACTTGCTTAATCAACTTGCTTAATCAAGTAAAAACAAGAAAATTTTAATCAGTAGAATTTTCCCAAGTTCAAATTGTAAATATTGTTTGGTTCAGTCTTTATGTTTCTTTTGTTTTTAGACTTTCTATAACCATACAAGAAGAGCTTAATGTGATTTTTTTATACTAGAGGAATTATGAATACTAGGATTATACTAATAAACCAATGTTGAAAATAATGCGTTACGAAATCCGTTATATTGCGTTATGAAACCTAATGTAAAACTAATGTTATTTAACAAACTAAAATAACTCAATGCACTGTAACGGTGCGTTTTTTATATTATTTTACATTATTTTACACTATGTTACGTCAAATTTCGTTATGTTACATTATTTGCAATAATTTTTAAAGTAATTTTTATATTGATTATTTATTTTGATTGTTAGTGAATTGCTGCAGTTTTTTTCACTTGATAACTTGTTGTTTGTTTATTTGATTGTTTGTAGTATTATTAACTTGCTAGTTTGTGATTACTTTCTAATATACTTGTTATAAATCCTTTCCAATTACTATAATTTCTTACTTGCTGGTTAAATTGAATTCTCATCTAAACTAAAATAAATAATTACAAATAAAATAAATGAGCATTACAAAATATAAGTTACAATATTGATAATAACTGAAAATAACTTTGAAATGCTGTTTTCTTGTTTAGTTGATAATTGAAATTATATGAATTTAATTTAATTTATGAAGATAAATATGAGAATTATTGTGAAACTAGTTAGAAATTTAGAATTGATAATGGGATATAAAATGTTTTTATATTCTTTTTTTAGAATTTTTAAATTCATATTTCAATTTATAAAATTTATTTTATATAGTTTTATATTTGTTTTTGTTAAATAAATAGAAAATTTCATAATATACATTATGTGTTACGCTATATGTGATATAACCTAACATAGACAAAACGTTAAGTTGCCGTTATCACATTTTTAAACATTGTAATAAGCAACTATCTAATCACCATAAATCACTTGTAAATTGAGATCACAAACAAATGTCTATTAAAAGATTGAACCAATAGAACTTAGATTCTTTCACATGCATTATCAAGATTCCCTATGTTGCTCAAATAAATACTTGAAAATAAGGGCTAAGCTATATTTAAATATCAACTAAAGTAAATTATACCTAAAATCTTTCGTAGACCATATTGTTTTGTGTTACCATGACTTGAACAAGTATGTTTTGCATTGACTTACATTATCAAGATTCCCTATTTTGCTCAAATAAATACTTGAAAATAAGGGCTAAGCTATATTTAAGTATCAGCTAAATTAAATTATACCTAAAATCTTTCGTAGACCATATTGTTTTGTGTTACCATGACTTGAACAACTATGTTTTGCATTGACAACAAGTTGGACACATGTTTCATGCCGACTGTGAGTCGGACCCACCGAATTTCCCGTTATATATCGAGTTACTTCACTTTAGTCCTCTCTTTCCTCTTCCTCCTCTTCTTATTGGATTTCCCTCTCCATTCTTCTCCTCTCTCTCTTCCCTCCCATTTAATCTCTAAAGTGAAGTAACTTAGGGGAACACAAATATAGGAAGAGGGAAGAGAAAGAGAGGAGAAGAATGGATAGGGAAATCCAATAAGAAGATAAAGAAGAGGGAAGGGAGGACTAAAGTGAAGTAATTAACTTAGAGGTATAACGGGAAATTCGGACCAAAAATATAGTTGGGGGGACTAGAGTGAGGTAATTTAAAAAATTTGGGGACTAAATTATAACTATAAAGATTTGGGGTACTAAATTCGAAGTTTTAAAGATTTAAGGGATAGATATATAAAAACCCCTATTATATATTATTGTTTTCTTCTTGTGCTTGCAATGTAATGTTGTTAAGGAAAAAAAGAATCTAGAATATCTTTCGATATATATTAGTCTTCATTTCTTTTCTATTGGGACTAGATTAAGCTGACTTGTCGATTCTTTTCGACAACATTGTAGGTATGCATCAAGAGTACGCTGCATCGTAAATGATCCCAGCAAGAACGTCTCGACTAAAGAAGTGGCGCGGTTGAAGAAGTTGGTGGCCTACTGGAAGGAGCAAGCGGGGAAGCGTGCAGATGACAATGAACTAGAAGAGATACAGGATGAGCGACCAGCAAGTGAGAAACCCGATAATCGCCATTCTATGTGATGGCATGATGCAAGTAAGCTCATCTCTATATACAGGAAGGAGGCTTGATTGTATGACTGGCTGGTAAAGAGCAGAGCTACGTTTTGTTCAGCAACCCCTTGAGGCTGGCTGGCTGGCTGGCTGCTGAGCAGTCGAATACTTGTTGTACAGTTAGAACAGGTTAGAAGTGGGCCTTCTTATTAAAGATCTTGTATACAAGCATACAGTTTTAGTTTATAATGAGAGAAATATGAGTTTATATTGCGTCATTTTAAAAAAAAAAATCAAATTATGTTTAGTGAACTGATTCTGGGCTCTCATAAAGCCAGAGGAAATGAGGATGAAGAGAAGAGGTTATGCACGTTGAACAGTTGAGATTAGGGATGAGAATATGCATGTCTAAGGCTAATTTTTAAGTTGTTTTATTTAAAATTTTGAATTAAAAATAAAAAAAAAATTACTTTTTATATTCAAAATATTTGATAGTACGGATCAAGAATTGATGTTTGGACCTGCTCATTTTCATCTCCATTCGAGATGCATCAATTTTTATTTCTAGTGAAATTGATTTTGTTTTATTAATTTTGGATTAATTACGTTCATACCTCCTGTATTGTATTAAGGAGGTGTTATTACCGCTAAAGTTTAAAATTCTCACTTAGACTTCCGGACTAGTGGGTTTGAGTGTAATTAAAATATTAGATAGTTCAGAGATTTAAATGAGAGTTTTAAACTTTAGAGATAATAAGTTATATATTTTCATACTACAAAACATGGTATGAGTGTAATTAACCCTTTAATTTTTACGCTTAAAGTGAGTTTGGACGTTTTGGTCTTCTTAAGATTTATTGAAATGATTATGGCTCCTGTTTTGCTCAGGGGAAACTTAAAAGCCTTGGTTTTGCTTTTGGTTTTGGTTGTATTGTAACCAAATAAAATTTTTATCTGTTTTATCTCTCTGTTGATTTGTTCTTTAAAGTTGCATTATGTTTCATTATGTTGTACGGAAAATTTGTGCTCGAATTGATGGTATATAATTGCTCTTTGGACCATGGGGAATATGTGAGATTTTTTTTTCCCCTTAGATCATGAGTAAAGGGAGGACTGTCAGCTAGTGATCCTTCAGTCACTAGCATGGATAAGGAATTACTCAGTCTATGTGTAAATATATATATAATCCAAAATTGATATGGTAATTAATTATCAATTTCTTGATAATAGACATATGCATACTTAAGACAATAGATAGATATGCCACTATGTCCTGATAAATTATATGTATCATATATCTAGATAATCGTTTCTAGTTTGGCATTGTGAATATATACTGTAGCAGAACCATGTGGTACTGAGCCACCATTCAATAATAAGCTTTCTGATTGGTTGCATCCATTACTATTTTACGTTATGAAGCTTTGTCTAGCGACAGTAACAATATGTGATAGTTAAGCGCTATGGGTTTGTGATTGGGTCCCAACCATGAACAGGTACTTGTACAATATGAATAGCATGCCAATTTATCCAGTTTCAAATATCTAAAATGAAACGTGACTGAGACTCGCTTATTTCTATGTTATATACATACATACTTGCATGTGATTTATACAAGTTTCATGCTTACCTACATTTTCTTGACATATGCTAACATGACTGACTTTACTCTTGTACTAAGATAGTTAGTGTTATTCTTTATCTCTTACTAGGTTTAGTCCCTTGGTTTCAAACCCAAATTTCTATAATGTGGAAGAAGAACCATATCCAATCGGAAATCCCTATTTTCTCGACCAGACAGAAAGACAATAAATGATATATGACTTAAAACTTATTTATCAAGTTTTTCTATTTTCTTCTGTTTAGAGTTCTATTGTATTTCTTTTGTTCATATGCTATACATTACCGGACAGTGTCTTCTTAGTAATCTAATCAAGTTTATATAAATAAGATTTTTTTTAGTTCCAGACATTATGCTTACTTATTTATTATGACAGTAATATAAAGTATATGTTTTCTTTCCACATTTTTTTTTGGAAGTAGCTGAATATAATAGTCTGGATTCAAATTATGCGACCAGTATCAATTTATAATTATTTTTTTTCTCTTATATTTTTGGTAAAAAATCAAAAGTTTCGAAATTGGGGAGTTTCCAAAGGAGCACACTATGTTTTTTAGTGAGCCCACTTTAAGTTTTGAGTCCGGACAAAAAAAGAACACTGAGAAATGATTCACTAGGAAAATTGGTGTGCTTGGATAGAAACTCCCCGAAATTGGTTGTGGAGGAGTTTTCTGATCATCCAGAAGGACGAAATATCATAAAGTCTGATTCGCTAAGTACGGCAATAATATCGCGCGTCAACACTCAATTCTTCCTCCTCGTTCTTCATGAATTCCAAAATAAATAAATAAGCAAACGTGTTATTTGATAAGTCAGCCGCACAATCTCGAAGTTTCTATTCCTTCCCCCACGGCACATGGACGGATAATTCTAAATGCGCACGGCATTTGTCGTGGTGAGCACCATTTTCCCAATTGTTGTAAAGCGCTTCGACATGGGATGTGGGGCTCACTAGGTAAAATGGGATGCGCATTTAGAATTTCCCCACTTGGAGACAATACTAGATTTCCGTAAGATGGGGTGCGCATTTAGTATTTCCCCACTTGGAGACCAAACTAGATTCCTGGAGCCTCGAGAACCGTCCATTCTGCTGCACCTGCCGCTGCTGCTTTCAAAACTACGTGCCCAAAAGCAAAACGGAATGCTGTCGATTCATACGGGAGGACATTCTAAATGGGCACACACGTTTCTTACTGAGCACCAAATTTTGAATGGATTCACGCACTTGATATTTTCTCTCTCCAAACACAAGTCCACGATTCATAAATTTCTAAGTTTTTATACTTCTAAATCCTAAATTTCAAATTTCATTCTCTTTAATTTTGATTCCATTTATTAAAATATTTTTTCATATAAATTAATTTAAACAATTCACTAATAAAAAACTATAAATACATAAGAATAACCATTCAAAAAATTTTAATTTCTAACATAATCTTAAATTAAATTAGTGCATAATTTCTTTTCATTACTTAAAACTCCTAAAAAAATTCTGTAAATCAAATGAAAGAACAATTAAGGTAAGAAAAATTACATTGAAACTCTTCAATCCTCAGGTGTGCTTACTAAGTCAAGAGGTGCGCTCGATTAGAATTTCCCGATATATCTGCGTCACTTCTGACTCCACCTCCCTATCTTTTTGAGCTCCCCCTGTTTCGCCGAAACTTAACCAACTCTAATAAAAATTGTGCTTATTTATACACACGCTAACGACTTCTCAACCCAGAAACATTTTGCAACTAGTCTCAATTTTCATGGGCTCTTGCTTTTCCTCGGCCACCTCCGCCAACCCAGCCGCCATCTCCACCGCCAAAGTCATCGCCGTCGATGGCTCTCTCAAGGAGTACTCCGCTCCCATCACCGTGTCGGCTGTTCTTGAATCTGCAGCCGGAGCCGCCGGCCCATCCCGCTGCTTCCTCTGCAACTCCGACAGTCTTTACTTTGACTCCTACATTCCGACTATCGATCCGAAGAGCGAGCTCCAACCGGGTCATCTGTACTTTGTGCTGTCTGTTTCTAAGCTGGAGCAGCGGCTGTCGGGCTCCGATATGGCGGCGTTGGCGGTCATGGCGAGCTCGGCGCTCGCTTCTGCTGCTGCTGGAGGGAAACACAGGAAGAAGTTTAGGGTTATGCCGGTCGAAGAGATCTCAGGTGGTGACGACGGCGCCGGTGTCAGTGCGATGAGAATCAATGAGTTTAGTGTTATAAAGTATGGGAAGCAAAGAGATGATTGTAATGGGAAAGTGTTGAAGTACTCTCGGCCTCGTCTTAATAGAGTGAGGCTGAGCACAATTCTGGAGGGGGATCAATAGAATTTTTTTTTAATTTGCTTTCATTTTATTACACAGCAATTATATTTGTATATAATTTTGCAATGAAATTCTTTGCTTATAATTGGCAGACTTCATATCTTCTTATTGCGTGACTTTATATTGGAACTTCTAGATGGGCACAGTTTTTTTCCTAGTGAGCCCACTTTTTCTAGTGAGCACACCCTCTCTTTTGAAAAGAGAGGGTTTTTCCTAATGAGCACACCAATATTCCCTAATTACCCTCTCCTCTTCTCTCTCTCCGATCCCACCCTCTCCCTCGCCTCCTCCCCCCTCCCCTCTCCTCTTCAACCTCTGCTCCCAGCTCCACCTCTCCCCCTCTCCCGCCATAATCCTCTCTATCCGCCCCGCCTCCCTCTTCCTCTCCCTCTCCCTCTGGTTCTTCCTCCACCTCTCCTCCCCCTCGCCACTCCCCCGCCCTGTCCCTCCCTTCCCCTCCCAGCCATTTAGAAATTTTCGGTTCCAATAGACGATTATGGCGGCGATTGGAGTCACCCAGCAGCCACTCAGATGTCACCATCGTCGCATCGAAACCTCTACTGCGAGAGCTGCGGCGGTAACGATTTCTATCGCGGCGACGACGATGATGGCCACTACTACTGCTCCCAGTGCGGGTCCCAGTCTCAGGACCTTATCCACACCGCCACCGCCGACGAGGACATTGTCGAGGTTGTGGGGCCCATCTGGTTGAGGCTCGTCACGGCTACGCAAGTGCTCACCGACGATTGGCCAAATTAGGTGATTCGGGAGTCGGATATAGCTGCAGAGACCACGGGTTTTTAACTTTTTTTAGTAGATGATCCTCTTTGACTATAATGGATTGTCTCCCTAAACAAAATTCTGGCTGTGGGTTACTTGTAAATTACCAGTATTAATTGTTTATCCTATTGTTTGGAACAATTCAGATGCATCTTTCATATACTTAATGTATTAGTTAACATCTATGGTTATTTCTTTATCTATTATATAATTTACTAATTTTTCTCAGCTCTTTTATGAAGAAAGATCTATTGCGAACATATCAGGTCTAAATATACATCAGAACCCTGCAATTCATATGGTCAGAGAGCCAAATTTATATGGTTCCGTTATTTGAGAAGGACAGTACCTTTGTATTCTATACTGGCTATTTCTTTTTTGGTGTGTCACATTGCAAGAGAGCCAATCCTACCAACAGACATTATCAGATGGACATTGCAGGAGAGCCAATTAAATGCAGTTGTACTCAAGGAACATATTATATATATCAAGTTGTAGTTGCTGTTATTTTTAAATGAGTCTCAAACTCAAAATGAAGTTGCCATTGTTCTTTGTGTTTGAAATTATTAATGATTTGTTGATATTGTGTATTTTGATACCAATGATGCCGTTGTTGTTTGACATGCACTCTATTTATTTTGTTTCAAGAAACATCAATTTCGGATATTAATATTGTTTGATTTGATAACAAATTTACTATTTACCGGATTGTACACACCGTATCAGGACATATCTAGATCCAGAACTACGCATTTTGGGCACACTGTCCGGGCTAACCAGCCCGGATCCAATTACTGGGTTCGGGCCTGCTAACCAGGATGCACAGTTCTGATCCGGGCTGCCAGCCCGGACAGGGAACAGGGACCAATGCATTTGGGGCGAGGGCGAGCGAGGGGCGGAGGTGGGGGCGGGGGTGGTTAGCCCGGGCGAGCGGGGGCAGGGGGGCGAGGGCGAGCGGGGGCGGCGAGGGCGAGCGGGGGCATGGGGGGCGTGGGTGGCGACGAGGGCGAGGGTGGCGGCAAGGGCGAGCGGGGGCGGCGAGGGCGAGCGGGGGCATGGGGGGCGTGGGCGGCGGTGAGGGCGAGCGGGGGCAGGGGGCGAGAGCGGCGACGAGAGCGAGCGGGGGCAGGGGGCGAGGGCGAGGGGGGCGGCCAGGGCGAGCGGGGGCAGGGGGCGAGGGCGAGAGCGATGACGAGCGTGAGGGGGTATTTTGGTCTAAAAAATTAATGGCAATTCTGTAATATTAATGAAGTTTTAAGTGGGCTCACTAGGAAAAAAAGTTGTGCCCATATAGAAACTCCCCTTTATATCTTCTTTTTCTTATTATTTTGGGGTTTTTACACATCTGTCCCTTAAAGCTTTACAAATTAGAATTTAGTCCCCCGAATTTTCATATTTATAATTTAGTCCCCAAATCCTTTAGGTTATCACAATTTAGTCCTCCAGTCATATTTTTTGCCCGAATTTCTCATTATATCCTGAGTTACTTCACTTTAGTTATTCCTCTTCTCTTCCTCTTCTTATTGGGTTTCCCTCTCTATTTTTCTCATCTCTCTTCCCTCCCAATTAATTTCTAAAGTGAAGTAATTCAAGAGAACCCAATAAAAAAAGGGAAGAGAGAGAGAGGAGAAGAATGGAGAGGAAAACCCAGTAAGAAGAGGAAGAGGGGAGGAATGACTAAAATGAAGTAACTCAGGGTATAACAGAAAATTCGAACCAAAAATATGGCTGGAGACTAAATTGTAGTAATTTAAATGATTTGGAGACTAAATTATAAATATGAAGATTTGGGAACTAAATTTTAATTTTTAAAGATTTAAGGAACAGATTTGTAAAAACCCTTATTATTTTTTCATTTGTTTTTGCTTTGAGTTTGCTCAATTTTCTTGGGTATTAGTGAAAGTCCTCAATGAGAGACGCAAATATATTATTAATTATTATTATTTGTAATTTTGTTAGTTTTCTATTAATAAAATGCGGAGGGTTTATGCACAATGATTTTCTATTAGGGTATGGTTGGTTACTTGAAGGAGTGAAAGTATGAAAGAAGTTAAAAGGTAACTTCCAAAATAAAATTAGTTTGCTAACTTTTTAAAGAAAAAGTATATTAGGAAGTGGCTTGTGATTATTATTCAATTGATTAAATAAAACATACTTAAATTATTTTATTTGTTTTTTATATATAAAAATGTAATTTTTGAATAGTAATGATGGAATGCAAATAAAAAATTATTTTGTTTGCCTTGATCCTCTACTTCCGAAGCTCTTCCAAATCAAAAACAGAGGAATAAAATTTTGAAAGTAAAGTGCCAATTAGGACCAATCTTAGCATATAAGAAGTAACGTCCAATTTTTTTTGGGCCAAACAAACACTTGAAGTAATGGAAATAGTCTTACTTTTACTATTTCTATTTTACTTCCATACAAACAAACACATCCTAATATTATCTTGGTCTTGAGATTTATCATTGATAGCATGTGGTACTAAAGCACCAAGGTTGTAAATATACTAGAAAATGTGCATGTAAGGTACAGATTTTCGAAATAAATTCGATAACAAAGACAAGTACAACCTTTTAAACTAAAGGAGGAAAAGAAAGACCAAAATTATGATATTAAAACCACAAAGGGAAATTGGCTCAATACCCAATCTTAAGAACTGAAAATAAACCCAATTTTTTTTTATTTTCCCCTTAATATCATAGTTTATAAATACATATGTTTGATGGACGTGATTGTAGACACAAGAGAAAAAAAAGAAAGAAAAAAAGAAAAAAATTAATTAAATTAAAAAATAAAAAAGGGTTGGGCTTGCGCCCCTAGGCCCCACGCTCCCCTCAGGTCAGAGGCACCCGCGTGCAGTCTTGAACACACGCCCGCTTGGACGTTTTACGTGAATTTCGCCCGAACGCGGATGTTCTGAGGCGGAGAGATTTTGAGAGAACGGTTACGTTCCCTCAATCTAATAAAATTAAAAGAGCAAGAAAAGAACATATAGCTTTTGGGGGAGGAAAAAAAAAAGAGTCCAAAGAGAATAGAAGGAGTCCAAGAGACAAAGTCTAGCAACGAAAAGAAATAGAGAGACAGGAAAATTTCAAGAGCAGAGTTCTCTCCTTCTCTTCCGACCAGAGTTTGGTGCTGGAGAAATCAATCGACGCAACACTCGGATCGTCAACTGAGTGCAGAATCAAGGTTCCATCATTGTCAGAACTCACAAAAATTAAAAAGGAAAATTGAAATCAAATCATTTCCCTATTCTAATAAATTGTTTCCCTATTCTTATAACTCGAATTTTCCTGTAATTTTGTTTTATTGCTGTAATTCAAAAATAAATTTGCAATAGAAGGAAATTTCCAATTTTCGGACGTACAGTGATATATGATTTCTTTCTTCGTTTTTGAAACGCTAAATTCAATCCGTGATTGAAGCCAAAATATAATTTTAGAAGGATTGGGATATGAAAATAAATTAGTCAGCTTTTTAGAAAATTAGAGGAGATCCAAGCCTCCATTAATGACTTGATCTTGAAAATATTTACCTTGATTTCTAGAGATAGGGTTAGTTAAATATCTCTTTCCTCATAATTCATTGGTCTCACTTTCATTCTTCATCACAATTTGAGAATTCATGGTTACTTTTTGATAGATCCACACCAATTATGCGGCTTTAATGGCCTAATTAATAGATGTGGAAGAAGATTGTTTTGTGTTGTGAAGGGTTTCTAGGGTTTTTTTTGATATTCTACATATAAAAATTTGATCCTATTTTGTTATATTCCCTGATTGTTTTGCCAAAATGTATTATTTAATTCTCTCAAAGAAAAATTACATCATTATCAAGTTTTACCATACAAATCGATAATTACACGCAAATATAAAATCTTGTATGATCTACATTTGATTCAAATGTATATATTGTTCACCTAAGGGAGGAACTTGATTTATTTTTATTTTTATTTTTTTCAAATCCTCCATTTTTATCACCTTTCTTGCAACAGGAACATTATAAAAATACGTGTAAAATTGGATCTAAATCCTACCTCATAATCTTGATACAATTCTTAATTATAGTGCAATTAGTTAGTCTTTCTCTAATTTGCTATATGTAGATATAATTTACTACAACAAAAAATAACTTGCAACTTATAAATATAAGAATATATAAAACTTGTTTTAAATTAGAGTAGCTTATTACTTATACTTATAACTAGTTATTCTATGAGTTTAATTAGTTGACTTCAACCGACCTCAGAATAAATGACAATAAAATTATACGTAAAATAATGATAACGGTGACGTAACGTTTTGTCTCTGTTAGGTTATATAGCATATAATATAAAGTATAATGTAGGTTACGTGATTTTCTATTTATATAATAAAAATAAATATAAAACTATATAAAATAAAATTTATAAATTTAAAATTGAATTAAAAATTCTAAAAGAAAATATAAAAAATTATATCCCAATATTAATTCAAAATTTTTAACAAGTTCTACAGTAGTTTTCATATTTATCTCCATAAATTAAATTACATTCACACCCATAATTTCAGTCATCATTTAAATAAGAAAATAAGATTTCAAATTTATTTTCAATTATTATCAATATTATAATTTATATTTTGTAATGCATTTTATTTTATTTTTAAATATTTATTTTGGATTAGCTGTGAATTCAATTTAATCAGTAATTAAGAAATTTTATTATTTTGATAGGAATAATAGCAAAAAAAAATCAGTAATTGTAAAGGAATTATAATAAGTAAATAAGAATGTACAAGTTAACAATGCAATAAGAAATCAAATAAGCAAATAATAAACCATCAAGTGAAAAAACTACAACAATTCGCTAATAATCAAAATAAATAATCGAAATCAATATAAAAACTATTTAAAAATTATTGTAAATAACGTAGCGTAACGTAAAATAACATTAAAAAAACGTATCGTTACGGTGCATTGAGTTATTTTCGACTATTAAATAATATTGGTTTTATGTTAGGTATCATAACGCAACATAACAGGTTTCATAACGCGTTATTTTCAACATTGGCATGTACCTCTAGAGTTCAAAATATTATTAGATAAGTGAACCCAAAATCTATGGGACTTGTTCATCAATAGAAATAATTGTTTGAATAAGAATGGCAAGGTGCAATACGCATAAAACAAAGATGTACTGGGATCAAGAAGAAGTCAACGATCTTACATCGTCTGTTCATGCAAAGACTGAATCAAAACGTGACCAAGAATCAATAAAGCATAAGGTTTATGACTCTTCTCAGCAAGGAAATAAATTGATGTTTGGATAGTTGACAGTTAAAACAAGCGACGACACCGCTGAGTATGGAATGATCATCGACTGTGATGACCGATCTATTTTTTGTCATTGGATACTACGGTCAAAGATACCGACCGAACAACAATTTCGGGATTTCGACAGAAATCATGAAAACCCAGCTCTTTCTGTTCAGAGTTGCTGTGAACGCTGCTGTGCCCTATACTTCTCGCATAGATTAATCTTAAACTGAACAACTTCCTTTGATGCGTTATCTCGCTATTCGTCGAAAGCGTAACAAATGACTGAAAGCCTTTCTTTTCTGATCAATTAACTGATCTGATTACTTTTATCTGTCAGCCCCGAAACTTCCTCTTGCCGGGGGTTACAACGGGGAACTACATAACAAAAGAGGAAAACTCTCACTCGGCATTCTTTCGTACCCTCGACGACGGTTTTCTCCAGTTTTAAAGTTGATAAAAATAAAATAAAATCTATTTCAGCAGATGCAAATTATCTTTTATAAACTATCTATATAAAATTTTTGTAAGGATTGGATTTGATTTAACCATTGATCATGTACAAACTAAATGAATGAGCATCAAAACTATCATAAAATTCATTAATTTCGGATGCTTAATCTACTAGTAAATCATGTCAAATTCTAATAAAATTATGTTTGTAAATTATTTATAAATACCATAACACATCGGGTCACGCATTCTTAGATCTTGGTTGGTGCTATCCATATCCAAATATTATCAATTACATAGCCCAATCTAACTATATAAATGAGTTGACATCTCATATAAATTATTGGAACTGCAGTCTATTTTTACTATCTTCAATAATTATTTTTGAAAAACTTTCTTTTGGATTATGACCTCGACTCCCTACGGTTCATTCATATTTGACTTTATGTATACACTTAATGAGATAACAAATAAACTCCAAAACTTATGAAATTTGATGTTAAATTGACTTAGAAGGTAGAGATCATGATTTTAAAAAATAATAGAATCACTATTTTTTGTTGCTACCTCCCATAACTCACATAACATGCTTGAGCTCATGCTTGAGCTGGAAACTCACTTTATAGTTTTTTGTGTGTGCCTGATTTATGCTGTAGTTTGATTAATTATTCAAGATTCCTCTATTGCAAAAAATTGAAAGTGTCGGTAGAGTACAGGGATCAAATTGTTTCCAATAGAAACTTGAAACTAATAAAAAAAAGTAAGGAAAAATTGTAACCTAATATAATTGTGTATTACAGTTCAGTTCTCAAAGTAAACCAAAACTCAATTTATTATTACAATCGTTCAATTAAAAAAATATAACTTTTCCATGTAAATGTGGGAACATGTAATGATAGGAAGCTATCCAGAGTGGCTCTTTGGTCGCGTTGATGATCCGATGACAATCACTAATATGTGTTGTGAGAAAATTCACAAAAGAGAGATGAAAGACCTATCTGTTAGAGGTATACTAAGAAAAAGTAAGAAATAATCTTTTGCGGCGATTTTAACCTTTTCTTAATGAGCTTGATTTAAAAGCTATCTCGTTTGAACACGACAATGAAAATATGAGAAGAAAGAAAGGGTTTTGTTTACATGAAAATTTTACTCTTGACGGTTCTTTAGTACAATCTTTGAAACTCATCCAAAGTTGGAGAGGATTAGATATTTCTAGAGTTCCAATTGGTTTTCAAATTTTAAATTAATCCTCTCCGTTAGATCAGGTAGAAATAGAAACTAATGGTTACAATTGGAGCCGAAAATTAAATTAAATTAAGCCTAAAAAATTCTGTCGGCAGAGCCAATTATGGAGTCATCGATAGGTACAGTGGTGAGTATCCTTGGATTGATATAGTGCTATCACCCACCAGTGACTCTACTGGTGGTTTGCTCTTTGTTTGATATAGTATATGATGAATCATCTGCTAAGTTGTTGCTATGCTATATCCCACCTCAGTAAAACGACCGTAATTTTTGACTTTGAAGTCCGGTTGAGATGATTCCAGCACTTTTGGGAAAAAAGAAGAAAAAAACTTTTCACAACAGATATATTTCCGGTTCAATTTATATCATGATCAAAACTGGACTTAAAATTGACTTTGCTACGCAGATTTCAACCAACTTGATTTCACTCGATTTCGATCTTTGTTTTGTCTCCTTGTTCAACCACATAATACATAAGTGATCTCTAATCAATATTTTTTTTATAAAATAATATTAGGTAGGTAATATTAGGTAGGTAGAACCTCAAGAAATAATATTGTAGCATCCTAACCCTGGGGCCGTACTCTTTGCGCCTATCTCCGCCACCGCACTTCGGTGCGTCGGTGACCACCGCTTGACCAAATATTTGTCTCTTCGGACCGTCGACCCGGAGCAAATCGCTCCGCGTGTCTCGGGAACGCCACAACCCAAAAGAGATGCGACATAATAAGCTAGCTATGCAAATGTACGGCCGACTGTATGCTTGTTTGTCCATCTGCAATATCCACGCACACACAGTTTTCAATTGCAGGTAACAGACGGGAAATTCTAAATGCGCAACACATTTTACTAGTGAGCACACATACTATATTGTAAAGTGATTTACAACGTAGGGGAAAATGGTGCTCACAGGTAAATTATGGTGCGCATTTAGAATTTCCCGTAACAGACGATCGTGTCGATTGAGCTCCTGGAGTCCTTATTTGTCACACATGAACAAAAGGTAATATGTATATTAATTTTAATATTAATTTTAATGAACCAAGACGGTTATAAAGATTGTTTGGTATGGCAATTTTTCTCAGTGACTTGTGTATCTCATGATAAATTTTTTTTTTTTATTTAGTTCCAGTTATGAGAGGTCATAATCATATATGTCATGTCTTACAAAATAATAATAATAGTCCCAAGTATCTATTACACTCACAGATGTGCTCACTTGTCACAGTGAACGCGCTCAGTGAGCGTATCCTTTCTTTTGAAAAAAAGAGAGTTTTTTCTAATGAGCACATCAAAAATTTCCAAAGAAAAATCTTCCTCCTTCTTTTTCGTGATCCACGACCCTCTTCCTCATTTCTTTCCATAGCCAGCGACACCAAAAATCTATCGTCGCCGCTCCCTAGCCTTTACTTCTCTCGATCTAGTCCGCTCCTATATAGTCCATGTACAACCGTATGTCTTCCCCTTTGACCTCACAACTCCTCCCTCCGCAAACCAACATGAAATAATGTCGTCCAGATCTAATCCGAAAAAAAAATAATATCGTCCAAATTCAACTCTGAATGAGAAATAATACCATCCGAGATTTAACCCTAGACAGAAAATAATACTATCCGGAATCTAATTCCAAACAGGAAATATTGAAGACAAGGATAATATAGCTTGAAATTTTTAATTGCACAAACTTGTAATATAAGGATTTTATATATATACTAAGACCAATGGTGTGCTCCTTTAGAAATTCCCTACTCAAAAAGAAGGAAAGAAAAAAGGCAAATAATAAACTTAAAAACTTACTTTAAAAAGAAAGAACTTAGAATCATACCTCGGCACATATTTTATTTTAATTTTCTATATTAAGATTCACAGATGAATATATTAATTTGACAGTTGATACATGTATGGTACAGATTCGACCAATCTATACAAAACTTTATTGAATTGTAAGAAAAGTTATAAATTTTTTGAGCAAAGACGATGACAACGACAGGTGAGAATCCTCCAGCATTCTATTAAGGAGTGAATAACATAACAACACGGTAGAGAAGAAAAATTATAAATTAATAATCTCTTTTCCACGTAGCTCAAACGTTGCCACCAACAACGCTCAAACTTATAAAAAATGAATGAAATACATCTATCAACTTTGCGAAATCAAATACTTTAAAAATGGTGCATTCTGATTTTTCTTTTCTTTTTTAATTTTTTTTTTTTTTAATCTGAACCGCCACACTAGGTGGGTCTTGGAAAAACCAAAATCCAAACACATGATAACAAAATTGAAGTACAATTAATTTTCTGAGTAAGGTAAATTATATTAACATTAAGATATTATTAGTTACTATTGAGAATTTAAATAAGATAAATTATATTAACCGTAAGGTATTAGTTTCTTATTAAAATAATGGGGTATTTACATATATGTCCCTTACAGCTTTATAAATTATAATTTAGTCCTCCCAAAATCTTCATATTTAGGATTTAGTCCCTCAAATCCTTTAAGTTACTACAATTTAGTCTCCAGTTTATATTTTGGTCCGATTTTTCCGTTTTACCTCTGATTTCCTTTACTTAATTCTCTCTTCTCTCTTTCCCCTCTCTTTTTCGTTCTTATTGAGTTCTTCCCTTTTTCTTCTCTTCTCTCTCTATTCATTTCTTTTATTGGATTTTCCCTCTTTATATTGATACCAAATGTATTATTCTCCATTAAATGTATTAAACCTATAAATAAATTTATCCAATATAGATAGGGAGAACTCAATAAATAAATTTATATTGAACTTAAAGGTTTAATATATTTAGTAGAGAATAATATATTTGGTTTCAATATAGAGAGGGAGAATCCAATAAATGAATAGAGATGGAGGATAAAAACAAGGAGGAACCCAATAAGAATTAAAAAAAGAGGGGAAGAGGGAAGAGAAATTAAGTGAAAAAAATTAAGAGTTAAATGAAAAAATTGGAGCAAAATATAAACTTGGGGACTAAATTGTAGTAAATTAAAGAATTTAGAGGACTAAATCCTAAATATGAAGATTTGGAGGCTAAATTATAATTTATAAAGATTTAAGTAATATCCCTTAAATAATTGTACTTTTGTAGTCACACAGCTGTATATTTATTATTCTTGTTCAAGTACAGTCTTGATGTTGAATGCTTTATAAGGGGGGTTTCTAAAGGAGCACATCTTTTTTTTTTTTAGTGAGCCCACTTCAAAACTGTTCTGACTTCCAAGAAAATACTATAAAGTGGGTGTGCTCCTTTGGAAACTCCCTTTGTGAGCATCGTCAATAGACTCAAACAGGCCAAAATTGATCATCAAATTTCATGGGCTGTTGCTTTAGCTTCCCCTCTCTCACCACCGCCGCCGCCGCCACCACCACCGCCTCCACTCAGACTGCCATCGTCATCGCCCTCGACGGCTCCCTAACCGAACACGCCATTCCCATCACCGTGTCGAAAGTTCTCGGCATCGACCACCTCACTTGCTTCCTATGCGACTCCGATACTCTCTTCTTCGACGCCTGCATCCCTCCCATGCATCCCAACAGCCTCCTACTACAAGATCACATATACTTCGTCCTCCCGAAATCGAAGCTCGGCGTTGCGCTGACGGGGGCCGACATGGCGGCCCTGGCCGTCAAGGCCAGCTCTGCGCTGGCGCTGGCGTCGCAGAAGAAGAAGGGGACGAGGAAGAGGAAGGGTGGCATCGTGCCTGTGGCTGCAGAAGGAGGAGATGCTGGCAAAGGTGAGAGAGGTGGAGATGCGCAGACGACGATTGGGCCGGGGATGAGCCGGCAGAGCTCGCTGGGGAAGAGTGCTTGGTCGTGGACAAAGGCGCTGCGGCGGTCGCTGAGGAGGACGTTGAGCATGATTGAGGAGGGAGATGACGAGTTAGAAATTGAATTAATTTAGAAGAGAGATTGATTAATTAAACAAACTTGCTTGTAGTTTATGTAACAATTTCTCAATAGGGATTTAGATTTAATCATGTTATTTGAGAATTTTTGGTAATATAATGGAACAAATTCACCTATTTTTAATTCTCCTGCATGGTAGCTTCTTTGTTTTTGCTCATGATCGCTGCACATATAAATTAGGAAAATTATATTTTCACACGATTTGAAACTTATAAATAATTATAAGTTTGCCATTATATTTTTAGACTAAGTTACCCTTATAAATTCCAAACTAAAACTTCTTAAAATTTGGAATTACGACTCATTATTTTCCTTTTTTATTTTCTCTCTAAAACGCCAAATAATTTTTTTTATTTAATAAAAACACATCTCCTACAAAATTATCGATTTGATTTCTTAATCCATTAAAAATTTTTACATTAACATTTCTGAAAAGATTAGAAGAATTTTAAATTATTCGATTTCACCGTGACATGTGAAACTTGGATTTGGAGTTTGAATTTTCTTATGCAAATGGAAAATTTCAATATGCAATTGGTATCAGAGGATAAATCTAAGATACGATTTGAAATTTTTTTAGGTTTTATGTGTATTTGTTTGAAATTTATTGTTAATTAGCTTTTTTCTTTTGTGAAGGAGACTTCGCTTGTTAACCGACCAGCACGTTTTTTGATCAGATATTAATACCTGACCAAATTTTTTTTTTGCTCTTAAACTAATATCCAACTCAAACAAAAATGGATAAAAATAAGATCGGACAGGATGAGGAGTTAGAGAAAAAGGAGGATGGGTATTTTTGGAAAAATTTTGGATGCAGAGAGTAAAATAACAGTATTTCAAAATAAGAGTTTGGTATAAAGAGTAACCAGGGCGCCAAGAGTAAAATGTCGTGCACAAATAGAATTTCCTTATAAATTAACAATACCCACAAGAAAATATCATCAAATAATAAACCTTGGATTTGGCTTGAAATTGAAATTATTACACAATATAATATTTATTTTTTACTAAGCATCCGAATTCTATTTTAACTAATCTTAGTGTGGTTACGAAGTGGTTTTAAGCTTACAATTGAAACCATCGTAGAATTCTCACTGTAACTCAAATTAATTATATACATCGTATCCATCATATCCATTTTGATTTTCGAGTTCGCCCAATTACTTAAACTGTTTGTTCATGAGTTTTGACATGATTAGCCCCACATATTGAATAACAATATTTATTCAAGCCAACATTGAAATATATAGTGATTAATTTCTCCATTATTCAAGCAAGCAAGAAAATACTAAAAAAAAAAAAAAAACTAAATATAACAATCAAGTAAACAGTTGACAAAGAAGAAAAAAAATACTAAAACTTGGTGACATTCAAAGTTAGCCAGTGATTATGGAGCTCGATAGCGAAAGCCATCTTCTTTATTCTCGTGACATTCAACTTTAATTCACATGACCACCCACCCCAGATGCAACCCCCCATCTCCGTCCAATTCCATTGACATATTTGTTTCATGCATAACTCAGATGTTAAATGTTAAGGGCTGATTGGTTCATAAAAAGTATCTCGAAAAGTAGTTTAGAAAATACAAAAAAAATACACTTCTACCCTCTAAGCTGTCGATGATTCATCACTTTTTTTTTTTTACAATTTTTTGTGACTATTATCTATAATCACTTTGTGCGAATCAATCAGAAAAATAAAAAAGAACATAGAAATTTAGTAGACTTCACCGGTCCACTTTCTATTTTCTACTTTCAATAAACCAATCAATCCCGAAAAAAATTCCCTTGAGTTTTAATTGGGTCTAACAAATTAACCATCAATTGATTAGTCAGCAGGTCAAGATCAGGACTTTTTGAACCAGCTATTTTCAATTCTAAATGAAGGAAGAATTTTTCAAATGTTTGTTGATGTGATCGGTTCTCTAGAATACGGATTCGGACCCTTTAGTTTTGAAAGGTAAGGAGAAAGATCACTCTCGATGATAATAAATGCATTCATGGGTCTTTGATCGCTCTATATAAATTTAAATTAGAAAAAAAAATTAAATTTTTTATTTTTAATTCAAAAATTTAAATAAGGCGGATTAAAAATTGACCCATTAAGACATCTATTACTATCAATCCCTATGAATATTAGAGACGAAAGAAAAGTTTCATATAATGTAACTAGGAGAACTCTAAACCTATGATCTTGCATGTGTACACACTTAGACAAGCAATACAGACTTGTGATTATAAATACAAGGGTTAATCACAGTCAGACCTCCTGTAGTATGAGAGTCTATAATTTAACACTACTGAACTTTGAAACTCTAAAAAAAAAAATCTGGACCGTTATCCATGTTAGTGAGAAGTTAGTTATTATCATTCATCTTTTAGACCAAACTACACTTCTTTTCTCTAATTCCTATTTTATCCCCACCCTCTCCTTAAATAAACAATCTTTCTCCTTCGCTGAGTGAGCACTCTTCACTTTCTCTTTCTGTCTCTCTCATTCCCATCTCTCTCTCTCTCTCTCTCTTAAGCAAGCAACAATTATTGTGCTTGGTGTGCAAGCAAGCAGCAGTTATTGTGCTTGGTGTGTAACAGCAAGCACAATTGCTGCTGCTTACTTGGTGTCAGCAAGCAAGCACAGCTGTTGCTACTTGCTTGGTGTGCAGCAGCGAGCAAGCACAGCTGCTGCTGCTTGCTTGTTTGTATTGACATGTTAAGCTTGCAGAACATCAAGAGATAGCAGTCAAGAGACTTGCGAGGACATCGGTGTAAGGGCTCGAAGAGTTCAAGAATGAGGTTATGCTTATTGCCAAGCTTCAGCATAGGAATCTTGTTCGACTACTTAGTTGTTGCATTCAAGGGGAGGAACGGATGCTGATATATGAGTACATGCCTAATAGAAGTTTGGACACTTTCCTGTTCAGTAAATTCTTGCTTCTTTCTTTTACAATTTCATATCACTACAATAATTTGATTGAAATAGAATCTGATCATACATACGCATCAATGAATCATATTGCAGTTAGTAATGATTTATCACTTAACTGGTTCAAGTGAGCCATTAACAAAATAGAGTTGATGATTCACGACTTACCTTCAAATAATTTATCTCAGAGAAAGAGAAGGCTGGATTATTGGATTGGAAGACGCGACACCAGATCATCATAGGAATAGCTCGAGGGCTTCTCTATCTTCATCAGGATTCTAGATTTCGAATCATTCATAGGGATCTCAAGGCCAGCAATATCCTTCTAGACAAAAAGGTGATCCCAAAGATTTCAGACTTTGGCATGGTAAGAATCTTTGGTTACGGATTTCAATACCATAAGCCTAAGAATCTTAAATCATTGCCGCAGCCTAAGCAGCCAGGCTTCGCAGCGAGGAGAGGTTCTCTTGGAACAGAGACATTGTCGAGCAATCAAGAGTTGCTCCCTCTCCAATTCTACTCTCTGCGATTCAACTTGGGTTGGGGGCATTTTACTCTTTTCATGACATGTGCAAATTACATGACTCAATCACTAACGTCTGGTTCACTCCGTTAGGATGCCTAGGAGATTTTTTTAGAGTTTCAAATTTTATATGTGTTAAGTTACAGACCCTCATATTACAGGAGATCTAACTGTGATTAACCCTAAATACAACTATTACATTCATCTCTTTAAGATTTGAGAGAAAATTTAGAAGGTCCTAAGAATATTTGCTCACATCTTTACGTTCTGAGGCACTATGAATTTGGTATCGACAACGATAACAAAAATAGAAATTATAAAAATTTGAAATCTAATACCACGATAAAATACTATCATCATACTCAGGCCATGTCCTCGAGATTAGATAAAAGAAGGGTACACTAGCGATTAATATATTATATTGTAATTGGATAAGTTATCAAAAATATGACTCAAACACGGATAAGTTATCAAAAATATGACTTAAACACCAGTACTTGTTAGAAATAAAAAATAAAAAAATATCACTAGTTTTTAAATTGATTGTCTTATCGAGTTTTCATGTCGCGTGATAGACAAGTCGCAAATAGAAATTTTGTTTTTCATCGAAGCATCTATGGTCTCTAATGCAAACAGAGATAAGCTAGTCAAATTCAAATCCTTTAGATGTTGATTAAATTAATTATAAAGTCTTTACGTATGATTGATTGGAAAGAGCCATAAATTCTGTTAGTCCCTCCCTCCTAAAAAATAATAATTTTTTCTGTTAAAAGTTTGTCCCAAATTATTTATACATTTTGTATTTGCAAGACAACTTTTTTGAGTTCCAAATATTTAATTAATTCTAATAAATCTTATAAGAGAAAATCTATATAAAAAAAATTATTACCAAAATGTTATTTTTTTTCAATTTCAACACTGACAAAAATGAGATTTTAAATTTTTCCTTATCAAAAGAATTCGTTTTAAGCACATGTTTGGTTAAAACAAAAAACGATAGCTAAAACTGGACAGGAATAGGGGCGAGCAGATTTTCAAATTAACCGAAAAAACCGCTCAACCGACCCGATCCGAACTGATCGGCTCGGTTAATTCGGTTATCAGGTCGGATCGGTTACAAAACCGAACTGCAATTCGGTTTTCGGGTCGGCTTTCGGTGGCGTAATCGCCGACCGAAATCGACCGAAAAAACTGAATAGTAACTCTACCCAACCCGATAACCCATTATTCAACTCCACCGGTAACCCGAATCCTTTAGTTAACCCAAAATGCTCAAAAAAATTTAACTCAATTGGGTTTCTGGGCTGCAGCCCAAAAAATCGAAAACCGACCGAAACCGAACCGAACTTTCGGGTCGGGTTTAGGTTATTTGTAAAGTTTGGTCGATTCGGTTTCGATGGGATATTTTCTATCCAAAACCGAACCGAACCAACCGATACTCACTTCTAGACAGGAAGAGTATCTTAGTTTCGAAAATAATGAAAATAATCTCATGTCATAGGACGGTGATGATGAAAGTCGAAATTTGTAAGAACTCGCATAATCAACTAGTTCTTTAAATTACTTCACTTTAATCCCCTAAGTAATTTTAGACCCGAATTTCCTTATATACCCCTAGAAGAGAGGGAAATATCAGTTATTTCCCTCCCTTCCCTCTTCTCCCTCTCTTCCTCTTCTTATTCGGTTTCCCTCTCCATTAGATATATGGTTAGGTAAAGAAAAGAAATAAGGAAAAGAGAGATTAACTGTGAGAGAAGAGAGAGAGGAGAAGAATGGAGTGGTGAGTCCAATAAGAAGAGGAAGAGAGGAGGAAGAGGGAAATAACTAATATTTCTCTCCTTCCTAGGAGTCTAATGGAAATTTTGTGCCAAAAATTACCCAGAGGGACTAAAGTGAAGTAACTTAAAGGATTTTGGGACTAAAATCAAAATATGATGATTTCAGGAACTAAAGTCTAATTTTTAAAGATGTAAGGGACTGATATATAAAAACCCCTAAAAGGAAAGTCAAGAGAAAGTATATAAATGGAAATTTGGGAAAACTAATATTAGCATAAAATGAAAAGGAAGCCAAGGAAAGGAAAGTATTAATATTAGAAGGAATGTGAAAATAAATAAGAAAAGGGGTTTTTACATATTGATCCCTTAATTCTTTAAAAGTTAAATATCGATCCCTAAATACTTTATATTTTGATTTTAGTCCCCCAAATATGTAAGTTACACTGTTTTAGTCCCTCCATTACCTATCTGTCAAAATACCTGCTTTATTTTTTTATTTTTATATATTACTCAAATGTCTGAAATGTCCTTGACTTAGATGTTAGAGGTTTGGGTTAGGATTAGGCGTTCTTGAACATGGGGTGTAGCTTCACAGGATGAGGGAGCTAAGGTTTGGATTTGGTGGAAAGAATTTAAGAAAAGTCAAAAAAGAGGGATGAGAGAGTAATTAGGGTTTTAAAGATGAGAGGTTTTGAGTAGATAAAAATTAGCCATTAATTAAATAGCACATTAGAAGAGAGAGAGGGGCATAATGGAGAGAAGAAGCCAATCAATAAGAGAGGAAGAGAGGAGGATGGAAAGGGGAACCAAGTAAAAAGAGAGAAAGAGAAGAGAAGTAGGAAAAGAGATAAGAGAAGGAAATAACTAATTTTTCCCTATCTTTCCAGATATATAACGGGTATAAAAGGTCAAAAAGTTAACTTGGCTAACAGAAGTGACTCAGGGGACTAAAACGGTGTAACTTAAATATTTTGGGGGACTAAAACAAGATATGAAGTTTCATGATCGATATTCAATTTTTAAAGAATTAAGGAATCAACATGTAAAAACCCTATAAGAAAAATATATGTTAATGAATAGTGTCAATGAATGGTAGCTGACTCGGTCTCCTCCCCAATCTCATTCAAATCTAAGTGAAGCTTTCAAGGGTTTTTGTTCAGAAAATTTTTAATGTCTTAACTATTCTCTTATCATGTCACCTCATCACCTTTGGTTTGTCTTTTATTAGAAAATTTATAATATTAGAATCTAATTGAAAATTAAAAATCTTAACTAATTGGTACTCATTTGCGTTTATGAAAAGGATATATTTAATTATTTTCCCTATTTAAGAATGTAGTTAAAAAAAAAAAAAAAAAAGAAAAAGGAAGGGCGGACCTACATAGAGCTGAGGGAAGGCAGTTGCCCCTCAAAATATTAAAGTTATTCAAATTTTAAAGGAAATTTCAACTTGACCCTTCAAAAATATCAAACTAGTCCTAAACTTAAAGGAAATTTCAACTTGTCTCCCTCCCCCCAACCCAAAATATCAAACTAATCCTAAATTTAAAGGAAATTTAAACTTGCTCCCCTCCCAATTTTGAGTTTTACAAGTTTACATCTCAATTTTGAGTGTTTCTTTTTAAAACTTTTTATAATTAATTTATTTCATATGTAATGATCTGGCCCTAAAAAAAAAAAAAGATTAATTGCAACAACTATCCTTGTATTATTAGGATATATAACTAATACACAATTAAGTATTTTTTTTTCGTATAGAGACCCCCGATAGAGTACAAGTACAGCACAAAATAGGGAGTCTCTCTATGAAATTTTTTTATAAAAAGATACATAGCTGCTGTGAATGACGAAAAGGTTAATTATACATAATCTCCCCCTCATTTTCTTGAACACCACCATTGATGGATCAAACACCTTTTTATTTGCATTCAGCATGTATGTTCTCAAACTTTTTCAATGCGTCGTCGTCTCAAAATACCCCAGGATCGAAACCCGTAAGTGACCGAGTTAACTGCATTTTTTTTTTTGGGGCATTTCTTCGAACAGCATCTCTGCATTCGGAGCCATCCCCTACTTGCTCAGACTTCCGATCCTGCCGTGTCCGTACGCATTAAAGCAACCAGAAACTGCTCCGAGCAATCTCAAAATTTCTTACTGGTTCACTATCATACACAAAATTTCGATGATCGAAAACCCGTAAGTGACTGGGTTAACTGCATTTTTTTTTTTTTTGGGGCATTTCTTCGAACAGCATCTCTGCATTCGGAGCCATCCCCTACTTGCTCAAGCTTCCGATCACGCCGTGTCCGTACGCATTAAAGCAACCAGAAGCTGCTCCGAGCAATCTCAAAATTTCTTATTGTTTCACTATCTATCATACACAAAATTTCGATGGCTTGGACGAAGTTGTTGCCCTTAAACTTCTCATGGTCATCGAGCATTTTCACCAACGGCGTGTGTGCGTAATACGTTACCCTACGTTAGAAGAGTTCTCGACAAAAGGGAGAACACTTGATGAACCATCTCATTGTTTGTTTCATGATATTTTGGTCAATAAATTTGCACTTTTTGGCGACCTGCGGGAGTGTGTCCATGGCGGAGACCATTTGGTGTGCAGATTTCCTTCTTTGCTTGACAACGGTTTATGTTATCTTGTATTCTTTGTGTATTGTTGGTCAACTCGCCAGCAGCAGCCAGGCATATATACGTGTACGTGTGCGCACACACACACATACTCATATGTATGTGTATATGCTATTCCTAATTTTTTTTTAGGCATAAATTGGAGAATTTCTAGATGCGTACCAATTTTTTCTTAGTGAGCCTCATTACTTAAAAACCAAATAATTACATGTTTACTACAATTTTTTTGACAAAAAAACCCTCACCCTCTCCCTTAGTGAGTCCCGCTACTACTGTCGTCGTTGTAGCAAACGACAGCCGCTGCTACTACTGCTACTGTGGCTGCTGTTGTCGTTGTAGCAGCAACAACAACAAGCAGCTGCAGCGGCGATAGTAGCAGCAAGCAGTTGTTGCTGCCGCTACCGTCGGTGTTGTTGTTGTTGTCGCCACTAATTACTGCCGCCGCCATTGCTGAGGAAGGAGAGAAGAAAGAACAATTCCGAAAAAGAGGAAAAAAAAAAGGAAGGCTCATTAAAAAAATGCCTATGTTTTAAATTCTAATAGAGCTCACTAAGAAAAATCAGGGATGCATCTAGAAATTCCCTATAAATAGTGGGCATGTATATATTAAAAAAAAAGGGTTAATTACATGTAGACCTCCTGTAGTATTGGAGATGTGTCACTTAACACTCCTGAAGTTTGAAACTCTCAAAAAACCACCTGAACTTAGTTATTTTCACTCTCCTTTTTTACTAAAATGCACTCTTATCCCTCAAATTCTTATTCTACTATTATCTCTCCCTTTAATAAGTATGCTGGTTAAAAAGAGGGATGATGGTAGAATAGGAATTTGAGGGACAAGAGTGCACTTTAGTAAAAAAAGAGAGTGGAAATAACTAAGTTCAGAGAGTTTTTTGAGAGTTTCAAACTTCAGAGCTGTTAAGTGACACATCCCTTATATTACAAGGGATCTAACTGTAATTAATCCAAAAAAAAATAACATACAGATATATTGGGAAAAAAAAATACAAGAAGCAGTCTTCTCTACAAGGCAGTTCGACTCTGACATGACAGTCAGGCCCAGTATCCAGAAGAAGGGAACTTCTAAAGGAGCACAGGTTTTTTCCTAGTGAGCCCAGTAAAAAGTAACTATAAATAACACTAATGCCATCCAAAATAAATTCCAAACTTACCCTTCCTCCCTCTCCCGCTACCTCCTTCCGTCCCGCGCGCGACTAACAGGTAAATTTTTTTTTTTTTTTAAACCTAAAAAACCCATTTCAATCTTCAATCTCCTTTTAAAAATATGTTAATTAGAAATTTAAAAGGTAATTATTTTCTTTATTTTGTGTATTTTCATTAGAAATCAAAACAAAAGAGAAATTTTTGAGTTGTGTCGAACGAGACGTCAATGGAGAATACAACGATGTCGTTGGTTTCATTCGAGAATCAAAACACACTTGAGGTTTGATTTCATCTTCTTTGTATTAAATTAATCGAAATATACCTTTAGATTTAGATATTCGTTGAGTATAATGAAATTAGGGTTTTAAAAATCAGTTTTCTGGTCGATGCGGGGCGAGAAATCGGGGGTTGACGTCGCGGTGCGGACTGAAAGGCCGCCCCAAATTTTAAGGGTCGGACTTAGAGTCCGGACAAAAAAAATTTGTTCGGACTCTAAGTTTGGACAAACTCTTTTTGTCCGGACTTAGAGTCTGGACAAATTCATTTTGTCCAGACTGTAAGTCCGGACGAAAGTAATTTGCCCAGAGTTAAACTCTGGACCAAATTTTTTTGTTCGGACTTTAAGTCTGGACAAAATTAATTTTTAAAGATGGTTTCTTTCCATAAGAGTGTTATCAATTATTAATTATTAATATTGTTAAATTCTTGGAACACAGGGTTATATTTCGACGCAGAGTAGGCAAGTCGATAATGAATTAGTTATCGATTATGGTTTGGACTTCACAACAAATCAGGTATGATATTATGTTTAGAACCTGGTCATATTGAAATTAGAATTTTTCCACTAAAAAATTATTTTCTGTCTATTATGACTATAGATTTTTACAAATCGAGACGAACTTTGCCGGTGGGTGCGCGATATTGGAAAGAAATCAGGATTTGTCATAATGATTTCAAAATCTGATACTGGAGGTCAATTGAATAAGGGGAGAATATGGTTTGGATGTGAACGGGGTGGACAACCAAGATTCAAGAAATTAAAGAATGATGAAGGCCACAGGGGCAGTAAAAAATGTGGATGTCCTTTTCGATTAAAGGGTCAACAGATATCAATAGGGGGCCCCGAATATAACCTGACGGTGTTATCCGGTGTTCATAATCATCCAGCAGCAGATTATTTCGAAGGCCATTCGTATGCGGGAAGATTATCTGAAACCGAGACAAATGTTGTGTTCGAAATGTCGAAGTGTCACGTAAAGCCGAAAGATATACTGACAGCACTGAAGCAAAAGGATCCACAAAATGTTTCGACAATGAAAACAATATATAATGCACGACACAAGTTAAGAGTCAATGAACAAGGTGGTCGAACGCAGATGCAACAGTTGTTACTAAAAAATTCTGAACTCAAGTATATCGAATGGCATCGAAGCAATGATCAAACAGAATCAGTAACGGATCTTTTCTGGGCTCACCCTGTTGGCGTCGATCTTCTCCGAGCATTTCCAGGTGTTATTATCATGGATTGTACCTATAAAACAAACAGGTACAAATATCCTTTACTAGAGATGATTGGAGTAACCTCAACGAATATGTCATTTTGCATTGCTTTTGCCTTTCTTGAAAAAGAAAGGGAAACAAATTATTCCTGGGCACTTGACAAGTTGCGTGGACTGTTTCCGAACGATGTATATCCAAGTGTCATTGTTACAGATAGAGATCTATCGCTTGTTAATGCAGTTAAGCTGATATTCCCGCCTAGCCGGCATCTTCTTTGTAGATGGCATATAAATAAGAATGTGTTGACAAACTGTAAGAAATTGCTAGAAAAACAGAGTGAGTGGGAGAAATTTTTCTTAATGTGGAAGCTGATAATGCTATCTGATTCTCTAGATGCATACAATGCAAATCTAAGCAATCTAACAAACGATTTCCAAGGAAAACCTGAGGCAGTTGACTACATTATGAAAACATGGTTAAATCCACACAAGGAGAAGTTCGTGGCTTATTGGACAAATATGTGTCAACATCGGGACAACGTGACTAGCAACCGAGCATAAAGTGCCCACGCAAAATTGAAGAGACAATTGCGAACTAGTCAAGGCGATTTCGAAAAGTGTTGGAGTAATATACATACATTACTTGAACTTCAACATACAGAGATTAAAGCATCTTTTCAAAAAAGTTTGACCATCGTTAAACGATGTTTTATGCTGCCAGAATTTAAGGAATTACGGGGCACAGTATCAATCCATGCAATGAATTTGATCTTAGCCGAAGTAAAGAGAACTGAGTCTGTTGGAGTCAACCCGGCTGAATGTGGTTGCATCATTCGACAAACTCACAACTTGCCATGTGCTCATGAGATTGCAATATACAAAAGAGACAACCAACCAATTCCCTTGGATTGCATTGACCAACATTGGCGGAAGCTTGATATGTCCGCGAGTAAAGCATTGGTTGTTAAAGGTGTCGGGTATCAAAAAGATGTTGAGGTTTTTATTCATAACTTTATTATGTGTGATAACGAAGAACGTACTCGAAGATTGAGGAAATTAAGGGAAATATCTACTCCAGTTTGTTCTTCATTGGCGGATCCTGTGTCCAGGGTGATCGGACATACAGTTGGCCGCAAAAGGAAACTTGATATTTCGACACGAAGGGATCCGTGTGCGTTTGAGCTAATAGCCTCCGGCTCTGATAGTGCTTCTCCAAAAATGACGGCATTGATTCCCCGCAGCGCCTGTAAACCATATAAGTTAATTCCAAGAAGGCCGCATATGACCAAGGTTCACTATTATATATAACTAATTCTTCCTATATTTCACTTGAATATATTATAATTATAATTTTTTTGTTCCGAACAGAAATCGAAAATTGATGCCAAGTCCGCCCCCCATGAACTGCCTGCAGACCATGCGGAACAACTCCATCAAGCTCCAACTCTTGCAGATCCTGTTGAATTCTTAGCTGACACAGATCCTGCTGGTAGTATGCTCGGAAAGTCCGTACCTGAACTGGAGTTAAAACCTTGTCCCAAGCCCGATTTGAAGTTCGAAAACTCATTGCCTGGATTTATGTTGCCATATATAGAAGATGTTCGCGATGTCAAGGCCGACGGAAATTGTGGTTTTAGGGTTATCGCACACAGCCTTGGTATGGGGGAAGATCAATGGATGCAAATCAGAAGAGATTTGTTGATTGAACTCGATACAAATTACGTCTTCTACATTCCATTATTTGGGGGTATTGATCGGATTGTTGAGCTCCGAAAAGTACTTAATTATTTTCGGGACTTTCCAAAGGCCGACTATTGGATGACGATGCCGGACATGGAACATATTGTCTCTTCCTGTTATAATGTTGTTATTTTCTTCTTATCCAATGCGCAATGCCTTACTTTTTTGCCACTCAGAACTCCTCCTCCTGCCGCAAATATCCAACGGAAAGAAGTGACCATGGCATTCGTTGCGGACTGTCACTTTGTACATGTAAGCACAATTCATTGTTGTTAAAATTAGTTTGATTTAACTAATAATATGCTTATATATGGTTATAACATCTTTACTATCAGGTGTCATTGAAAGAACTTCATCCCATCCCTCAAATTGCATTGAATTGGCACCGACACCATGATCCCATTGCACAAGGATGGGAGTTACCGTACTTAGCACGGATTGAACAGTTCAAAGGGATTGTACCATCTTCGGTTGCTACACAAGATGTTATTGAGTTGTAATGTAGTTTTGTTACTCGCAGACGAGTTAATTTTGGGTTTTAATTTGATGTATCCGTGTATCAGTGTGTTAGTTAACTACTGTATCATTGTTGTGAAATTAACCATATTTTGTAGAAATTTGTATAATTAAAAGTATTTTAGCACAATTAATATGGTGTTACATTGGGTCGACTAATGATTTACCAATTTTTTGGGAAATATAGCGGGGTCTGACCACGGCCCTCGTTCGGACTGTCAGTCCGAACGAAAATCCGCTGTTCGGACTGACAGTCCGAACAGCAGAATTTCGTTCGGACTGACAGTCCGAGCGAAATCCGATCGTTCGGACTTACAATCCGAACGATCGGATTTCGTTCGGACTTTCAGTCCGAACTAAATCCTGCTGTTCGGACTGTCAGTCCGAACAGCGGGGTTTTGTTCGGACTGACAGTCCGAACGATACCTGTTCGTTCGGACTGGCATCCCGAACAGTGGCCATCACCCGGTTTCTGAATATTCTAGTGGTTAATTGATTTATTTAGTTGTAATGAAAGTATTTATATATTATTATTGGAATTTAGGCATGGAAGCAAGTAAGCATACAATGAAATACCGATACACATCACCAACCCATTGATACACTGATATATCAATCACTGCAACACAATGATACACCTACACACAATTATTTAACCGATATTATGATATAATGGAACATGGCAACTCCGATACATTGATATGTCGACACAACTCTTATACAAAGAAATAGTGTTTATATTAAAACGAGGAAAAACGAACAAGAGAGAGCATTACATAGAAAAAAACCATTAATTTAAAGTCACTTGATATGTTTGCAAGAAATAATTTTACACCAAGACCTTCATGTTACATACATTATCCATATCATTACATAACTCGTGCAATGATCACTGTCTCCTTGTTTTTCTCGGGGGATTACGCCTGCTTCTGGTTCGAGTCATAATTGCCGTATCGGGTGCATTAGGAGTGGATTGATCTGGTGTTGGTTCCTCGGTTTGCTCTTGTGGTGCTTCTTCTGGCTGAGTGCAACCGGTTAGCACGGCGTTGATCTTCGCAAGTGCAGTAAATAACAATCCAGATCGCTTCTTGAATGTCTTATCCCCTTGCGCAAGTAATGGATCGATTATTTCTTTTATGCGTGTATATCTCTGTTATATTAGTGGACGGGAAAACAATAAGCAGCAGAAAAACTGGTTAACCGTATTGAACATTAAAGTATGAAGATATATGGTTATTACCTCATCATCGACATTTGACCGGGTTGCTTGATTTCCTTCCTCTGCTGGGGGTTCATCTGGTGCTACTCCAAGGAAGCGCTGTGAAATTTTAGAGAACCAAGAAATATAATCTGACGTGCAATCAGATGGGTAGTGAGCAATAGACCCACGGTGCTCCAGATATAATACGTGATCATACCAATTTATCCACATCTCCTCAATGTGCGTGTACTTTACCACATAACTATTGGCTGTTATACCCCGTGCTTCACGTAACGCAGAGAATGGTGGTGGTGGAATATACTGTTGACGACCAAACTGCCTTAGTACACGCACTGGATGATACGGCTCAATCACGCTGAAAATCTTCAACGTACCCATGAAAAATGTAATTTCTCTGAATGGATATTTATCTCTATAATTCCGATATGGATCCCAATCAACCTGCATGTACGTTGGATACAAAGAAATATATTAGTTACTGTTACAAAACATGCAAAGTAAACAAGAATATGGAAAAGGGGGAAATATTACCTGGTTGCCTGTGAGTTTATCTAGACTTGACCGAATAGACTGCACATGTGATTGGGAGATATTGTGATCCCGTCTGCTCTTCCAGCGACAAGCAAGTGGTTCACCGGGGGTAAAAGATAGGTTCGAGACCGGCATAAAACTTGGGAAGTGAGCAAATATCCAAGCCTGTAGTAGTGTCAAATACCCCGCAATCTGAGCAACGTTAGCTCGGGAAGCAAGCCCGAGCTGCCTATATAACCATGCAAGAGTACCAGCACCCCATGCGAACGTTTGAACTTCTTCGAGATCATGCAGCAATGGTAAGTAATCAATGGAAACTCTCGTACAACTCTTGTCCGTGAAGAGCGTGCAACCAAGAAGATAAAGTAAATAAGCCCTTGCAGCACACCGAATCCTATGTTCGGTGTCAGTATCGTCAACCCCGCAGAATTTTTCTCGTAACCAATCTAGTCGAACCGATGCACCGCCTTTGGTATTGAGCTCATTCCACGCTTCATCATAACTGACGCCCAAGGAATGAGTTATCGTATCAGCAGCTTTACGTGAAGCTGCTGATACTTGTTGGCAGACGGACTTTCCAACAACAGGTAAGTCAAGCAAACAGGAAATATCATCCAACGTGATCGTCATCTCACCAAATGGCATATGAAATGTGTTTGTTTCAGGATGCCATCTCTCAATAAATGCACTAACCTCAACAGCGCTAATGTACTGATAGGAGCACTTAACCAATGGATACAATGAAGATCCACGTACTAAATCCATGAAACGGGTGTTTGGCTCAGGTGTTAACAATGACCATGCACTTATTTTTCTCCAGTGACTAATACATCTAAGTGGATCTCGTTCCTGTATATATACTATAGTCTTAATATATGCACACACACAGTAAAGTAGTTTAAGGTTTAAAACGGAAATATTACCTCATCTTTTAAAACGAAATAAGCAACGTGCGTCTTCAAACTCTTCAGTACTGACAAATCAACTGGACCCCGGTAATTTGACTCATGAAGATCATCTTCAGAGCCTTCTGCATCAGTATTCCCTTCTTCTCGTCGTTCACTAGCATATCTAATCAAATTTGGAGTTTCTATATTTATTTCAGTATCCACACCCACGTCGATTTCTCTCTCTCGTATCGGGCGTTGGATTTGTGGTCTGGATGCTGCTTTTTTCCTCCTTAACGAGGCCGTTGGTCGAACACGAGAAGATTCTGCCGGATCCATCTATGTAACACAAAGATATTTCATTTATACATACTTGTTATCAAACCAATAAATTTTCTATGTGCAAATAACTAGTAATAAAGTATAATTTCCTACAAATATCAAATTTTATCCATTTATTTTAAACTTCTAAATTTATTAATAAATTTTTAATATTAACACCTCTGATTAGAAAATAACTACTGGTCTCGCAAAATTTACAACAACGATTACAAAATTATATTTTTTTTCCTAATTATAATCTAAATATTAAATAAACAAAATTATCAAAAAAATTGTACTCGTCTAGAATTTTCCGAATGTAAATTATTATCGAACTATACAAGAAGTCTTCGCTTTTCAAGACAGTTACAAAGCATATAAGAATAAACAAAATAAAACAAAATTAAATTTAAATTAAAGAAAACTTACAGTAGAGCTCAAAAATCCTGAACCGAGAAGAAATCAGGCAACTGAGTCTGTTGGGTGTGGCAGCAGACACTGGAGGATTGGGGTGTGGCAGCGGCGGGTGGAGGCGGAGCTGGGTGGGGCTAGCAGAAGGTTGGGGGGCCGGGCGGAGGCGGGTGGGGGCGGAGGGGGTAGGGGCGGAAGGGGTAGGGGCGGGCGGAGCCGGATGGGGGCGGAGGGGGATGTGGGGGCGGGCGGAGAAGAGAGCGGGCGGGGGCGGAGGGGGTAGGGGCGGGCGGAGGCGGGCGGAGAAGAGAGCGGGCTGGAGTCGAGCGGGGCTGGGGTCGGGCGGCGCCGGGTCGGCGCGGGGGGGGTGGCGCCGGGGGGGGGGGGGAGCGGGGGGGTGGCGCCGGGTGGAGGGGGGAGCGGGGGGGTGGCGCCGCGGGGGGAAGTTTGGGAAGGAGAGAGCAGGAAGTGAGTGGAAGCGGGGAGACGAAGTGAGGAGAGAGATATAGGGGAAGGGTATTTCGGGAATAAATATGTGCTCACTAAGAAAATTTTTCCTATTCTTAACTTCTACTGGGCTCACTAGGAAATCTGGGCTCACTAGGAAAAATCTTGTGCCCCTTTAGAAGTTTCCCAGAAGAAGCCGACATCCACTTTGAAACCAATTCAGAGCAGTCCAGCCCGGTATCCAGAAGAAGCCCAAATCCACTTTCAAACACATTTTTGGATACCGCTTTTAGCGAGTCCCCATTGCGCGCAACTCTCAATGAGACCGAAGCAACGTTCTCCGAGTACGTGCTGCTGGTCGTTTCCCGTCGCCTCAGCTATCAAATTTTCACATTCAAAATTTGAATTTTGGTAGCAACCCAGCACCAACCAGTTCGTCATACACTTCGACGTGCAAACAAATCCAATCACCAAAACAGTCTCCAATCACTTGAGTTGACCATCGCTCCGATTTGTCATCAATTCTGGAATTGTCGCTACCATCTATCGGCAACGAGCTATTGTCAATAGTGCAAGCCTGCTATCCGTTCAAGGACACGGATAAGATGGATTACAGATAGCTCAAAAACAAAAATTAGACTTGTCGGTGCAGAAATCACTAGAAGGCACACTGATTACAGATAGATTTGGTGCAGACAGCAACAAATCCTAATTACAAAGAGATCAACTAAAATAATCTCATTCCTGTAATTTAGAAAGAGACAGCAATCAAAGACTCCACAACAGTAGCTCATAATCACAATGCAGTGCACAACAGCTCACCCTAAATTAATTAATTAAGCAGTAAATTCACACAGGAAGCAGCATTAGTCCAAAAAATTAGACCCAAATCTAGGAACACATGATTCTTTGAATTATTTATAGTCTAATTAGACCCAAAAAAAAAAAAACTCTACACATGATTCTACCTGATTCTTAGGGGAAAAAAAAAATAATTTATATTAATTACTTTTATATATATTTATTAACAAGTCTTTGCCCTGAGACAGGAGTAGGATTAATAAAAACAACGTGAGCTTAACCGAGAGAGGGTATGGGACCATCTCGTGTGTTGTTAACTACAAGAGAAGCTTGGGAAACTATTAAATAAAAATTAAAAGTTGAAAAGAAATAATCACGAAAACTAAGGATATGTTCAAATGATTGCAGGTAGTTGTATTAGTACAAGGGAAACTGCAGTAGTAGAGATTAGTACAACTTGTATTACTGTATTTTCATTGGAAGTTACAAGTAATAATTAGATTTGCAAATATTTTCAAAATTTTAATTTCTAATTTTTTAAGAACAATGAGGAGAAATACAACAATTATCAATAATACAATTAGTGCTTGTAAATGAGAGCGGTAAGTCGTAATGCTTATCTTTTTCCGTAACTGTAATTGTTGTAAGTGCGTGAATGGTTGCAATTGCGGTTGCAAAATTTTGTAACTTCAACTGTAACTAGAACAATAATAAAAAAAAAAAAGTCCCATTTGTAGCCCATTTTACGAGTTGAAACCAACTTTACGGATTGCAACCCTAACCAAATAGCTCCTAGAATGAAACATACACCAGATATTAGAAATCTGCTATACCAGAAATAGTCAAATACAGATATATCTTTAATAGATCTCAAGATACCACCAGTGTTATTGTATTGTGAAGTTTCATGTGCTTCACATAAAACCATATAGAGAGTTATAAAATGAAAAAGAAAAAAGAATGTTATATTTTATTTTTTTTAAAACAATGGATGTTTGTTTGTTAAGAAGGTTCAAATGTTACCAATAATTCGATAGAATCAGGCATCCAATTATCGATTGCATGCTTACAAAATGTTAGGCATACGTCTACTGACCGTTAGGAATGAGAATGATCGGATCCATCCATCTATAGGCTAATTTTTAGTCTGTCTTAATCAAAATCCAGAATTAGAAAGATGAGATTTTAGTTTCTACTTCAAAATTTTAAATAGGACGATACCATTATTGGTACTTAGATCTATCCATTCTCATCTCTACCTATAGTTAAATATCGATCATTTATAAACACTGTTTAGTCTTCCCCACCCGCCAATGCCAGAAATCGCCAGTGATCGTATATGGTGTCGGTGCTGTTTCGACTGAGTTAGTTTCCTCCCTGGTTCATGGAAAATTCTAAATGCGCACCATTTCCCCCTACTTTGTAAATCACTTTACTATAAGATGTGGTGCTCAGTATGTAAAATATGGTGCGCATTTAGAATTTCCCCTGGTTCATCGACCCAATCAGACATATAGCACTGTCGGTCCTGTTCAGGCACGTGCTCATCATACGGATTTTACATATCTGTCCCTTACATTTTTTTTTAAAAAATTAGAATTTACTTCCCTGAATCTTCTTATTTATAATTTTATCCCCAAATCCTTTAAGTTACCATAATTTAGTTCCCCTACTATATTTTTAACCAGAATTTTCCGTTATACCCCTGATTTACTTCACTTTAGAGGAGGTACAGGAAACAGATGACTAAATTGAAGTAACTCAGTCGTATAACGGGAAATTCAGACAAAAAATATGGCTGATGACTAAATTATGGTAATTTAAAGTATGTAAAGTACAAAATTATAAATATTAAGATTTAGGAGACTAAATTCTAATTTTTAAAGATATAGGGACAGATATGTAAAGACCCCAAATATATAATGTGTAAAGATGGATCGAAAACTTTTAATGAAGGGCGTAATGATCCTTCTACACTTGCCGTTAATGGATTGAGAGCAGTTTAATTTGATCATAAAAGTTGTAAGATTTTTACACTTCTAAAATTTCAAGATACTTTAGTGGGAATAGGTAAGTTGTTGTGAATCTTTCTGTTTTATATACAATATATTTAGAGGAAAGCCAACATGTGCGCTAATCATATTGTAATACATATGAGAATAGTGTAATAAGATGACTTTTCTCAATAACTATTGGAGATTGCGCTAAAAGATATTTCCGGTTTATGTATAAATAGGTGTAGTCGTTAAGGACTTTGAAATGAGACCTTTTAACTACAAAATTCTCAATTTAGTCTCTGAATTTCTGACGGCGTTGTTAACAGTGTGTTATTCTTCCCTCTCCATTTAAAATAGATTGCACATTTTCTAAGAAAACCCCAGAATACTTTCCTAACATAATTACAAGTCAAGGACTAAACTGAAAGTTTTGAATCTAAGAGCTAATAAATTATACTACTTTCACAGTATCAGTGCAATTAATCCCAAAGAAAAAAGATTAAGGTTTCAGGTCCACTAAATAAATTTAGCCAGTGCAATTACTTTACATCTCTAGATCTGCCACACTGAAATAAAAATGGCCAACATGCACTTATAGCCATATAAAATGACATCTGCAGTAGTCCAGCAAATATGAAGTTACCGCAATTAATAAGAGGGGTATTTACAGATCTGTCCCTTAAATTATAATTTAGTCCCCTACATCTTTATATTTAGAATTTAGTCCTCCAAATCCTTTAAGTTATTACAATTTAGTCCCTAAGTTTATATTTTGCCCTGATTTTTCCGTTTTACCCCTGACTTTCTTCACTTAATTCCCCCTTTCCCTTTCTTCTTAGTTCTTATTGGGTTCCCCCTTCTTCTTCGCTTCTCTCTCTGTTCATTTATTAGATTCTCCCTCTCTATATTGAGACCAAATATATTATTCTCAACTAAATGTATTAAACGTAGAAATGAATTTATCCAATATAGAGAGGGAGAATCCAATAAATGAATTTATGTAGAGACTTAAATGTTTAATATATTTAGTAGAGAATAATATATTTGATTTCAATATAGAGAGAACCTAATAAATGAATAGAGAGAGAATAAAAGAACAAGTGGGAACCCAATATGAACTAGGAAGAGAGGGAGAAGAGGGAAGGGGAATTAAGTGAAGGAAATAAAACGAAAAAATCGAGCTAAAATATAAACTAGAGGACTAAATTGTAGTAACTTAAAAGATTTGGCGACTAAATCTTAAATATGAAGATTTAGGACTAAATTATAATTTATAAAGCTGTAAGGGACAGATCTGTAAATACCCCTTAATAAGAATGTAATAAAAGGATACCTCAGCTACAGCTGCTCATGATGTGTGCTGAGCACCACCCGCGCTCTCAAAGAGGAAACAAACAAGGGACACTCTCATGGCAGGGGACCCTACACTACACCCCCATTCCTTCTTACAAATTATGGGAGTTTCCAAAGGAGCACACCAATTTTTCTAGTGAGCCCACTGAACAGTGAAATTTTGATTAGACTGAAAGTTGAGAAGTGGGCTCACCAAGGAAAAATGGTGTGCTACTTAGGAAACTCACCAAATCATTGAGCTCACCACATTCACATGGGCATCAAAACAAAAAATAAAAAAGAAAAACTAGAGTCGGAAAATAATAATAATAGTCAATAATGGTTATGCTTCATCAACCAATTGATCTCTCAGAGTCAAAACAAATCTATATTTTGCACCCCAAATGTCGGGGATTTCTATTTGAGCACACCACTTTGCTTAGTGTGCTCACCTAATGAAGTTTTAAGAAATTACAAAGTTATTATTACTTTCGTGGCTATAATTTCTTTTTCGTGGTTGGGATTAATATCTGAACAATGATAAATCTGTTTGAGGACTAGTTCCTAAACAGTGTGAAAAACGTTTAGAGCTTCTAAAAATTACGAGTTTGCTATTACTTTTTGTGACTATATATATATATTTTTTTCCCAAGTTGGGATTAATATCTTAACGATGATAAATCTGTTCAGGGACTAGTTTCCAAACAGTATAAAAAAAAAAACTTGAGGACTAATCCTCGCATGAGAAAAGTGAGCTCACTGAGCAAAGTGGTGAGCTCAAATGGAATTTTCCCACAGATAGGATCTAATTAAAGTTAATAAATTTACTCAAAAGTGAACACTATAGGCTTTTGATACAACAAAATAAAGAAAGTGGCAAAGAACATTAAGCCTCAAAAGGAGAAGAAAGCAAAACAAAGGAAACCAATTCACATACAAATCAAGGGCTTTGATGGAACCAATTGTTGCCCGAAAGAATGAATTTAAAATACTAAAAAAAAAAAAAAAAAAAAAAAACTATCAAACTTAGGCTTTGATGGAACCAATTGTTTGCTGCTCGAACTTCTTGATTGTGTCGGCAATGCGCTTCATGTTGTCGTCGTAGACGTAGGGGATCTTCTCGAACCATGTAACGTTGCCCTTGGATGGCATTGGGACGAACTCGCGACACGGCTCGCCTAGCACATTGATCGAGTTGTGGTAGTGGTAGTACCGGATCATTGACTCCGTCCTGTGTGTGGTCGGACCGATCACATTCTCCGACATGTGCACGCCGGTGGCGTACGCGTTCCTCGCCTGGATCGCGTACTTGCGGTCTCTCCTGATTCCGGTGATCGAGTTTCGGAACACTAGCTTCTCGAAACCCCATTCACTGAAGAAAATAGTGAAACGTATTGTTACTCTAATCAGTAAGTAGCAGTAATGTCTAGCAATTTTAAGCAAATTTATTCACCTTGAGGGATGTCGATGAGGATCCTCGATGCAGAGCTTGCTCGACATGGGATTCTGCTCGATCGTGAACTGGGTATAGTTGCTCAGCTCCCCCAGCACCGACTCAAGGCTCCTCCCATCAGGCAAGTAGATGTACTCATCGACGTCGAAATAAAACGTCCAGTTGGCCGAATGCCGATACCGATGCAAGCAATCGTTCACCACCAAGAACTGGTTGTAGTAGTACCCATCGTACATCTCCTGATCCCTGATATCCTGAATCGTCGCACGCCCGGCCCTCACCCACGGCTCCAGCACGGCCCTCACCGCCGGGCCCACGCCCCCCGCGTCGTGGAACACGAAATGCGAGCTCGGGCCGAAGAAGTAAGCGTGGTAAGCTATCCACTCCCTGATCCTGCTCGCGCTCAGATTCCCGTACAGCGACGAGCCGCAGTAGAGGTAGTCGTACTTGAACGGCGGGCGGAACCTGGACTCGTCGTAGGACGACGGGGCTTCTTCGAGAGCGACGAACTTTTCGAAATTGCGGGGGTTGAGCGTGTAGTAGGCGTAGAGGACGAGCTTGCCGCCGGCATTGTCGGCGTTGGGGTTGGAGGGGAAGGTGCAGTTGACGACGACTACGGTGTAGACGCGGCCGTAGCCCCAGTCGGGGAGGATCTTGTAGGCCTTGGTGCGGACGGGGGGCTGGGAGGGGGAGTTGGGGACCCACTCGCACTTGTACCAGGGCTTGCCGTAGACGTGGGTGGGCTTGGAGGCGAGGCCGACGACGGCGAAGGTGGATGGGCCCCCGCGGTACGCGCCCATCTGGACGAAGAGGGCGGCCGCGGAGCCGTAGGGGGTGAAGGTGCGCTTGTTGGGGTCGGATGGAGCGGGTGTGGCGGCGGCAAGGGAGGAGAGCTTCTGCTTAGAGATGGCCGTGACGGGGGTGACGACGGTGGATTTGGAGATGAGATTGGTGGTGGTGGTGGTGGTGGTGGTGGTGGTGGTGTTGGGGAGTGGGGAGCAGGAGGAGGGGCGAGAGTAGGTGAGGAGGAGGGATTCGTAGGGCTGAAGCTGCCAGAAGGCGATGGCGAGAGTGAGGAGAATGAGAGCGGCGACGAAGGGCTTGAGATCGAAGCAGGTGGTGGCTCTGGCTGGGGTCGGGAAAGGGAGGAGGAAGTGTGGGTTGTTATGGGAAGAAGCTGGACCTGGGGCAGCTGGACTTGTAAATTTATCTCCATTTCCGTTTTTCCTCATCTCTTGCTGTTCTTCTTTAATTCTCTCTGTTTCTAGGGTTTCAGAGTTGGAGGCTTGTTTATTAATGCTCTGCTGGAAGGGGAAGGGGAAGGGGAAGGAGAAGGAGAAGGAGAAGGAGGAGAGGAGATGGAAAGGGATTGGTAAGTGTAAATGTGAGTCTGGCACTGGGACGGAGAAGTGGAGTTTCAGAAGGAGCACACCATTTTTACCGGTGAGCCCACTTAATGAATGATACGACCTGAAAGTCCGGATAAAAAATTTACTACAGGAAAAATCGTGTGCTCCTTCGGAAACACCGTGGAAAAGAGTGGGGGCTTCGTTATTTCGTAGAGTGGAGAGGGTGGTTTTTGTTTTGCAGCAAGGCACGTGTAGTATGGAAATAGTATATTTTATTACTTTTTAACTTTAAAATCTGAAATTTAAATGATGTTAGTCATTTGTGTATTATTTACATTACCGTATAAACTGAACTGTAGTATTTTTATGTAAATTTCATAATATTCTCTTCTTTTTTAACTATACACTTAACCTAAACCCAACATTCAGTTTCCTCTCTTTCTCCGTCTCTTTTAACTCTACAACTAAATCTCTCATCTTTTAACACAAGACAACAGAATCCATAGAATCCATCTACTCCCATGCATTAAAAACTTACACATCCAAGAGAAACATACACTCCCAATAATGTTTAATGGGTTTTAATGGCATGTACACTCACTAGCTCATCTCTTATTCTCTCTTTTTTTTTTCTTTTTTTTTTTTCTTTCTTCTTCTTTTTTTTTCCTTTGCTTCCATGTCCATCCATCTTCGTAGTACATGGGCGATGGGTCAGGGCGCAACTAGTGTTGGCGAGGAGCCTTTGTTGAACTCGCAGAAGGAGCGACCGATGACAGCACAAGAGAGGTTGAGGAAGGCATGGATAACGTCTTCCGGAGTAGAGAGGACAGAGATGAGGAGGAGGCGATGGCAGATAAGTAGAGGAACGGATGGCGGGAGGAGCCACAGGTTGAGAGAAGGACAACGCAGACAAAACTGTATTTTTCTCCCATGTGCTCACGGTTTCTCACTTTGTTTACTCTTCCAGGGAGCAAAGTGAAAGTTTTGAAATTAAGGAGTAATAATTTATACAATTCCCATAATATAGAAAGTCTTACAACAATTAATCCTATTATTTTTTAGGAGATCTAATCGTTCAAATTGAGAGTGGGAAATTCTATTTGAGCACACCACTTTGCTCAGTGAGCCTTTCTGACTCGGAAATTAGTTTTTGAATGGATTTAACATTATTCGGAGATTAATTCTCAATCAGGAAAAAAAAAATATAGTCGCAAAAAGTAATGATAAATTTCTAATTTTTAAGTAGTGTGCTCAAATAGAATACCCCATAGAAAGTGGGGATATTTTAAATGCATCTCTCAATTTTCTAAATATATTTCTCTCGTAAAGATAAGAAATAAGAATTTTTTTTCTTAATTTAATACATATGTTCCTGAGATATTCTTTTTTTTATTTTTTTTTCTTTATTTTTCATCTCTCCTCTCTCTATCTCGGTCCCAATCTATCCGGTCGTCGGCCTCCACCCAAACGATTAGACCGCCCTAATCTGCTCTTAAAACCTTACTTCCCTTTAAAAATATTCTAAAAAAGAATTTTTTTAATCACTTTTTATTTAATTTTTAAATTCATTTTATTTTTTATTATTGGAAATTATTAGGATTTTTGTATATTTTTGGAATGTTTAGAATTATAAGGATTTGAATTCTTTCTCATTTGAAATATTGGAAATTATTAGGGTATAAATTCTTTCAATTTTTTGGATATTAAGAATTATTAGAGTTTGAATTTTTTAAATGATAGAGTATTGAGAATTATTAGGATTTGAATGCTTTCTATTTTGAGCTACTGAGAATTATTTGAGTTTTAATAATAGAGATTAAGAAAATAATAAAAGGTAAACTCATAATAAAATTGAAGAAAATGGAATAAATTCGTTAATAAATTATAATAAAAAACTTGTAATAAAATTAAAATTTTCAGTAAATGTACTTAGAAATTGATGGGTGCATTTAGAATTGGAAAATTCTAAATGTGCTCACTTTTTGTTTCCCCTAATATCCACTTTCTGAATACACTCACTTTAAAATTCGAAAACAATGATTTTTCCAAAGTGCACCTCCAACATAAGTTACTACTGGTACTTTTTCTCTCATTATTCTCTCTCTTTGTCAAGTTTCCATCGCACTCTCCCACTTCGTTCAAGTCTTAATACACAAACAATTTTTTGACTTATTCAGGTCTTGAAACAAAAATGATTTGCTAACTTATTCAAGTCTTAATATCTTAAAACAAAAAAATTACAAATTTGTTATTATTTTTGTGATCATATTTATTTTTTCCGATCAATATTAAACCTGTTCCGGAACTAATTTTCGACCAGTATGAAAACTGCTTGGGTGACTAATCCTCCACTAAGAAATGGGACATATCGAGCAAAGTGGCGTGAAGAGAATTCCCCACTGAGAAGGGGAAATTCTAAATGTGCACTACTTTCCTCTTAGTGAGCACCATGGATTAAGTTGAAAATAATTACAATTTTGTCATTATTTTTTTGGACAAAAAAGGGCCAGCCCTTTTCTTATTGAGTATACTTCTCATTCATCTCTTTATCTAACCTATTCAGAATATTTTTCTCCAGGACACCATCCCAATCAAGAGAGGCTTCAAAGCGGGTAAAAAAAAATGGCCCGATCAAGAGAGGCTTCACAGCGAGTAAAAAAAAAAAAAGGGATAGAGAGTTAGAGAAGATTTTGGTAAAGTGGGAAAATGGGTAATTCTCGCTAAGAAAAAATCACCTAGTTTGAAACTTATATAGTGCTCACTAATAAGCTGTGCTCACCAAGAGAAAAGTGGTGCGCATTTAGAATTTCCCACCGACTAGTAGACTAGGAGTGGGAAGGGAGGCCGCAACTTTTGAAGGCAGCCCTTTTTGACCGGAGATGAAGGATGGGGGGTTGCCAGTTGCCAGTTGCATACAGCCCACAAATCAAAAATTTGTTCTTGTGCGACAGCCATTAATTCAAAAATTAGGAGGCAACTGAGAAGATACCGTACAAGTAATATTTTTAGTTTCCAATGAGCACACAAGTTTTTCTAAGTGAGCCCACTTAACGACGGACTAAAAGTCCAAATCCAAATTAAAAAAAATATACTGTTCAAACCAAATAAAAAATATACTGTTCAACAGTGGTGTGCTCCTTTAGAAACTCCTGTAATATTTCTTGTTTATTTATGAATTTGCGATGGAGAATGTTAGAGGCATATCAATACATGAACATTCTTAGACTGCAGCCATCCAACTAAAATGAACCACATAAATCTCATAAATTATATGCAGTTTACCCAATCAAAATCATCAGTCTACAACTACAGGCAATATCAGATAATGTCATTTTATAAATTAAAAAGAAGAAAAAAAAAAAAATATATATATATATATATATATATATATATATATATATATATATATATATATATATATATATATATATATATATATATATATGGGATTACTGTAGATGAGCCGCCAGCTCAGGAAAAGTTACGTGAGCTAGCAGCAAAACTACAATGATCCAACGACTTTTTTTCAATTTTTTTTAACAATTACTATCTACACCTACTTAACTTCTTTCAGATTAAATTTCATAAATTTTGGAGTTCATTTACCCTTTCATCAAGTGCATACAAAATATTTTATTCATTGAAAACCGTTAATTTTGTGTTAACTTGATGGAGTACCAAATCAAAAATAAAACCCAAGAAATTGAGTATGAGTGAACCCTAGGGGGTCGAGATCATAATCCAAAAGAAATTTTAAAAAAAAGATTATTAGAGATAGTAAAAATGAACTGCAGCTCAGGTAACTTGCGTGAGCTGTCAGCTCATTTCCATTTCTCTCTCTCTCTCTCTCTCTCTCTCTCTATATATATATATATATATATATATATATATATATATATATATATATATATATATATATATATATGAGTTGACGGGAAATACACCGGCGGTTAGATGGCCCAATAAAATTATAACACGGGGCGTCATTTAAGATAACAAATAAATGAATTCTCTTAAATGACACTACGTGTAATAATTTTATTGGGCCATCTAAGCAGCGGTGAATGAAACTTTCTTCACTGTCGGTGTATTTCCCGTTTTCTCTATATATATATATATATATATATATATGTGTGTGTGTGTGTGTGTGAACACACGATTATAGATTTTAGGATTACTAATTTTCAATTATATGAGTACAAAAAGAATATTTCGTATTTTACTAGACAGAAAATAAACGAAGAGAAAATAAATAAAGATAACATTTTCAAATTCAATGTATTTTCTTCAATCTAGGTACAAGCTAGTATTAGTCTGTACAGATTCCGACCCTAACCGTTCTTTTTGAGTTTTTTTTTCCCTCAAAATCTTTTTAATTAGGGATTTAAATCTTTTACTTTTAACTTTATATATGATATTGATTTTTCTCCTTTTCATATATCCAAAGTTTAGGGAATCACAAGTCACTGTCTTTTTTGCTAGTCAAACACACACACATATATAAAAAAACCGGTAAATTCACCGACAGTAAAGGTAGTTTCTTCACTGTCGCTTAGATAGCCCAATATAATTATTACACGTGGCGTCACTTAAGATAACAAATAAAAGAACTCGCTTAACTGTTTTTTGAGTGGCATCGGTGAATTTTCCATTTACTATATATATATAGAGAGAACGGAAAATTCATCGACGGTGAAGGGTATTCTTTCACCACCGCTTAGCTGACCCAATAAAATTATTACATGTGGTCCCACTTAAGTTAACAAATAAAATAAACTCTCTTAACCGCCCTTTGAGTGGCGTTAACCGTCTTTTGAGTGGCGTCACGTATAATAATTTTATTTGACTATATAAGTAGCGATGAATGAACTCTTTTCACTGCCGATAAATTTCTCGTTTATATATATATATATATATATATATATATATATATATATATATATATATATATATATATAGATAATCCAAATTAAATTTTTATCAAAAATTAAATTTAGAATTTCTCACAAATTAAAAAGAGTGACTAACAAGAATGATTGGCTCCCAAGTCACTATCTGCTTGTGACCAAGAAGGGAGTATGAGAGAGAGTGTCGGCAAAGGATTGTGGGCCTCAATTCTCGCTATGGCCCACCAAGATTGGGACCTATTGGGCTTTCTTCTCTAAAAAAAAGGACTGTCTTTTCTGTCCCTAACGCGCTCCCAGCCCCTAGTTGTTCTGGTTATCATTGTTTGCAATTTTTTTTTCTTTAGCTGTTGTTGTTATTGTTGTTGTTCCTATTGTCTGTTGTCCTCATGATGATGAATTAAATGATTGAAGGGGAATAATATGGAAGATTATTGGGTGTTTATCCAATTTTTAGGTTAGAGACACTTGTCATTTGATATGATCGACCGGTCAGTTGGTTTTAGATTTGGATAAAAAAAACTCCAATCGAAAACCGAATCGAAATAATAGAATTGAAACTGACTAAACTCCCAAGAAAAACGAAACTGAATTTTCGGTTCGGTTCAGTTTGGTCGGTTTTTTGATTATTTGGTCTTACGACACACAACATATTTGAAACTAAATTTGTGATAAACACGTGTATTTGGTAGGAAAGATTACAATTTTCTTTTTTTTTTTTTTTTTCTTTTAATACCTATTAAAATAACAATCACATGTTTTTAATCAAAGATTTAAAAGAAAAATATATTGAAAATAAATCAAAGGAAAAAAAAACTACAATTGTTAAAATTCAGTTTTTTCGATCGATTTCGGTTGGAGCTAAAACCACCGAAACCCGATTTGAAATTTGCAATTAATTTCGTTTTTTAAACCGAGCCGCACCGAAAACCGAATAACTCGAACCGATCGGTTCTGTTCAGTTTTGCGGTTCGATTCGGTTTTTTCAGATTTCTGCTCAACCTTAGTTTTAGGGGCTGAGCTTGGAACTCTTGCAACCATCTTACTATTTCTTCTCTATCTATATGTTCGCGTGCATGCTTATGTGTTAATAGATTTAAATAGAAAAATAGGGCAATGTCTTTTAGCTTAAATTTTCGGGTTAAATTGTTTCTTTGTTTTGTATTTAAAACCTACTATGTTTCCAAGGAAGCATAATATTTTTTTTCCAAACAAATGATATATGAGCCTAGGTTGCGGCAGTGATGCCTAGTCTGAAGGCCAAAGTAGAGGGACAACTTTAAGTTTAGTTTCCCACAAGCTGACGCATGAATGTTACTAGCTATGGTACGAAGATGATTTTTGGTTTAGACCAAAATTGACTGCTTACGGATGTTTGGTGCCCAGGTGCTCGTAATTCCTTCAAATGAAGGGAGATTGCTAAGTCCTCTCATACGAGTATAGTCTCGTATCGGGTAGAGTAAAATAAGTCAATGACACTAAATATAAAGTTGAAATCACTGGTTATAAACTTTTAACTTTTCGATTAGATTGGTTCTTGTATAATGCCTATCATGATTCCAAAGAGTCTAGACAAAAGAGCGAACAAAAGATAGGGTCATGAAGTGCATCCCTCAGAAGTCCATTATTGTGACCAAGGAGAGGGAAGGATCCTTGGTTAGGTAGTGGCTCCCCCTCATGGGCCCTAATTCACAATGGGGACATAATCCGGCCCATGGGGATGGGGACAAGTGAGCAGTGAATTAATTCCCCATGAAATAATTTCATAATTTCAATTGACAAATGGTATAATTAAGAAAACTATGAAAAAGAGAGATCGACAAAAAAAATTTATAATGCGAGAATAACATTAATCAGATTTGGGATCACGCCCACTTTAAACGGTCCTCTTATTTATTTCTGATTCTGATCGAGAATGGACCACTTGAAATATTCATGAAACGATTCTCAGAAATCTGTAATTGAGGTCTACGTGCCTCCTCCTCGAGTCTAATTTACTATTAATTCTACTCAAAATGATAATAGCCATATCAATGCTTTTATCTTACTCTGGCCACAATTGAGTGCATGCATGATTGTCTCGACTTTTATAGAATGTTGTGGCTTGTTGTGTAGACAAAGGTGGGCGTTTATATATAAATTCACGGCATCTAGCAACAATGAGACAGTGCTGATATATTTTGCAGATAAGAAGGAGGAGATTCCAAAATAATATTAGTGTTTGTTTAACAATCTACGCATGTAGAGGGTTGCATCCTGTCCAGACGGAACATGCTAGTTAGGGATGGTAATGAGCGTATTTATGAGCCAATTTTTAGTTCTCTCTATACAAAATTTTGAATTAGAAAAAAAAAAAATTTAATTCAAAATTTTATATATAGACCGGATCAAAAATTGACCCATAGACATGTCAATTAAGATCCATGTTCTCCGCAAAATTCTTACTTTCTTCTATTGAATAACTTGATTACAATGAAAGAGAACAATAAAAAAAACAAATGAGAGGATTTATAAATCATCGCTCTATTTTATAATTAATTGTGGGCTCTATGTGGCGATGGGATCTATCAAGTAGCTATTTTTGACGATCTGATGGGAAAATCTTCTTTTCGATGAAGATGACAGTCGGCCCTAGCGTTTTTCTCTGCTGGTCTTGATGGTTTCAAAACTCTCATGCGTAACTTGAATTTTTCAAAAGATCCAAAGTTTCCGAAAAAATCTCCAAATACTACCTTAAGAGGATATTTATAACATTGAATTAATATAAGAGTTTTCAATTAAATAGAATTGGAAGGTAATTATATTCATCAAGGATTCTAATCAAATATCTTAGTTTTGATTTAAATCTCTTGAATTTGAATTCTGATTGGACTAAATTCGGGTATTGGATAAGTCCAAATTTTAATCACAATCAAATTGGAATTCTGCTCACGTGGAGTTAAAACACCAGAATGCGGAGTTATAAATATAGCTCCGCATTTTACTCCAACGCGAGACTAAATCTTAGTGAAACGCGAAGTTACTGAGTTAACTCCGCGTTCTGCATGGTTATTTCCTTTTTACTGATTTTTGAAAATTTTTACCACCAACAATCCCTAAAGCCAGCGGACCCTCCAACCCAGTTGCCATCCCTAATCCGCCACAGTGGCCTGCATGGTCCACCATAAGTTTCACACATAGCATGGATTTAGAACCGCGCCTGAAACAAAACCAGAGCAACCCATGGAGAATAAGACACCCAAACTGAATGATGCAGATGCGTGCTGATTTGATCTTACAGCTAAGCTGTACGTGTCTCTTCATGCCTGTTGCCAACACTTCTTCATGCCATGCCTCGATGCACGCACGCACGCACGAGTGGGACGTACCGGTGGTTCATCGGTCATATGAAAATCCATCAACAGCTTGAAATTTAAGCAGCAATTGTGCCAATGATGTGCAAGCTTAGGGGCCTTATTTTATAAATTAATCAAGTGAGCTGGACATCATATACAACAACAGCAGCTTTAAGCCTTTTATCCCATGTACTTTGGATAGACTACTTGAATCGAATCAAAAGATAACCACATCGGATCATCCAATCATTCCTATCGAGTAATATATCTCTCATTTAAACTTCTAAAATGTATATATTTTCGTATTATCTCCATCCATGTATGTTTTCTTCGATTTGTCATTCGCTCTATCTTTTAACTTGTCCCATGTTGATAAGCTTTCTTCGTCTACTTCGCATATAACCAAAGCATCGTAATTATAGCATGAATATTTTTATTTCTAACTTTATCTATCCAGGTATTTCTGTACATCCAACTAAATATGTGCATTTTTATTACACTTACTTTCTACGAACGACATTTCCTGGCATTCCATACAATATAATAAAATTAGTCCAATAGTAGTCTTATAAAATTTTTCCTTCAGGCTAGTTAACATAATATTATGGTCGCATAAAACTCCCGTTACGCTTCTCAATTTCAATCAACTACTCTGGGTCCTACGGTTAACATCACTATCGATTTTTCCATCATTTTGAATAATAGAATCAAAATATCTAAACTAAGTTGGATATTATATCACACCTAATTTGTCATGGGAGTTTCCAAAGGAGCGTACAGTTTTTCCTAGTGAGCTCACTTTATAGTGTTATTTTGGAAACCCGAACAGTTATAAAGTGGGCTCACTAAGAAAAAAGGTGTGCTCCTTTAGAAACTCCTGGCCAAGTTTGCAATGACATGGGACTGAAATCACACGGATTCAGGTCTTCTTCATTATTAGGTAAGAGAGCCGAAGACCCGACCCGATTAATGTTGTTTTTATTTTAATACATTTTTTTTTTCGCCCCGGGCAATTATATACCTTGGCTCGGCAAGGCAGTACTTGACAATTGCAGTACGTAGTTTATACGTGTATTTGTTCGAGTACTTGAACTGTCCAAAGGAAAACCCCCTCTCTCCCTCCCAGCTGAGCTCTAATCTCCTTAGGACTAAGATTAGGACTAAGAAGAAGAATGAGAGTATACTCGTCTAAAAAATAATAAATTTATAATAAGAAAATAAAGGATGGGGTGTGATCTTAGATAGTTGGAGTGTGCCTTTATAATTTCCCCAAACCAGATTCACTATCGAAACAAATTGACATATGATAGCACTATTTCTACGGGCCTTACCCACTAGTTTCAGTAATTAGGCCAGGCCCATTTTGTATTTAAGGACTTTTGTTCTAAACCCACCTGTTATCTCAAGAACAAATGTACGGTGGGAATAACCGGGAGTTTTCAAAGGAGCACACACCATTTTTTATAACTATCCTGACTTTGAAATATGAACTATGTAGCTGTCTCACAAAGAAAAATAGTGTGCTCCTTTAGAAACTCCCGAATAACAGGAAAGAAGAAAACAAAGAGCAGTGATATTGGATCCGGATTTTGGAATTTAGGATCCGAATAGAATTCGGGTTGGATGCAAGTCTAAGATATTAGATCCGGACGTACTTTGGGCCAAGGGCAATTCTAAATGTGCACCAGATTTTACTTAGTTAGCCCACATTCTATTCTACAGTAAAGTGATTTACAACATAGGGGAAAATGGTGCTCACTAAGTCAAATGGAATGCGCATTTATAATTTCCCTTTGGCCAATTTGAATCCAAACAAGAAGAATCCAATACAATTCCTCTTTTCTTTTTTCTTTTTTTAAATAAGACTCGGATCATACATAAATCTAATTATATTTTGATTATACATGAATCTGACTCAAATCCGACCCGTTCGTAATCTCATATTTGTGTAGGTAACAGGCGGGCTTGATTCGAGAACAAGTTGTTCACTTATTGCCTTTCAAGAGAAAAACATGCACTATGCAGGCATAGTATAGAGATTTATATAACGACACACAGACAGTTCAAATACACAATGGATACAAATCTAGCCTAAGGAAGCACACAGTCTCCGAGACCGAGCGAGCACAATAGAACTCCATCATTAATTTCACAGTTCAGACGCCTATCTAGACATGAACCCCCCTACAACCCCCGCAATTATGGCCGTCGGGTCCCCAAGGATCGCTGAAATGATCACCCGCATGGCATCCCCCGCGATCTTACAACACTTCTCCACCCTCCCCCACCGGCCGTGCCTCTGCTTCGCCCACCGGATGCTCGGGATCCTCATCTGAGCCCCTCTCACCCCCTTCTTGTCTACGTTCAGATACATAGCCTGCCAGCTCTCCACCAGCAGCTCCTTCACACAGGCCACATGCAGGCTATACTTCCTGCACTCCGACTGATATGCCCACCCCAGCCCTCTCCCTCCGCAACAATGGCACGAACTCGATATCTTCGAGCAGAGGTAGAAGTTCCGCTCGCCGTCGTCAAGACACTTTGGCAGGTTCGCGCAGCAAGGGTGGAGGTCGAACCCGCACCTCGTGCAGTGGTACACGAGCCCCCTCACAATCTTCCTGCACGCATCGCATACTCTGGGTTGCTGGCCCGGGGGGCGGCTGTACAGTCGAAACTCGCATTTGGGGTAAAATGAATGGCTGATTGACGACGGAGCGAGGGCACAAACCTTGTGCAGGTCGAAGTCGCAGACGTTGCAGCGGTACCTGACACCGATGCCCACCTCCTTGCATCCGTCGCAGCTGAACGGGGTCTCGGTATACTCCATCTTGAGCTTGTGGTTGGGGTGGCTAGAGTGGAGGATCTCCTTGCCAAGCTTCATTATCTCTTCGGTGCTTTGATAGCTTTGATTAGTGTAAGCATATTGATATCTATTTATACTGAGCGAGAATCTATGTTGCTTAATTGGTTCTAGAGAGGGAATATGTGTGACAAGGGACAGACTAATTGCAGAGAACCAAATGCCAAAAGAAACACTTGGGAGGATATATTCTCTTTGCCTTCGAATCAAAACACCTCAGGATGAACAAACACTTCAAAGGTTTTGAATTTGAAAGCTCGGTTTCTTGGCATACCTGTCGAATTCCTAACAGTTTTGGGTTCTGAGAATTGAAATCGGAAAAGATTTGCCTGCTTATGGCTTTGCTACATGTGGTTTTTATCCTTTATTTATCGGAAATTCTATATCAGCACACTTCTTTGCTCAGTGAGCCCACATTTCTCATCCGCAGATTAATCCCTCCAACGGTTTTTTCATCTTTTGGAATTAGTTCCCGAATGGATTTGACATCGTTTGAGGGACATCGTTCGAGGATTGATCCCGGCCAGAGAAAAAAATATGATAATAAAGAGTATTCACAAATTTTAAAGTCTCTTACAACTATAAGAGGTGGGTTCATTGAGCAATCCTCAAACGGATTGTCCAGTTTCCGAATGGATTTAATATCATTCAAGAATTAATTTTCGGCCAGGAGAAAACATATGGTCATAAAAGCGTAATGACAAATTCGTAGCATCTTACAATGTCAAGAGATGGGCTCACTGAGCAAAGGTGTGCTCAGTTGAATTTCCCATTTTTTCCTAAGATTTTTGCATTTAGTGAGTGGACAAGTAAATATGTTACCGATTCAAATTGAGGATGTGGAGGAATATATTCTCATTTTTTGTCCTAAAGGTAAAGAAAGGCAATATGTAGGGGGAAATAGAATTCCAACACCTAGCAGTATATATATAATGTATCTTTATTCCGAAAAAGATGAATTATAATAAACGGGATACCTAAAAAAGGGCCGAGAGGAAAATCAGAAGAAAATAAAGAGTTTACTAACGAACAATATGATCCCTAAATGGGACCTAATAGGCCATAATTCCTTGGGATTGTACACTCAAAAATTATAGATTTTTTTACATTGCCAATTTACTTTTGAATTACAGCAATAGAAAGAAAATTACAAAGAAAATCAAGATTAAAAGAATAGGGAACGATTAATTTCGTTTCCCTTTTTAATTTCTGTGGGTCTCGCAGCAGTGGAGCCTTACTTGTGCACTTCGTTGACGATCTGAACGTCGCGTCGGTTGATTTCTCTGGAGAAAGGGAGGGAACTCCGTTCTTGAGATTTTTCCGTCACCCAGTTTCTTTTCGTTTAGAATTCTCTTCTCTGAGAATTTCTCCGCCTTGAAAACTCTGTCTTTTCTAGAGACTCCGGAAAAAGACACTCTGAGATTTCCCCTTTTTAAAAAAGAATGCCCTTTTCTCTGGACTCTGCCCCCTTTTTATATATTGAGGAGTAATTGTTCCTCTCAAATCCGGATCAAATTTACGGAACAGAAACACCGAGATTGGGGTAACCGTTCCCCTAAAAATCCGGTCAAATCCATGTAACAGAAGCACCACAGAGTGAACCCTATAGTTGCCACCCGCGAGACACCCCGCGGGATGCTCTCGCGGGTGGCAACCGCGGGTGCGCCTTGCAGGTAGCACCCATGGGTGCGTTTCGTAGGTAGCACACGCAGGTGCACTTTGACACTTTTTTTCTTTTCTTTTTTTTGTCTACAGGGATAATCTAATATTCAAATATGATTATATATTTTCCAAGCGCCCAAGTTTCGTTAAAATTATGGAAAAGAATAAGAATCGGAAGTGAAATTGATATTTATTTATCGCAATGCCTAACTTTACCAAATAAATATTTCTCAAGTACGATATGATATGATACGATGCTTGAGAATATTTATTTGGAAAAAGTTGCCAATTACAAAGCGATAACTTCCCATCCACTCCAACTAGGATTCTATTAAAAAGTATAATGACTTCTATTTTAGAATCTTCGTACAATTATTTTCTTTGGCTTTGGCATTTGGGAAAGTTTAAAGCCATATTTCTTAATAATAACCGTTGCAATCTTTTATAAGGAAAAGGGAAATAAAGAAAATATATATACTTAGCATGGGCATGCACTTATCATAACAGAATAATTTAGATAAATACAAACATTTAATCACTAATAAGTCTATATGAGCATAAGAATTGGAAAAACAAATGCAGGGAAAAAACATCAAATCGTAGACGGGGCGTGCGCCTGTAGCATGCCAACTTGATAGGAAGTCCAAGTGCCTGTCCAATGTTGGGGGCAATTTACGGAAAAGAGGCTAGGTAGGTCCAAATGTCTGTGTCCTTTGCAAAAAAAAACAGCAAAGACGACCATCATCTAATACTTAATTGCCCATTTTATGTCTTAGTATGGTCAAAATGTGCCTCGTTATTTAGGATCCACATAGAAATGTCAGAAGGGTCAGATATTTCGGCTCGGCTAAAAATATGTAAGGGTAATTGTGGGCTTGTTATTAGGGTTGTGGCATTAATTTGTTGGAATATTTGGAGATAAAGGAATAACAAAATCTTCAACAATACATCATACACTGTAGATGGTTGTGTATTAGAAATTTACATTGATATTTCGTGTTGGATAGGCCTGCTTTCAGATAGGGAGATGATATATGTTTCAGAAAATGATAACAACTAGCTCTAGGACTACAGTCTAGTTGTGGAAGGGAGTACAGAAGGGGATTGTGAGCAGCAGACACTGATATGGAATTTTTCCTGTTTTATTGGTTTCTGGCTCTGTGCTATGTAGGACAACTCTGTTTGTAAGGGCATAAATCCAGGATATGATATTTAGTAGGAATGTTCCAGGACAAGATTACTATTTTTTTTTTCTTAATTTTGTATAATGATTCATTTAACTATCGCTAATAGAATACGATGTATTTTAGTTAGCCGTTTTGCTTTAAAAAAAATTAAAAATAGAAAATCAAATCCAAAGGACTACTTGGCTAAATAAATGGTAAAGGACAGGTTTGCAGGGAGACTAACTTGCACATGCAAGAATGTAGAACGCCTATGTATTCTCATCATCTTCAATCTCAATCTCATGATATCATCCAACACGCTCCTGCAGGTTGAAGGTTCATAATTGGACAAAACCTGGGCCTTTTTATGCAGCGGTAATTTTTTTTTTTAAAACCCACAATTAAATGTGCCCCTGGTAGGAATTGAACCTGGGTTGTTTTGATATCATATTGAAAAACCCTTCCACTGCACCAAAACTTCAAAGTTGTGATGAGAGTTGAGAAAAATTATTTTATATTTTAATAATGAGAAAATATTTAGCACAACCTACAGCCCCTTAGTGAGTAGAAGGTTTTGTTTTAGTAGTAAGCCACCATTGTTCTAAACGTACTGCATAATGAGTTTTTTTTTTCCGAGCAAATTTGGCAGGTAAGTCCCTCTATTTTTATTAAATAGCTTTTAATAAAACGTTCTAATACATAGTTAATATATAGATAATTGTTTGACTATGCCTCACTTTCCGAGACTAATATTACATATGCTTAATTATAATATAAATTTTTACTGGTGCTGATTGTTTCGCTTTGTCTTCCCTCCTTGGTCTTCACACTCTTCTATTCCCCGTTTGGTGGCTCCCTTCTTTGTGTTTCATTCTCCTCTACTAATATGTTTCTTTGCGGATTCTCATCTTCCAATGCTCTTCTCCCCTCTTCCTCTTTTGCTTGTGCTAACAGTGTGAGTAGATCCAGTTTCCTCCTTGCATCTCTTCTTGGTTACTTACCTATACTTGGCTGCTCCTGAATCTCCTCTTCCCATCCTGTCCACAAATCAATAACATTATTAACTATTCGACTGTTTCTTTCAAGCCAAATATACCAAAATAAAGCCGAATCCTGAGCCTGATAAATGCCCAGTGCTTAACAGTAAAATGGAACTGGGAACAACAAGCAAACATCAATCCAATGGCGAAACTAGCACATTAATCGTAACAAGTTATACATCAAAGAAGAGAGATCACTTTACATAAATCAATCGGAAACTTCTAGCTTCATCTAAGCCCTAAAAATATAGAAGAATTAGTTATGCATGAAAAAATTAATAAAAGATTTTTTTTTTTTATATATAAATGGTAGATCATAAATGACATACTGAATTGGTAATTTGCTTAGTCGTAATGTATATAGTTTCGTGAAGAACAATGTATAATGATATAGTGATGGTAATGGGTACGTCAACGGGTCAAATTTTGACCTTTCATATATAAAATTTTGAGTTAGAAAAATAGAAATTTTATTTTTAATTGAAAATTTTGTATGGGATGGACCAATTGGCCCGTGGGCACATCCACTACCATCCCTAGTCACATAATGAATTGGTTGGACTCAATCCTTTTTCAATTTTAATTTCAGTTGGGGCAATGTACTAATATAAATATTTGGTAACTTATTCAACCATAATTTATTTAGTTTTGTCAAGAACAAAAGAATAACTTTTAAGGCAGTACGTAAACTTCATCTTTGGTAATCTTTTTTAGTATTTTTATACATGTAGGTTTGAAAATTTTAGTAATATGAAAAGCCACTACCTATAGACCAAATAAAACCCCTTAAATCAGAACATGGAGATAAAATACCAAATATTTATTCTTTATAAGAAGGATTAATTACAATAATTATCCATGTTTTGAGCGTGTATTAATAATACCCTCTTTAAGAAATTTTTTTGTAAAGATATAACAGGGGTATAAGTGTAACAAAGAACAATAGATTTTAGTGGTTTTTACATGTCCTTTAAAAATTAGAATTTAGTCCCCCAAATCTTCATATTTATAATTTAGTCCCTCCAATCCTTTAAGTTATCACGATTTAGTCTCTCAGCCATATTTTTGGCCCAAATTTTCTGTTATACCCCTGAGTTACTTCACTTTAGTTATCGCTTCCCTCTTTCCTCCTCTCTTCTTCTTCATATTGGATTTCCCTCTTCATTCTTCTCCTCTCTCTCTTCCATCTTCTTATTGGATTTCCCTGAGTTACTTCACTTTAGAGATTAACTGAGAGGGAAGAGAAAGAGGAGAAGAATGAAGAGGAAAACTCAATAAGAATAGGAAGAAATGAGGAAGAGGAAAAAGATGACTAAAGTAAATTAAGTCAGGGTATAATGGAAAATTCGGACCAAAATATGGCGGGGGAACTAAATTGTAGTAATTTAAAAAATTTGGGAGATTAAATTATAAATATGAAGATTTGGGGATCTAAATTCTAATTTTTAAAGATGTAAGGGACAAATATATAAAAACCCCTAATTTTATCAAACTTTTGGGGAAATTCTAAATGGGCGCACAACTTGACTTGGAGAGCATCGAACTTTAATTCATAAAGAATTATAAGTTTGATATTTTTTTTTAACAAAGTTACCATTCATCATATTATCTTATTTTCCAACACAATACTCTCTCTCTCTTCATGCTCACACCCAAACCCATAGATTCCCAATGTGCTTTTAAACCCTAAATTCCAAACTCCATTCCTCTTAATCTTGAATCCAATAATTAAAATATTTTCATATATAAATTAATTTAAACAATTCATCAATAAAAAGTGATAAATATATAAAAAATACCATAGAAAAAAAAATCAACTTATAACATAACATTAAATTAGCGTCCATTTTTTTTTCTCTTAGTTAAAAATTTTAAGAAAAATTATACAAATCAAATAAAAGAGAAATTAGGATTAGAAAAAGTTACATTGAAACTTCATTTAAAATGGATTATGATTTGAGACAGGAGGATGGAAAAGTAGAGAAGTATTTAAGAGGAATGATATTGAAAGAATAAGGTGCTCATTAAGAAAAACTCTCCCTTTTAAAAAAGAACTCTCCCTTTTAAAAAAGAGGATGTTGTCACTAAGCAAATGGTCCTCACTAATGATATGCTTGATTACTTGGAGTAGTATAAGTAGAGAAGAAATTAAGAAATAACTTTTATAATGGAAGTACAATAAAAAATTACTTCTTGTATTTGTTTACCAATTTTTGGAAGAAAAAAGTATATTATGAAGTGGAATGCGATTATTTTTAAATTAATTAAATAAAACATACTTAAATTATTTTATTTGTTTTTTATGTATAAAAATATAATTTTTGAATGGTAATGATGATATGTAAATAAAAAACTTTTTTTTTTTTGCCTTGATCATTTAATTCTTAAGCTCTTCCAAGCCATAAAGAGCCAAAGAGAAAGAGACGAAGAAAATTTTAAAAGTAAGGTGTCATATAAACGCTATCTCAGAAGTAACTTCTAACATAGTTTTTGGCCAAACAAACACGTGAAGCAGTGGAACTAACTTTAATTCCACTACTTATATTTTACTTCAATACAAACAAACACATTCTAAATCAAGTACTGTGTCTATTTAGAATTTCCAAACGTTTTAGGGAAATTGGTATTACATCCATAATATTATAAGGTAATATAATTGGGGTTTTTTTACATATCTGTCCCTTAACTTTAAAAATTCTAATTTAGTCCCTCAAATCTTCATGTTTATAATTTAGTCCCCAAAACTTTTAAGTTAACACAATTTAGTCCTTCAGTCATATTTTTTTGTCTGAATTTTTCGTTATACTCCTGAGTTACTTCACTTTAGTCCTTCCTTCTCTCTTTCTTCTCTTTTCATCTTCTTTTTGGGTTTCCCTCTCCATTCTTCTCCTCTCTCTTCCCTCCCAGTTAATTTCTAAAGTGAAGTAACTTAGGAGAATCCAATAAGAAAAGGGAAAAGAGAGATAGAGAGGATAAGAATGGAGAGGGAAACCCAATAACAAGAGGAAGAGAGAATGAAGAGGGAAGAGATGACTAAAGTAAAGTAACTCAGGGGTATAATGAGAAATTCGGGCCAAAAATATGGATGAGGACTAAATTGTGCTAACTTAAAGAATTTGGAAACTAAATTATAAATATGAAGATGTTGGGGACTAAATTCTAATTGTTAAGGATGTAAGGGACAGATATGTAAAAACCCCATATAATTAATCCTTAAAACCCACTTGAATCGACATCTCCATCATCGACCCCAAATCACAACCGTCCATTCAAAATCTCTCTTTCCGCTTTCTAATCCAACCGATACAAAATACATTCTCTCACTTCCCAAAGCGGGATCCTGTCTCAATTTGAAAACTCTCTCTCTCTCTCTCTCTCTCTCTCTCCCCCTCCCCCCACACACAGACACATCAATGGAGCAACCCTCGCCAATGGCGGCGGCGATCGATCCCGAGACGGAGTTCCTGGCCTCCAACAAGCAGACGGGCAACGAGTGGGAGCTCTACAAGGAGAACGTCAGACCACTGAAGCGAGGCCGCAATGTCAATCTCCTCAACGAGGCTCTCAAGTCCCACGCCGACAACTCCCTCAAGAAATCTCTCCGCGAGACCCGAAGGTTTCTTGATTTTTATAAGCTTTCTCGTTCTTTGATTGGATCTAGGGTTTCGATTTTGATTTGTTTTCGAGTTTTTGTTGTGATCAGGAGATTGATTGAGGCGATCGATGAGTATCAGGGGGAGGATCCTCTTCAGCCGTGGCTGGAGTGAGTATTTCTTATTTATTTATTTATTTATTTTGATTTTCTGAAGCTAAAGTTAGACTTTTTGGTTTAGCGGTAAATTGGGATTTGTGGTATCTTTTGAACAGATCCGATTTTTATTATTTTTTTTATTTTTTATTTTTTGCATAATTTTAGGCTTTAGGGTGAATAATTTGCCTAAATATGTGGCCTTTGTTATGTAAAGAGAGAAGCTTCTGGTGAGAGAATTTGAAATAAATCTTTTAGCTTAGCATTTTTGCTTGGGATTTTTTTAACATGCATTTTAACTTAATAGCCTGAGTTTTTTTTTTTTTTTTTTTTTTAATATGCGCAGCTCCTCTTTACTATGTAACATGCTAGATTAATTGCAAAATTTGATCTTGCACGGCCTGATGTAGTTCCGATGTTTTATGTGCAATTAACTGAAAAAACTGTATCAGAGCCATTGAATTTTTGATTCATTTGATATTAGAGATGTAATCATGTAATTACTACTAGCAATTTATATTCAATGTATAAACAAATTGATCAAGGACATTTTAATTCTTTCAAATAACAAATGTATTCGGGAACAAAAATGCACCACAGAAAAAAGGCACAACAAGGAACACGGTGCATGAACCAAAGTTTTTTTATTTTCAGCAGGACTCTTAAAGAAAAATCATTCCTATAGAGTGTGATTCTGTTCTTGTTATGTTATGTCGAATCACAATGCTTGTTATGTTATGTCGAATCACAATGAAATAACTTAACAAATGGATTTTAAATTTGAATTTTGCATTTTTGGTTATAGTTATTCATCTTGCACGATATGTATATAATTTGTTCACCGGGTATTCCTATGCTATTAATTGTACTGCTAGGATATTATTTTGGATTAATTACAGTCAGACCTGTAGTATTGGGGGTGTGTAACTTAACACCCTTGAAATTTGAAACTCTCAAAAAATCTGCTAAACTTAGTTATTTTCACTCTCCTTTTTTTTATTAAAGTGCACTTTTTGTCTTTCAAATTCCTATTTTAACCTCATCTCTCTCTTGAGAGTGTACTGATTAAAAGGAGGGATGAGAGTAGAATATGAATTTGAGGGACAACAGTGCACTTTATTAAAAAAAAAAGAAAGTGAAAATAACTAAGCTCAGGAGTTTTTTTTAGAGTTTCAAACTTCAGCGTGTTAAGTTACACCACTCCAATACTACAAGGGGTCTAACTGTAATCAACCCTATTATTTTTACTTTTAGATAACAGGTTATTCATTCAAAAAAATTCCATAGTAAACATTTCGTTGTTTGTAATCTTATTGGCTCTGAGTTTCCATGCTTTATCCTTTGAAGCTGCATCAAATGGGTTCAAGATTCATTTCCCACCGGAGGAGAGTGTTCAGGTTTAGTCGTCATTTATGAACAGTGTGTGCGAGCCTTTTGGCATGATGAATGCTACAAGGATGATTTGCGCTACCTGAAAGTGTGGCTAGAATATGTGGGTTTTTGCTGAATTTTCTGCTTTTATTTTTAATTTTCTCGTTAAGGGAACTGGAATGAGTTGCTGCCTAATGTTTTGCATCTTTTGATGATGGTTTATTTGTTAATTACAGGCTGAGAATTGTCATGATGCTGAAGTAATATATGAATTCCTCGAAGCAAACCAAATTGGGGAGAGCCATGCCGTATACTATTTAGCTTATGCATTGCACATGGAATCGAAGAACAAACTTAAAAAAGCTGATGATATTTTTAATCTTGGTACAGCTAGGTGAGCTCCTCTTGTGAAACTCAAATCTGCACCTTGTATTTATTTTCTTTTACACGGAATCTTAGAACAGTAGTGGAGTTTGGACGAGTTGATTTACCAGTGATAATACTTGATATTAATTATTAATGCAATTACTAAATCTCTTCGAAGGTAACATGAAAGGAGAAGGAAAACCGAGATACTAATTAGATAACTTAGTGTACTGGTACATAAGAGATACTTCTACCCCCCAGATTGATTAGTAGTGGACATGAATGTAAGAGACGCTGTTATTCCCCTCCTCATCCATGATTCCTCATATTAACAACGACATGTAGAATGCTGTCTACGCTATCATTCACCCATGGTATATCAAGTATTGTCATGCATACAACATGTGTAATGCTATTGCCGACATATCTTTGGCCATTGGTATAATTCTGATATTTTACTGGACTGATCAACTGTCCATACATTCTATTAGCCATTAGTGAAAATACTTGATAGCATCTATCCAACCAACAATTTTTTAATAGCACCACTTTAAAATAAAATCTTTTATTAAGCAAAGATAATCCAGGGGAGCTCTGGGAAAAAGTACCAATATTGTTTCCTGTGATGGTTCAATCATTAAGTTCAAACATGTGTAACAAACAATTTGTAGAAATAACAGACGTATGGGAAAATGTACAATGTGTTAAGATACTTATCTGGCGAGCTCCAAATTTAAATTTTGGGAGAGAAAGTTTATTGTTTGTGCTCCGTAGGAGAAGAGTTCACTAGTTAGCTTTTGTAACTAAAATTAATAACATATGTATTTGTGTATTTCTAGCACATATGGTCATTTTTGTTTCTTTTGTCACCTTTAAAGCTGATTTGTAATGTTGTGTGTAATGGCAAAAAATTTTCGTTTCACTTGTAAGTGATTTCTACCTGTCATATATAGGAGGGCAAAACCCATGGAGAAGTTGGAAGCTGCATACAAGAAATTTCTTGTACGATCAACGAGAAAGAAGGCGGTCGTTGAAGTATGCTACTTTTGTTTGATATTTTAATTCATTTTATTATCCTCAATGATTATATTGATTTTTTTTGTTGTTATAGGAAAATAAAGTCGATAGTAACATGCCGAATCGAAGTTTTGGAACTGTTTTGGCAGCTGGAGTTTCCAGTAAGTTTTGCTAAATGTTGGTGATTCTTAACTTTTAATCATGCTTAACTACAATTACTTTTATGCCAGGAAGACAGCCTACGGAGAATTCTGACCTCTTCAGGAAGAATATTAAGCTTCAGAAGTGAGTGTCTGCTTTACTACTGATGGTAAAACCAGTCAAATAATATTGATATTGTTTTTAGGATTTTATATCCTTTCGAAATCACATTTTCCCCTTCTTTCCCTTCTTCCTGTCTAGTTTCTTAGTATAGATGAACTTTGAAGGTTGATCCTTGGTTGCATGAATGTGAACTGCATGACTGATAAGGTTGGTTTTGCTGCCAGTCAATTCCTCTTCTGGATTTATGACACTCTCCTTTTATCTAGAGCTTTCCTTGGATGGGAATCTGTCACCATTTAAAATGAATTGGAATCAGCTCTCAGAGCTGGTAATAAACTGTTGTCAGATCTTAATGCAGTCTTGTGCTTCATAGAAAACCCCAGCTGATGGAAAGGCTTGATCTATTATGTGATGCCGCATGACTTATTGTGAAGCCTAGACACAGGATACGGGCAGAGGTACATGATGCGGCAAATTTGAAAATGTGGGGCACAGGGATAATGACTATATATATACAAACAAAAAAGTATACAATACTACAATTTTAAAATGCATACTATAGATGAGATCATTGCTATTTTTCATCTACTAGTTATCAAGGTTATCATGCTATACAACATAGCTTTTATATATAAATAAAACTGAAAATATAACTCAAAACTTTTTAGGTAAATCTAAGTGTGAGAAATATGCATGTGTCCAACAAGTTTCCGAAAAGTATATTCTTTTAAAAATATATTCTAATATCAAAAACACGGCCAAAAGTGTTCAGCACATGTCTGAGTATTTCTAAGAAGTGTCAATGTCAGATAGATGTCCAATATGTGTTCAATATGGGTATGACTCAGTTTAGAAGTGTTCTTACTATATAACTATACACATTGGTGCAAAAAATGATTTACAAGGCTGCTTATGTGGCCATAGGAATGTATACATATTCGAATCAAACCAATTTAGATTATACGCTTATAATATGTGGTCCTGTCACATAAGCAGGTTCAAGTTGATTGTACGCTTACTAGACCTATTCAGAATAAAATATCTTGGTATATGCTATATGCTGATAATATTATCTTAGTTGATGAGACAAGAGTAGAGGTGGTTGCCAAGTTAGAGTTATGGAGGCACACATTAGAATCTAGAGGTTTTAGATTGAGTAAGTCTAAAATAGAGTATATGGAGTGTAAATTTAGTAAACGACGGATTATAAAGTATAGTGCTGTAATACTGGACTGGTAAGAGATACAAAAGAGTAGTCAATTTAGGTGTTTGGGTTCTATTATTCAGAATGATAGAGAGATCGATAATGATGTCAACTATAGAATATAAGCTGGCTGATTAAAATGGAGAAGTGCAACGGGAGTTTTATGCGACCGTAACATTCCGTTAAGACTGAAGGAAATTTTTTATAGGACTGCTATTATACCAGTTTTATTAAATGACACGGAATGCTGGCTATAAAGAAATATCATTTACAGAAAATAAGTATAATAGAGATGCGCATGCTTCGCTGGATATGCGGCAACAATAGGAGAGATAAAGTGAGAAAGGAAGATATTCGTGCTAGGGTAGGTGTAGTCTCTATCGACGAGAAGATGCATGAAAATCGCTTACGATGGTTTGGTTATTTGCAACGTAGACCTACAAATGCACCACTTCGATAAGGGGAGTTTATCAATGTAGAATAAGTTAAAAAAGCGAAGGGAATACCGAAGAAAATATAGATGGAGGTGATACCAAAAAAATATGGATTCTAGAGGTTTAAATGAGAAGATACTACTTGATAGGAATGAATGGAGAAGGATTATCAACGTGATCGATCCGGCGTAATTCTTTTTTGGTTCATATAGCCTACCCCAGGTACTTGGGATAAAAGGTTTAGTTGTTGTTGTTGTTGTATATGCACTGAACCACGTATGGGTGTGACAATTTTTTTGGATATTGTTTCTAATCAAAATCATTTGCAAATGAACCCAACTTAAAACTTAATATGACAAATTCTATGATCTTGATCCTATTCTCAAACTCTCTCCCCTTTTGTTCTAGGAGAGCGATGAGGTTGTGATAACAAACTTTATTTCTTCATTTTTTTCCCCTTAATCTCTTGAAGATCTTCGCATTATAATTTTTCAGTAGGAGTTTAGTTTCTCAATCTTTGTGTAATTTGTTGCTGAAATTTGCTAGCACTTCGCTCAGCACAAGAACTATTGCACTCTGTATCAAAATTATGCATATCAAATTTATTATGTCTTATGATTTTTAATTACTTGGAAATTTTTAGCACACAGTATATCAATACATACACATGTGTATAAATGTATGTTTGTAAAAGTTATTTTAGCTTAATTTCCTTTACCTAATTATGCATGTATAAACTTTATCGTGTTATCATACCAAACTCACAATAAAAATGTATTTTAACAATAAGATTTAATATTGTTGTTTTGATACTCTTGAAAATTGTACTATACTTGAGGTTTTTAAATATTTTCCATATTTTTCTTGTTTTAAGAAATTTTATAACATTTAATATGTATATATGTATGCACTTATACTATATATTAAAGTATTTATTTCATGTAATTATGCATAATTCATTTAATGACTGCGTAATCCTTTTACGCATTATGTGTTCTTGGACCACACACATAACGAAATCATGTTTTAGAGCATTGGCTATACACAGTCCAATATAGATTCCAAATATAGATGCTCCAAATGGAAGTATCAATAAGCAATTGCTTGAGAATTCTGAGACTTTTCAAATTAGGTTGGTATTATTTTTTACGTATCCATTGATGATGATCACAAAGTAGATTAGTTCATTCTCACACTTAGATGTTAAATATGGATGCCAAGTTAAGCCTTAAGTCTTAGCTTACGACTTTTGATGATTCTTATGCTGTGTTGGACAATATCCGTGTTTATGCTATTTTCAAAAAGATGTATAAAGTGCACAATAATGACGTCTCTCACTTGATCTACTTTTTAAGTCTAAATGTTTCAAGTTGTAATTTGTTGCACTGTATAATTGAGGAAGAATCACTATTAGTTGTTTCTTAAACGTTAGTTCTGGGAAGTTCATGCTTTAAGGTCGAAAGAATAGGTAAACTTAATTGAAAGATGCAACCCACGACATGATTTTTTTTGTCCCATTACTGGCACTGAGAAATATTTTTAAAAAAAATGATCTTTATGCCCACATAGCTGGTAGATTCTAAAAGAGAGAGAATAAACTTAAAATTCAACTCATTCCCTTTATGTGTGTTTGATCAAAATATGTACAATGGAACATATGATACAAAAATAGCAAATATAATTGCACTAGTAAGTAGGATCCTTGAACTCTAACAAAAAATCCAGTATCCCTATTTGGAGGATCCATGTGATTTGTTGTGTCTAATGTGCTTTGAATGAGATCTAAACTCTAGTAAGATTATTGCTACATTTAATCCATGTTATTTGTTGTATTTAATGTGCCTTGAATAGTATCATAAACTCTAGAGGACTTATTGTTGCATTTAGTGCTTCCTTGCTTGATTTCCTCCAAATCATTCCAAATCTTGGGCCCAAAAATTCAGGTGCTATTGAGATAATGGTTTGGTTAACAAGTCTTCAAATTTATCATTTGTATGAATATATCGAACTGATAGTTTTCCATTCTGAACATGATCATAAACAAAAGTCATCTATCTACGCATGCTTCATTCTAGAATGATGAACTGGCTTGAATTTAAGATGCTTGGCACCGAGTTTATCACACATTAGAGTAGGTGATGCTTTAAAAGAGTACCCAAATTATAAAGTCACATTGTCTCTGACATCGTTGTTGCAAATGTTTGATGTTAAGCCTTTGTTGAGGAGCGAGCAATAGCTTGTTATTTTTTTGAGCCCTAAGATATGGAATTTGAGCCCAGAAAAAATTATATATGTGGAGGAAGAATGCCGATCATCAAAGTTTCCAGCTCAGTCCGCATCCGAATAGGCATAAGATGGTTGGTGTAGCCGTCCGAGGGAGCTGAAAGCAATAAAACAATGTGTTTTTCAATTACCGAAGCAGTCCTTTTGTCATTGTCAGTGAGTTTGGCTAGGTTTGTTCATGAATTGCGTTAACTTATTAACTGTAAAGGAAATATCAGGATATGTTCGAGATAAATATTATAATGGTCTAATGATTTTGTCGATTTTCCGTGCCATTGACTTAAGCTACCCAATCCCTAAGATGTAACGAAACAGAAGTAGGCAGCTGGGCGCTGACATTCTTTATAGTTTTTATATGTGCATGGACAACAGGTCCCATATAAACTTGTGTTGGGACAAAAAGGCCAACTTAGGTTGGAATCACTTTGCTACTAAGAAAATAATGAAGAGTGTTCGTGTCCTTGAGGGAAAACCGAAGTTCGGTCAAGTTTCTTCATGACATGACTCAACATAATCATTCGCATAAGAAGTAGATCATCCGTATATACTAAAAATAGGCAGTGATGTTTCCATTTCGATACACAAACATAAAATTATCAGCAACCTAATTAAGAAAAATAAAACCAAGGAGTGCCTGTTTAAGTGTAGAACAACATGCTCACGGAGCTTGCTTAAGTCCATTGATGGTCTTACTTAGCTTGCAAAAATGGTCATGTTTGGTTAAATCTGTGAAACTTGGTGGTTGATACATATAGACATTTTAAACTAAATAATTACGAAAAATGTTGTTATTGCTATCTGATGCAATGACCAACATTGCATTGCAATAGTAAACAAAATAATTCGAATGGTAGGACGGTAGGAGGTTCCACAATATAGCTAAATGTCTCTTTATAATTCAATCCGGAGCGTTGAGTGAATTCTTTGCCACAAGTCAGATTTGAACCTATCTACACTGCCATCAGAATATCTTTTTACTCTGAATATCCATTTACAGTCCACTATACTGTGATTTGTTGATATGGGAACCAAGTCTCATGTGCCATGGCCCATAAGTGTGGTTAATTCTTGGGGAATGGTATCACAAGAATGAGAGTCCGTAATTGCTTGATTCACACAAGTGGGTTGGCACCGTAGAATGCTTTATGACTGAATAGAGCTGTTTAGAGTTATAAATTTGATTAATGGTTCAGGTTATTATGAGGTGGGTTTAGGCAGGCTGAGGATTTGGATTTTAGATGGTGATTTATGGTTCAGGGATGGGCGGGTTAGGGTTATGTTCTATTTGAATATTGGATAATTGGGAAGCACTCACCACATAAGTTCTAGGATTTCATGAATAAATTGAAGGAAAGTGATAAATTACCTGGAGAAGCTGAAAATGAGGTCAATTTCGACATCATAGGTGTTGTTGGTGGTGACAAGTTTTGAGATGATCATGCATGGTGGCACTGCAGGTATCGATGGTGCTATCGTAGGTGATCGAATTTATCTGATTTAGCAAAGATGAAATGAGCCATTGAAAACACATGATGAGAGAGATAAAAGCATCTAATAGATAGGATCTCATAATGGCAGATGTTTTAAGCCTATAAGTAGCCTACGAAATAGAAGGAACAGATTTGGGCTGAAATTTATTGGAGCTGTAGAGTTTTGTGAAGGAAAAATATAGACAACTAAATAGGTGAAGCTTGTGGTTATTTGGCTGGATATTAGGTAGTGCCTCGCTTGGTGATTTGTTTTGAAGTAAATCAGTGGGCATTCGATTAATTAGATAGGCAATGGTTTAGAAGGCATGAAACTAATATAAGATGGAAAGGGAAACATTAGTAAGGAGCAATGTTTAAAATAACGATAACGGTAACGTAACGTTTTGTCTCTGTTAGGTTATATAGCATATAACGTAACGCATAACGTAGTTTACGCAATTTTCTATTTATTTAATTAAAAATAAATATAAAACTATATAAAATTAATTTTATAAATTGAAAATTGTATTAAAAATTCAAAAAAATATATAAAAAATTATATCCCAGTATTAATTCTAAATTTCTAACAAATTTCACAGTAATTCTCATATTTATCTTCATAAATTAAATTACATTCACACCCATAATTTCAGTTATCATCTAAATAAAAAAACAAGATTTCAAATTTATTTTCAACTATTATCAATATTGTAATTTATATTTTGTAATGTTCAATTTATATTATTTTTAATTGTTTATTTTAGATTAACTGAGAATTCAATTTAATCAGTAAGTAAGAAATTTAACTAATTGGAAAGAAATTATAACAAAAAAATTTCAGTAATTGGAAAGAAATTATAACAAGTAAATAAGAATGTACAAGTTAACAATGTCACAAGAAATCAAATAAGCAAATAACAAGCCGTCAAGTAAAAAAAAAACTACAGCAATTCGCTAACAATCAAAATAAATAATCGAAATCAATATAAAAACTATTTAAAAATTATTGTAAATAACGTAATATAACATAATTTAACGTAATGTAACGTAAAATAGTATAAAATAACATAAAAAATGCATCGTTACAGTGCATTGAGTTATTTTCAACTGTTAAGTAACGTTGATTTTCCGTTAGGTTTCATAACGCAATATAACGGGTTTCATAATGCGTTATTTTCAACATTGGTAAGGAGATTGAAAGTAGTCCCAACTAGGTGGCTCTAGTGGCGTTCCTGCACTCCATTTTATTGCGGAATGCGATGCAATTATGTAGTGACTAATCCTGTGAATTGATAAATAATTTTTTAGAGCAATATATCCCCCATTATTTGAATATAGGCCTTTGAAATCGTTTTCCCACTAAATATTTGAATTTTGGAAAAAATATGACTTACATTTGACTTTTAGGCCATTGGATAAAACATATGTACTCGGTATGGTGGTCAACAAATGAGATATTATTTGGACATATCATTGTAAACCTTGAGGGAAGGGATGCAAACATTAATATAAATCAATTCCTTGAGGAAGGGATGCAAACATTAATATAAATCAATTCTAAATGAGATTCACTAGTAATTAATTCCTTGAGGAAGGGATGCAAACATTAATATAAATCAATTCTAAATGAGATTCACTAGTAAGGCTGATAGAGCGAAAAGATTGTCTATGCGCTTTACTCAAAGAATATATAACTGAAAAAACTTTGGTAATGAGGAATTAACAAATGACAAGATGGATGACAATACAAAATGTGATGGGTGATCGAGATGTCGATATCAACCACAACTGTGTTGCATTCATGGACTTGTATAATCGGTTTTGGTGGAGCAAAGGCTAGTGATGCCAGTGTAAATCCATTTTTACATTCTCCTCATAGAAGTATCACCCCATTTACAGAAAAATGATTAGGATGAAATTCAATCAGTATCTTATTTTGTTTAAATTGATATATGAAAAGTGAATTTTTTTTATAGGAACATAAAGAGTACTGGTGACATTAAATTCAGATAGAAATTTTTTAGGGTATGGATCTAATGAGTGAGATAGGCAAACCGAAACCATCCCCAATAATTCCTTCATCGCTGAGTAAATGGTGAGATTCGAGTATAATAGAGATGGAAAATCTAGTAGGAGATTTAAAGGTTCTGGATCCAATATGTGAGACAAGTAAACTTGAACCATTCTCAAGAATTACTTCATCGTTGAATGAATGGTGAGATTAGATAGATTAGTGGTAATGTTCTGAGATGTTGCCGAGTTTACAAGCTAGTTGCATCTTTAGTGGAGGAGGCCAAAGCACAATTAGTTACTTCTGAAAGTTTGAACTTCAAACACCATTTGGCTGAGCGATATCTAGAATGGGCATTGATGTTAGAGTTGAATCGAGATTAGGATGGAGCATTTTTTTGATTGCCAAATGAAACGGGTCTGAGGACTTGGACAAGCCGAAATTGCTGTGAGTGCTTGCGTGGTTAGGGTTCCAATTGTTGTATGTTTTCTTATTGGTATAATTTGCAATGAGCAGCAGAGTCAAGGCGTCTCAAATAGGTTTCGTGTCCAACCAACATATCATTTAGTCCTTCAAAAGTGAGTGAGGTCTCTTAAGTGCAAATCAGAGTGGCGATCTCTTTGAACACATAACTAAGGCCTTGAAGGAATACAAAGTAAGATTATTATTTTACAAGGGAAGGTCGATAAGAGCAAATTTATCCGCAAGGTGTTTGACAGTGTGAAGAAAATAAAAAACAGAGCATGAGCCACGTCGAATATTGGTGAACTCTGATTTCAATTGGAGAACCTTGGTCCTAGATTTGCTAGCATAGAGATGTTTTAATTTGTCTCAAGTTTCACCATATGTCCACCTTATGATCAGTGATGTTGTTGCTAATCGAAGAGAATATGGCCGGTAGGATTAGCTTGTTATCTTTGGTCAATGATAGACAGTAATGACAGCTGTGGCGATGGTGTCAGAAGTGAAGCTAGAGTTAGAAGCCAGAGGACATTTAAATTTGCTATCAACACAACCTTGATGGTCATAGCTGATGAAAATGGCATCAAATTGGGCATGCCAATAGGAATAATTGGATGGGTTAGGCGGCCAGAAATTTGAGAGGTAGCATCGGTGACATATAGAGGTATAGTGGAGTTTGTAGAAGTGATGGTGGTGATAATAAAGGAGAGACTGTTATATCTGCCATGATAGTTGGATCAAGAACTTGTTAGAGAGTGGCTCTGATACCATGGAAGGGATAGAATTGGCTTCAGATTCATCTCATTCCATTTCTGTGTTTTTCAAAATATATAGAGGAATACATGATACAAAAGTAGCAAATATAACTGAAGGAGTAAATATGATCCCTAATTGTAGCAAATCTCCAGTATTATGATTTGGAGGACCCATGCGATTTGTTATGTTTAATTTGCTTAGAATGGGATCATAAACTCTAGCAAGACTAAATGCTGCATTTAGTTAATAGATCCTTGTGATTTGTTATGTTTAATGTACCTTTAATAGGATCCAAAACTCTAGGATGACTTGTTGTATTTAGTGTTTCCTAGCTTGATTTCCTCCAGATCGTCCCTAAAAGATTCAACTCTGGTAAAAGTGCATGAGTTGGTCAAATGTTTACTTATCACGGGGATAGGCCCCAGGTTACTGAAATTTCCACCTTTTAGCTGGGCAGATGGTGGGAACCTCGTTATTTTCAAAATAATTTCAATTTTGTTAATTGAACTCTAAGCATATCACTAGGTTCTGTTTGGGTACAATCACCACCTAGTATAGGCTATGGAGCATCTCCGAGCTAAGATCACATAAAGGGATGATCTTGATTCATGTACCGACTATTTACCTGAGGCCACCTACAAAATTCTATAATTGGCCAAAACTCCTGGCTGAGGCAACCAGGAAGAAGAGAGGGCCCTGTAGAGACAAAGGCTATGTTAGGGAAGAAAGAAAGAGAAAAGAAGATGGAAATTTATTTTTCTTTAATATTTGATTAGTAAGAAAATATTTTCTTTTTATTTAAAATTTCTCTCAAACCAAACAATAGGAATATATATATATATATATATATATATATATATATATATATATATATATGTTTTCTTTTACTTCATTTTCTATCAAACCAAACAGAGTCTAAAAGATTATAGTTCGTTGGTAAGCACACAGTTTCTATAGTAATTTAAGTTCAAAAAGGTTATTCTCAAACCTTTATGAACACATTGCTATGCTTTTTTTTTTTTTTGTGTACTGTTTCAAACAGTGAAACAAGCATGTAGCCTAGCTGATGAAGCTCATACTTATCTACTGCTTTACACAAAAGCTCTAGTTCTTTCTGGTCTATTGATACTCAAACAGCTCTATCATTGTCTCACAAATTGAAGTTTGTTTGTTTGTTCGTTTTTTTTTTTTATGGTTTAACATACAAATTAAACATCCTAAATGCATGCCTATGTATCTGCAGGGCTGCTAACAATAGACCTATTTCTATTTACAATGATGAAAACTCTGTTTCAAGGCATCAACCTGAAAACATAAAGAGCAATGGCAGTGGTTGGCACACACTTGGAACCCGAGCAGATCGAAACAAAGAAAACACTTCGGCCCCTACTGTATGGTCATCATATAAGGTTTGGCTAGTGTAGATGATTGTTCAAGTGACACTTATACTCAACATTACAACTTCTATATATGCGTGACAAAATATATTCATCCATCATTATTTTCATCAGGTTCAACAGAAATCGGGCGCTAGACCACTTCCAACAACTTCAAGCACCCGAGTTGAGGTGTTCGTTGATGAGGAATGTGCAGAGTATGTTATCCTGCAACTTTATTAATAGAATTCCAGTGAAAGCAAGAGTTCTATTCACATAAAGTGGTCATTATTCTTGCTCCTTGTGACTTGTTCTGTACAAAGCACCATGACAAATTTATGTTTTTAACTGGCCCATAGAACTAGATAAGACTTCTATATTTACTTTATATTAAATGTGCAAACTAAATAGATGGAGGAAAAGCTGTCGACACGCTCACAATGTTCAACAACGTTTCTGAAACTGTCTTTAACTTATTTTTAAGTAAAGGCTTAATTGAAAAGGACCATATCTGATTTCTGAGCATATAGCAATATCTCCCATATACAAGTTCTATCATGATGTGCTAGCTAAAAATTTCACCTTGGTTTGTGGTATTTAGTATTGAGTTAGTCATTTATTATAAAACTTCCATACAGTAATTATATGGGTAAAAGTTGAAACAATTTTCCCTCATTTAGCCTAACTAGTAGCTAGGGATGATAGGGCCAATTTTTTGTCCACCCTATTCAAAATTTTAAATTTAAAACGAATTTTTTTTTTAATTCAAAATTTTAAATAAGGCGGATCAAATTGACCCGTGGATTTGCCTATTCTCATCCCTCAGTAACCATGAAAGTAGAATTAAAGAAAGAAACTATATGTAATATGTGAAATTGGATTCAGATACAAAAAACGAGGAATAAGTACAAATGCAACAAAAACCTTATATAGATATATACCAACTGAAACAATGAATACGAAAGCTCTCAGTTTTACTTTGTAAAGTTCAGCTTGAAATTTGTAACTGACGTTACAATCACTGACGTTACAATCAGAGCAGTTAATGTCTCCGAAATCAGTTAATGTCTCCGAAATTCTGTTCATTTAGTGATCTAATAAATTCAGATTTATAAACAAGATACATGATGCTTTTTGAAAATCTAAATGTTGTGTTGTATACAGACTCTGATCAAGAATTAAAAGAAACATCGCCATTCAGGCACATTAACTATGAAATTATTCTGTCCATCATTCTATGTTTAGGAAATTTTAATCATTAATCAGGACTTAAGGCATTTGTATTTGGCATTCAAAACCTAAAGAGGATGGGTAATTCTTGTACCTCAGCGTATCTCTTGTATCAGTGAACAGGCTGTAAAGGTTGCCAAAAGCCCCAAGCTTTCTGTACTGCAACTCAGGAAAGCGAACAGCAGAATTCTTAAGAAGTAAGGAACATCTCAGACAATTTTCTTCTGATATTATGTTATCGACATCAATCAGATGATTTATGTTTCATTTCTATTTGAGCAGGGAAACAGAATTGTTGAGAGAGAATCCATTGCGCAATTTCCCTCTGAACAATGTTCGATGATCACACCCTGTATGTCTCCACATTCATTCGGTATTCTATAATTTCTAAATTTGGGCTTATACTCTTAATGTTTGTGTTGTTGAGTTTGCATTGGCGTGCATCAGCTTTGATCTCTAAAGCTTGTATGTATGTACTCTACAACTGATTCACTAATGATTATTGTCATAATATTATCGTATTTCTTGTAGACAAAATGTTTTCATTCTGATCCTATTCTGAAAGCTTCCTGATAATAATGGTATTAAGCCCGCTGAAAGATATTGCAAGGTTTAATAATTCTTCCAGCATTAGATTTTGTTATATGAACAGTCAAACGATGTAGTCATGAACATGTTACTGTAGATTATGGTTATTTGTGCACCAACGCAATTTTGTTATCGTACCAAAAATATTACAGATTTGGATCTTCTCCTCAATGCAAAATGTGGGGGATCTGTCTATTAAGTTAGTGATGATTAAGATTTTATTAAACATACAACATATCTTCATGATTTGCATCTCCAGTATACTGTCTTGCAAAATATTTGAGAGACATGAGCTATCTGAATAGTGCATTTTTTTTTCTCTATTTTATTCTTTGGAAGTATATATGAAGATTTATTGAAAATTGTTAGTACATTTATAGAAAAGCTCTTGAAATTTGTTGATCATTTGTTTACTAAAACTTAGCGAGCACAATAGCTTATGCTGCTGCTCCTGTTTCCATCTTTTCTCTGTTCTCCATGTCCAATTTTTCTAGGCGAACAACTTAGATTTACTTACAAAGTATAGCAAGAACGAACCAATTCTAGCAACAACGCTAAAAGTACGTAAGGCCTCCCTATACACAATCTTAACTTTGTTGGTGGGTGATTAAGATTTTTTTCTAAATTAAATGCATTATACCTTCTACGACTTATACCAATATATACATTACAACAACTAATCTAATAAACATTTGAGATATTTTGAGTTATGGAGAGAACCCGAATGCCATCATGACAGTTTGAGTTGGGGTTAAATCAGAACACCACTTGTAGGAAAATATACAAATAGTGCATCTCTATTTTCTGTTGAGAAATTCAAGGCACTGAGGAAGTTAAATAGAGAAAGAGTACTTTTACCCTTTTGAATCGGTAGTGGTTTCGAAAAAAGATCTCGTATAAAATTCTTTTTTCTTTCTTTTTTTTTTTTTTTTTTTAATAAGATCCCTATTGTACCTTTTGAATTAGAAGTTTTTCCTATTCAAACAGTTCCTTTTGATCATATCTAATGTTGCTTACAGTGGAAGTAAACAAGTTGTGTTGACTTTGATTATAGATTAGATTGTGGACATGGGATCAATTCTATATAATTGGATCAGTAATCAATGGAACATGTCAAATCCAGAGTTTACAAATGAGCCCAACTGAATCATGAGCTTGTTCTGTGTTAAAAGACTTGAAATTAATTCCTCAACAGTTTGGCTCGGGGACTGCACAGGAGTCCAAGTGACAGTTCTTAATTCCTCATGTTCAAAATTTTAAATTTTAAAAAAAATAAATAGAACAGATCTTTGCTTGCTGATGGTTAAGAACTAAGGATCTCTGATCTACACATTTTGATCTTACGTCTTTTGGGAGGATAATTCTCAAGCCAACTGCTCAGCTAATATTGACACTGCAGGGGGCAGTTATTGTACACTCTGCTGCAATGCTTCCCATGCACTTGGGAGATCTGATGAATGGACACACCAGAGAACTCCCATTTTGTAGGAATTATTTACATTCAACACAAATCCTAACCATCCAATATTTTCTACAAACAATTGTGATTGCGGCATTGAATCATAGTCATCCAATATTATTTTTATGGACCTCATTAATAACAACTGCACGAGGGTTTGCTACCACTTGACATACATACCAACAACAGTGGCAAGGGGAATAACAATATTTCCATCATCAAGTTGCGAGTTGAACAGAAGAAACAGTAGATTGCCCTTTAACACCATTGATTGAATGAAAATCCATATCCATATCACAACCAGTTTGAGAATTTAACAGATGATAACTGAGAAAAAGCCGTATGGTGATCAAAATACTACCGCAACATATAGAAGTGAAAGGGGCGTATTCATTCATGCAAAATGTCAGGTTCAGATATTTGAGTGCAGATTTTGAACAGGAGTTATATAAATTGATATTATCGGAAGCAAGAAGATTAGTACTCATTTCACTAGCATGTATAGTGCATGTGTAACAAGTTACCAAAAAACGATAACAAACTAATTTGGTAAGAAATATTTGATGCCATTGACAATTTGTTAATTTACGTGTCCCATGCTGGGAGTACAAGATCTATCCGAAACGAAATCATAAGAAAGTATTCAAAAAAGCTGCAGCAACAAAAAACTGTATGACTGAGTAGAAATAGTTGGGTTTTAAAACTCAAATAGACTAAGGGGGAAAAAAAAAGTTAAGAGCATGTTGCCGATTGGATAGGATATTTTGAACAATGGCTAAGGACAATCTGCTAGTATGTCGTAAATATCTAGGAAGTACAAGGTTCTCCATGTGGTACACTTTCATAAGATTACAGCAAGTGTGTGTGTGTACATAGTATCAAAACCCTAATTGCAGGAGAAACCATAGTTACCGATACAGGACACTGGTCTGTGACATGGACATGAGACACACAGCCTCCATTGGGAAACTTACATGAAACTAAAAAGGAACTTCTATTTCACAAAAGGACACTATATGATGTGTCGGATAAACTTTTAGAAGACATATTTAAATGAAACTAAAGAACGAAACGGTAATAATATTTTTGAAAAACTTTTCTAGGACTAGAAAGACTATAGAACATTGGAAATTTGTGTGAAGCTTAAAAAAAGATGAAATACCTAATAAGATATGTATTTACAAAGTGTCTACATTTATAAAATATTGTTCTTAGTAAGAATCTAACATTTAAATAATAATATTTTCTAATAATATCAGACACATATTTCTAAAAGTTTACGACACTAACTATTTATAAATAGTGTTTCTTACAAGTGTCCGACACCCAACTGGTATATAAACAACGGTTTAAGAGTTGTGTCGGGAACATTCCCTAATTTTTCATGATCTCGCATGGTAAAGATTCAGTAATTACGGGAGAAACACTGGACACAAACTATATCAAGGGAAATAAGTCGGATTGGTGTTAGAATTAGACGACGTGAACATAAGAACCTATACAACACAAAGCATGAACAATCAGTACTATGCAGGCCAAATTGAACATCAACATGCTTAAGTTAAAAGATTCACGTGTTTCCCTTTCAAAATCTGTCCTTATAGTGCACATCCAGTTGTGATGGACTCTAGAAAGGATCAGCAGAAGTTATGTATATGATGTATTTGGGGTAGTTTCCACAACTCATGAGCATGCTGTGAGTAAATCATTCATGGCTACTGGAATATAAACCAAGATTATCAACTTCCTCTATGGACATGGTATGAAAAAAATTGGTTAGTATATAAACCAAGTCTAATACATACACACGAAGATTTCTTGTTGATCCATTTGCATTTGTTTATAGGTAGGGAGCAAACTTATCTGTGCACAATCTCTCAGCAGTCCATGCTTGTTCACGTTCCTTTTAAGATGCACATAGAAGAACTTACATGGTCATGAACCAGTCTCTCAAGTGCTCACAGCATTTTTGTGACCATTAATGCTCATCTTAGTGTGTGTGTGTATCAATGTTGAAAAAAACGCATTATGAAACTTGTTATGTTGCGTTATAAAACCTAACAGAAAACCAACATTATTTAACAGTAAAAAATAACTCAATGCACCGTAACGGTGCGCTTTTTATGTTATTTTATGTTACGTTACGTTATGTTACGTTATTTGCACTAATTCTTAAATAGTTTTTATATTGATTTCGATTATTTATTTTGATTGTTAGTGAATTGCTGTAATTTTTTTCACCTGACTGCTTATTGTTTGCTTATTTGATTGCTTGTAATATTATTAGCTAGTACATTCTTATTTACTTGTTATAATTTCTTTCCAATTACTGAATTTTTTTGTTATAATTCCTTCCAATTACTGAAATTTCTTACTTATTGATTAAATTAAATTCTCAGCTAATCTAAAATAAATAATTAAAAATAACATAAATTGAGCATTACAAATTATAAATTACAATATTGATAATAATTGAAAATAAATTTGAAATCTTGTTTTCTTATTTAGATGATGACTGAAATTATAAGTGTGAATGTAATTTAATTTATAGAGATAAATATGAGAATTATTGTAAAACTTATTAGAAATTTAGAATTAATACTTGGATACAATTTTTTACATTTTCTTTTAAAATTTTTAATTCAATTTTCAATTTATAAAATATATTTTATATAGTTTTATATTTATTTTGAATTAAATAAATAGAAAATCGTGTAACCTACGTTATACGTACGCTATACGTTATACGTTACGAGTTATTTTAAACATTGATATATATATATATATATATATATATATATATATATATATATATGAGAAAACAGGAAATTTGAGAAGATGCTGTGTATGCATGTAAGAAGTTGCATTCTCGTGAATCAGCATCTCTCAAGTGTTTCAACTTTTTGTGTTCAGTCAGATTCATTTAAAGTTATTGCATAAAAACAAATTCTGTCAACATGCATAGAGGAAGAGGTGTGGATGTAGACATTTTGACGACGATGCTGTTTAAACAAAATTTATTACAATGGTGATATTAACCAAGCACAGTAACTTTCTATATCCTTGTGGGTGTAGACATTTAGTTAGGATTCGAACGAAAATAACATTCTTAATGTTTATAGGTTAGCATTCTCAGAATCGTCGAGATTTTAAAAATGATGGCATCTAAACCTTGTTAGACTTTATGAGATACAGAACTTGAACAAACCATGATAAAGGAAGAACTTAAAAATAAGCAACTTCCTGTGGGCATATCCGAGACCTAGGAACTCCAGTTGTTTTAACTTTGGTGTTGGGGCGTTTGTTAATTCGTGCAAAAGGCCTCCGAATAGAGATGTATTAGATTTGTGAATCAGTCTTTGACGCGCACAAACTCAAAAAGATCAAACTCTTACTTGTGTCATAACTCCCAACATATTTAACTAGACATCCATGATTATTCCATCTAACTAACTTCTCAACAGAGACTAAACCCCATCTACATGTCCTTGCTAGACCAAACCTAAATTTGAAGCCAATTGGAAACGTGACACTCCTAACTCTCATAGTCCCTTTCACTACACCACAACTCTTTAAAATGTGGTGCAGCTAAAAAATTATAATATATATTCTCACGCATACGCAGCCTACGCACTTTTATGGACTAAATATAATCTTAAAGTCTATTCCATTGCACAAAAACTCCAAAGTCATGGTGATGGTCGAGAAAATAACTATATATTCTAATTCAGCCCCACAGCTGTCTATACAATCTTAACCCAACATCAGATTCTCAGTACTGTGGAAAGTACTTTAAGACTAATAAATCTTCACCTTAGATCCAGGCCTCATTCAAAACTCAATGGCTAATTGGAGATGGCGCCAAACCAACAAGTCACAGATGAACTAAGAGGCACTGGCATAATTAAATACAACAACAAATGCACTCAGTGAACCCTAAACTATAGTGGATCAAATCATTCATGCCCTCCAAATTAAACTAACCCAGGCCGATAGTGTCATAGCAAACACAAGCATCCCTTAATTGAGTCGTTGAGTCCAGACATATTTAACCAATACACAATCATCTTTCAAAAAAGAGACTAAATTCTCCTTCGATAGAGCAAATCCTCACTTGACGCTGATGGTAAGGCACCACTAACATTTGTGCGGTAGGAAAGCCTAGCTGATGAGCAAAGGAAGATAACTACAGAAGTTTATAATGCCTGCCAAATGACTTTAACTATGAAAGAGGGTTAGTTCCGCGAGTAAACACCCTACGCTTCCAAGAGACCGGCTCTAGGAAGATCTAATTAAGGTAATTAATCAAGTTATGGTCTTTATTCTAAAAGAAAAGTACAATATAATCTAGAAGCTCCCGCCAAGGGCCATGACATCCATCTTCCTGTTTTCAATATGGGCAAAAATATTTGGAATCATTTATTTTATTTTACTTTTAAAAAAAGGATGAATAGTAAATGACAAACTTGTACTATAAGTTATCATGTACATAAGATCCCTCGTCTAAAAGTTTTCCTACACAATCTCTTGTAAATAACACCCACACCTAGTATTAAAACAACTATTTTGCACGTAGTAGCATGTGATATTCTTAAATCAATTATTCCTAATGTTCCCTTCCTTTAGGTCAACTATTACTCGATTATATCACATGAATTTCATTGAATTTCCCATCATTAGGTCCCTTGTGCAACATGTGACCATATTTGGACAAAAAGTTTCGAACAATCTACCCTACAAAATAGTATGAAGAATTTAATCAGGAAACTTTTAGTAGATTGGTTTATCTACAAGCATACCCATAAAACAAAGGTGTTATCTACAATTTAACCACTAAAACACCATTTCCACTGTGATTGTGAATAGCTAATATTACTGACAGGATAAATCATCCGGAGCCTCGACTTATTTCCATCCCCCAGTAAGTCAGTGCTCTATGAATCCACGACCAATATTTGAAATACATGTATCTCTGAGAATTATCAAACACAGAATTGCTTACACAATACGCAAAAAATTTATTCAAATGACAGTCCATAAGTAATTTATCCAAATACTTTTGTGTTATTCAAATAACACATAAGTAAAACTACTAAAATCACATGAGATAACAAAGCCCACAAGGTAATTTACAAGGAGAAACATTAACATAACCATATAGCCTGCTATTTTAATGTTAACAGTTGTGCTAGTAGCTATGCGAGAAAATTCAAGTTGCAAGTTGCAACTTGTAATGTTATGTTGCAAGTGTGCAAAAAAAACTTTCAAAAGTTATTATGTCCCCACTAATTATGCAATGATTTCAACAGTTTATTTGTGCTTAAGAACGATTGAATTTAAATATTACTCCAGATACTTAGTATATTAGCATAAACAATTACAGATGAAGAACATAATCAATACAAATATTACACCCTGCTTACTTACTATCAGGTGCATGATTCAAGCTATCAAAACCAGATTTTCGTTCTTTTTTTTTTTTTTTTTTTCCTGTTTTCAGATGAAAGATGGAGAAAACCTTCTTAAATACAAGTAGAAGAAAAACTAGAGCTGTTTGCATTATTGCATGCCCTTCTAATAGAATCACGATTCATTAATACATATCATGCTAACATACTGATACAGCCAACATTACTAGCTGTTTAATTTAAACTTCAAATGCACACGAACTCCCACACAGTCGCCACACTCACACACAGAATCTGCAGCAGTTTCTTGTTCAGCAGATTTAGGTGCCAAATTCTGAAAAAAAAAGACCATCAGCTTCTAAATGTGCATAGACAAGTGGCGGTCAGTTCTTTTTGCAATGGAGGAGCAAAGAGAAGAAACCTTTCTTTCAAGACAAGTACTTGGGAAAAGATGAAAGCATATGCTGCTTATATCTTATTGTCAGCTCCTCTCTCACTCTCTCTCTCTCTCTCTCTCTCACACACACACACACACACAACTCAATTATCCATTGAAGTCTGTTATCAACTCAATTGACAAAGAAAGAAGTCGGTCTAAGCTTCAGTTTCGTCTTGACACCTCTATTCTCTTTCAAAGTAAATCTTAACTAACCCCCTCATTTCACTTTATCTTTCATTCTAAGGTTATACAAAAAACAATATATAAACCATGTGCCAATAAGCATTGTCTTTGGTGGCATCATCACTCTCTAATTTGTTGTGAGAGATTCTGAATTCGATTCCCAGTAAAGACCCAATTTGGAATATAGCAAAAATTATGTGTGGGAGAGTATGACTAGTAAAAAGAGCACATAAATTGTATAAAGGCCATATGTACTAAACTATAGTAAAATTGTTTATTTTGTATAGAAAGTCAAAGTTATCCGAATACAGAAGAATTTCTCTCAACCGTTACCATGACTTTAGAGTTTTGATATAGAAACAGGACTTTCAATATGGTATTAAAGAGCAATCCATGTTCAAATACAACTAGGCAGAAACTGTATAAAAGCCAAAATTACTCAAAGAACAATTTTTCTTAACCGTCACCACAACCTCGAAATTTTGGTGTAGTAACAGGACTTTCAATATGGTATCAAAAAGAGCAATTCATGTTCAAATCCAACCAGGCAAAAATGGGCGCTTAACTTACAGAGGTATATTAGAATATAAAACAATTTCTCTCAACGCTCACCATAATTTTGGAGTTTAGGTGTGGTGGAGGGACTACAATAACCCCCATCCATGCAAAAGGCTCAAATTCCACTGCTTTGTGTCAAAGATCAAAAGACTAGGGTTTCATATCACGAACAAACAAGCATTAAAAAGACTAAAGAATTAAGCACAAAAGAGCTAGTGAAGTAATCTAACACTGCATCAGTTCTAAAACACAAACATTACATGACAACATAAAAGAGATTCAAACCAAACAACATCATGAAATGTACAAGAAAATAAACACTAGAATCTACTGACCTTGGAAAAGCTTGAACCATCGCAAGTTAGCCTTTCCTTCTATAATTCGCTTGAGAGTTTGATCATGATCGCTATGATGGTGCTACCATTAGCAAATTCCTAGAGAAGTATCCACCAAAAGCTTTCACACCCCTCAAAATCCAATGTCATTTCATTAATTCATTGTCAACGTGGTTGTTCGACCTCCCGTTATCAAAACGGGGGTGGTCGAGCCCCGCCACCTACCCATCCGAACCCCTCTCCGGCCCCAGCTGGGAACTGATAGTTTCCAGGGACGTTCCCTGCCAAATTGAACAGCCCGATCCCACCACTACCACCACCACCTCCTCCTCCTTCTCCAACACCTTCGGCGCCACCCGTAACTTCTGAGGCCTGCGATGCTGAATTTTGCTGTTGTTGTTGCTGCTGCTGGGCCCCACCACCAGCACCACCATGCACAGCCTCCTCCTCCTCCATGGGCAGTCTCTCATACACTGCGTTGGCAAATGTCGCGGCCATCACCATTACAGGTCCTGCCGCCATCAGTGGCCCCACCACGCTCCCTCCTACCACCTGCCCCTGCCCTCCAGCCAAGAACACAGACAGCCCACCACCAGCCCCGGGCGGGGCCGGTGGCGGAAGCACCGTCCCGGTCAGCGACAGAATCTCGAACCGCCCTCGCAATGTCGCTGCAACCATGCTCCCGGGCGGCGCCGCCCCAGGCTGCCGCAGCGAGACATTGGTCACGACCCCGCCACCGCTCAAAATGCAAACACCTCTCCCACGGCGACGGGCGTACTCGGAGACGCACTCCGCCACGTCAGCGCCGGCGGCGATCTCCAGCATGTGGGACCGCAGCGCGTTCGGGCTGTCCCGGGTCACAAAAATCGGCGGCTTCGGCTTGTTCTTCGACCCCGGCGGCCGCCCCCTCGGACGGCGCGTGGACCCCCCGCCGCCGCCCCCACCCTCACCGGAGGTGGTGGCGGGGTTGTCCCCGGACATCTGCTCGCCGCCTCCGCCCCCGGCGGCAGGTTCCAACCCGGCCATCGACGGCCTATGCTCGGATCTCTCCCACCACTTACTTGCCAGCTTTTCTACTCTAAAAGATCGAAACTTGACGATCACCCTTTTGTTATCCACCTCTCTAAACGAGATTAAACCAAAAAAGATTGAATCTTTTAACTTGGTTTAGCTCCAAAGAAGCCAAAACCCATGCAAAAATACCGAGCCTTTTCGACAGAAAACCCTAATAAAAGCTTGCAGCTTCAGCAAAACTGAAGACGACCCATTTCTTATCCAGCTCTCTTAATGCCTTCAAACCGAAAAAAGATGAGATTTTTTTCAGATCTTTTTACCTGGGTCAGTCAACAGAAGCCATTAAACGCTGCTTCCACTTGAGCCCAGTCTTCTTCTTTATTACTCTAGAGAGAGAAAGTCTAGAGAGAGAGAGAGAGAGAGGCGGTGGAAAGCGTGCACGGATGTATTAAAAGGAGAAGCAATGGCATATGGGCAGACAGAGAAGAAACTAATTTTATTTAAAAAAAAAAAGAAATAAAAAAATGAAACATGTTCTTGTTTATTTAATTAATGAAAGCAATTAAAGGGAGTTGTTTAATTTAATATTAAGTTAGACTTTCATGTCATTAGTGCATAATTTAATGAAAAGGAGACAAAGAGGAGCTTAGAAAAGAGAGAGGGATAGGTTAGTTAATAGTGCAAAGTTTATGTCAATTGATGTGATTTTGGTTAGTTTATTGAGAAGAATATATGTTTATTTTGCTTTTGGGTTGATGTTTTTGATTAAAAATTTGGAGGCTTTGTAAGATGCATTTGTTGGTTGTGTGCTTTTTTAATTTTAATATTTTTAGGATAAGGTATGCTTTTAATTTAAATATATTATTACATTTGTATTATTATTATTATTATTATTATTATTATTATTATTATTATTATTAAAAGATTGGAGATGCAATTTAAGGTTTCATGCGTTCTTTTTGACCAACCATGTGAGAGCACCATTGCCCTTTAGTATGGTTTGGAGAACTCATTAAACTCAAATTTGGTTTCTTCAATAAATAAATATTTTTCCTTCCCTTGATTTTATCAAAAAATATATATATATTTTTTAAGCACAATTTTGTTAGAAAATTCATATTTCAAAATTTATTTATTTATTTTCAATATTTTCGAAATAGGAGCATCGAATAATAAAGATAAGGGATTAATATAGGTGAGCTGTCAGCTCAGAAAAAATTATGTGAGTTAACGGCAAAACTATAATTATCCAATAATTTTTCTTTAATTTTTTTTATAATTACTATCTCTAGCTCCATAATTTCTTTCGAAATAAATTTCATAAATTGTGGAGTTCATTAACCCTCCAACTACATACAAAATATTTTATTTATTGAAAACCATTAATTTTGTATTAATTTGATAAATAACCAAATCAAAACTAAAACCCAAGATATTGGGTATGAGTGAACCCTAGGGGTCGAGATCATAATTCAATTTTTTTTTTTTTAAAAAGGATTATTAAAGATAGTAGAAATGAACTGATAGCTCACGCAATAAAAGTGTCCGCACTAGCATCAGCATATCCTAGCCTGAATTTTTAAAAAAGATTATTAGAAATAGTAAAAATGAATTGTAACTCAGAAAACTTGCTTGAGCTGTCAGCTCATTTTCATCTTTCTCTAAAGGTTAAGTATTAACAAATAGGGATATGCTGATGCTAGCACGGACACTTTTATTGCAGTCGGTTAAGATATCAAAATTCAATCAAAATTTGCGTGAAAATATGAATAAAAAAAAGTAGAAAGCTCGTACCTTTACGAGTAAAGAATTGGGTTAAAGTTTTGAATTCAAATTAATGACTTTGAACTTTATTCTTCTTCTCCTCCAAGACTTTTAGATCAAGATAGGAGTCGAGGAAAATCAGATAACTATTTTTTACTATAACAAGTGTTTAATTTGAGAAGTCTTGGAGAAGAGTTCAGTTAAAACCAAAATAACCGACGAAAACTTACCCAAATAAGTAAAACAGAACCGAAATAATTTGATCGGTTTGCGATTTTGAGCTTTGAAACCCGAAACCAAACCAATTGAGTTATTTAAAAATTATATATATGCACAATATATATATATATATATATATATATATATATATATATATATATATATATATATATATATATATATATATATATATATATATATATATGATTACTGTAGGTGAGCCGCCAGCTCAGGAAAAGTTACGTGAGCTAGTAGCAAAACTGTAATGATCCAATGATTTTTCTTCAATTTTTTTAACAACCACTATCTCTACCTCTTTAACTTATTTCAGATTAAATTTCATAAATTTTGGATTTCATTTACCCTTTCATCAAGTGTATACAAAATATTTTATTCATTGAAAACCGTTAATTTTGTGTTAGCTCGATAGAAGACCAAATCAAAACTAAAACCCAAGAAGTTGGGTATGAGCGAACGCTAAGGAGTCGAGATTATAATCAAAAAGAAATTTTTTAAAAAAAAATTATTGGAGATAGTGATAATGAACTGCAGCTAAAGTAACTTGCTTGAGCTGTCAGCTCATTTCCATTTCTCTCTCTTTTATATATATATATATATATATATATATATATATATATATATATATATTAGATAAAAAAAATTTATTACTAATTGAATATCTTTAATAAATATATTTACTAAATAATTAAAAATATTTTTAATCAAATTTTATTCAAAAATTAATATCGATTAACCTAATCGAATTGAATTGAACCGAATTTCGATTTTCATTCATAATCATTTCGGTCCAGTTTTATCAAAACTGACAAGGACCAAACCGATCAAAACCGACAAGGACCAAACCAGAACCATCTGATGTTGACCCCCCATTCAAAATAGTAGCAAATCAAACATGATAGCAGGAAATAACATTTTTCAAATCCAAAACCCAACCAAATAGCACTAAGATATAATTTTCGAAACCATCTACATGCAACTTTGGGTGGATCTCGATTTCGGGTCGGGTTGCATCGGGCAAGCAGATTTTGGTGTGGCATCCAAACCGTTGCAGGTTGGGTGACTGAACACTGGGTGTTTCCGAAGGAGCACACCACTTTTTCAGTGAGCCCACTTTACACTGTAATTTTAGTTTGGACTTTCAGTCTAGACAGTTATTAAGTGGGCTCACTAGAGAAAAAAGGTGCGCTCCTTTAGAAACTCCCCTGAACACTTTATAGTTATAGACACAAGTATCATATCAAAGATCGGATCCTTCGGTGACTTAATATTCCCAATACCTCAAACAGTCTGGGGATGGAAATTAACGTGTCTATTCGTCAATTTTTAGCTCGTCATATACAAAATTTTGAATTAAAATAAAAAAATTCTAATTCAAAATTTTATATAGTAAGAACTAAAATTTGGCCCATAGACGCGTTTATTGCCACCCTACAAATAGAGTAAAGAAAAATCAGTTATTTCCCCTCGTAGGCCGGGAGAGTATTGAAATCGAGTTATTTACGGCAGCGGATAGCTAGAAGAACTTCCGGTTCAGATGCAAAATAGTTTTGTGAATAGCTCGATATACAATAGCTAGGAGAACTTTTGATTTAGATGCGAATAGAGATGATAATGGACGCATCAACGGGTCAATTTTTAGCCTTGAATTAGAGAACTAAATTTTTTACTTTTAATTCAAAACTTTGTATATAGCAGGCTAAAAATTGACCTATAGACGTGTCCATTATTACCATTTTATATGCAAAATAGTCCTGTGAACAGCTCGATGTACGACTAGGGTTTGCCATCTATAACGGAATTCAAAATCGAATTCAAAATCTCCACCGTGGGACGTGCTCGGGCTGAGACACTGTATGTGTCTTCGCCGGAAAATTCTATTTGCACACGGCATTTTATTCTTGACGCACGGTTTTAAAACTTATAAATAATTACAAGTTTGCTATTATTTTTTTGGACTAAATTACTTTTATAAATTCTAAACTAAGACTTTTTAAATTTTGGAAGTACAACTCATCGTCTTCCTCCTCTATTTTCTCTCTAAAGCCCTAAATGATTTTTTTTGGTATTTAATAAAAACACATTTCCTACAAAATTATCTATTTAATTTCTTGACCCTTAAAATTTTTTATATTAACGTTCCTAAAAAGATTAGAAGAATTTTAAATTCTTCGATTTCACCGTCACAAGTGAAATTTGAGTTTGGAATTTGTATTTGAATTTTTTTATGCAAATAGAAAATTCCAATATGCAATTGGTGTTAGAGAACAAATTTAAGGTACGATTTGAATTTTTTTTAGGTTTTATACGTATTTTTTTGAAATTTATCGTTAATTAGCTTTTTTTGGAGACTTCGCTTGCTGGTCGGGTATTAATACCCGACCAACATGTTTTTTGGTCGGGTATTAATACCCGACCAAAATATTTTTTTACTAAATGGAATTAGACGGGTGAGGAGTTAGAGAAAAAGATGAGGGGTATTTTTGAAAAAAAATTTGGGCACAGAAAGTAAAATGATAGTATTCAAAATATGAGTTTAGTATAAAGAGGAACCAGGGCGCCAAGAGTAAAATGCCGTGCGCAAATAGAATTTTCCATCTTCGCCCTTGATCTCCAACATTCATAAGCTTGCAAGTCTATCATATGATATCGATACCATTGTTAGAAACCATACTTGACTTATGTAGTGTTTTCAATTTTCAAAAATATTTCCAAAACATTTATCCAGGTTGTTTACTACAAGACGCACGCTTCCTTTCATCATCATGGATTTATGAAATTATAATAATTCTCCAAAATATAATTAAAAAAATCGAAAAATAAAGGAGAGGACTTATATTACGTCTCTCTCCCAAGATTGCAAAAACTTATATCTTGACCCCCCATTTATAGTTTTAGAGTGGTTTCCTTTGGAGATAAGGATGGAATCCCATCTCAATTTAATCTCTGAACTTGTATCTCAGTTAGATTTGAAAATTCAATTCGGAGTAATTGGATATATTTGGATTTGAAATTCTAATAAAAATCCAAAATGAAACCTCTTTGGAAACTGATTCAGCCCCGCGTTCGCGAGGCTATTTTCCCATGCGACGCAGTTAGCCTCGGGCGTGGATATTAGCCTCGCGTGGGGCTGCTAACCTCGCGTATGCGAGGGTATCAGCCTTGTGTGCGCGAAGTTGTTCACCCCGTATGCTTTAATTCTTCTGGACTCCAAATTTATCTTCCTGCACATGTGTTTTGAGGTATTTTAGGAACATCTTAAAACACTTTTTAAAAACTCAATGAAATACTCTATAATGCATCACTCCAAAACACTTCTAAATTAATGTTTCAAACATAGTCCAAAACTCTCAAAATTTATCGAAGAGGGTGGACAGGTCTAAAAGTCAATCCTTACATGTCATATTCACAAATATAAACTAAAAAAATGAAAAAAAAAATTAATTCAGATTTTTGAATATGACTTGTCACGGACTGGTCCTTGGATATGTCTATTCTGATTCTTAAATATAATATACTTTTAAGAATTTGTATAACTTTAAGCGGGTTTATGACTTTATACCTTCACCTCTTTTTCTTAATTTTGACCTATAATTGTATCAATCGTTCTTGTAATATAAATCTTGCTCAACCTCACCCATGAAAAACCCTAGACATAAGCATTTGGGACGACATTCTGAGCAACATATTGGTTGATTATTTTTAAAATATAATATTATATGAAATAATTATTTTTCTAATATTATGTATAAGGTAATTATTTTTGGACCTTATTTTTTTATTATTCCTTTTTCTAATAGAATATCAACCACAACTGGCACACTATAGCTCCAAGAGAATCTACGAGTATCAAAAGAAATACATTTTTATTTTCTACAATCAAATCCACCTCGACTCCTCTATTTTAGTTCTTAAATTTTTAATACCGTTAGTCAAAAATTTGTTATTATCACTCATGTTTAACTTAAACTACACATTTTTTATGAAATTTCCAAATTACCCTCCTCTTCCTTATTAAGAACTCACTAAAAACATGTGCAAGGAAGGGCAATTTAAGATTTCATAAAAAAAAAGTGCAGTTTAAGTTAAAAGAGATGTGAATAGCAAATTGTTAACTGACGTCATTACGAGTTCAGAAACTAAATTGAGAGTTTTAAACTGAAGAGATAATAAGTTATACTGTTTTTATAGTAGAAAGGATCTCACTGCAATTAATCATTGCATTAAAAAAAAAGTAGAAGAGTATTACAACTTGATAGATAAGACGAATTAAATTTCCATTGTAAATCAATAAAGATAACAAAATATAGGCACTGAAGACCCAAAATCATAGATTAGGTAAAAAAAAAAAAATATTACCACCCTAGTAGAAGTCCTAGAGATCTCAAAAAAAAATCCAAATCCCCAAGATTTTTGGAATATAGAAAGATCTTCCATTCAAGGCAAAATCTTGCGCGCCACATTTTACTAGTGCGCCCCACATACTATATAGTAAAGTGATTTACAACATAGGGGAAAATGGTGCTCACTAGTAAAATATGGTGCGCATTAAGAATTTCCCCAAAATCTTTAGAAATATAGACAAAATTCAAGGGAACCAAGGTATTAGAATAAGAGGAAAAATAAATATTTCACCCATTGTAACGATCAGAGATCATTACAATGGTATAAAATCTTTTCGAATACAACACATAGTATAAGATCTTCTATATACTGTGTGATCGATGATATCCACTTTTGTTCAAGTATAGGTTGAGACGGTGGGACACAAACTCATGGATCCTCCACAGGTACAATAAGTGTACATACTCAGGAGATCTCAGATGGCGAGGAGAGAGGACAGACGCGATATGGCTACAGACATGCATGTCGAGGATGGAGGACCAGTTTAAGGGTAGGGAGGAGTAGAGAGTTAGGATGACATCCTGCAAAACTGTTTTCGTTTGCGGAGGGTGACTTGTATTTTATTTATTTTATATATTTTGACTTGTTCATGTTATACAGGTACTATTTGTTCCGTTAAGTGCGCTTTAATGGAACGTGGGAGTTATCAGCTTATCGTTTAAAATGAATTACATAGGTATTTTAAGAAATCCATATATCATGTTACTAAATAAAAGTTGAATGCCTCGCTTTGTTGCATGGATATTTCTATCTTAGAAAATACATCATTACCGATATTATTGTATCGGACACATATATTTTATGTATTTTTTTAATCCAGAAGTGCTAGAATCCAAAGGCTAAAACCAACCCATAAAAAATATAGGGTTTAGTTAACATATTCAATTACTTTACAGGGCTTAGATACTTCATATTTTCTATTTAATTAATTAATTTATTCACAGACTGGGGTTGATACCCAAATGGTAAAACCAACAAAGTTTTAATTAATTATTCTAATAAAAATCTTAATCAAGTGGGCCTTTGTTTAGTACTTGTGCAAAGAGGGAATTCTAAATGAGCACACCACTTAACTTAGTAACCTCCCTCCTAAAATGTAAAAAAATTACAAATTACTATTTATTTTTTGGCCTTTTTTTATTAGTTTTGATCGGAGATTAGTTTCCGAATCATGTTAAAATCGTTTAGAAATTAATTTCCGAACAATTTGAAAGCTGTCCGATACTAATCTCTCAACATCGAAAGTGTGCCCACTAAATCAAGCGGTGTGCTCATTTAGAATTTCCCGTGCAAAGATCAGCATTACGCCTCTTTATTAGCAATTTGTCCATGTGCTCCCCATCAATCACATCGACCATGACAAAACCCTCCCACTACGAGATTAGTTAATTAAGCTGACTCAAACCATTATTAATCATTCATTATAATATTTTTTTAACAAAAAAACTCTTTTTGATAATTTAATCAATGTCCTAATCCATGATATGCTATAAAATATTGTTTAGTGAAAAAAAATATATAGCTTTTTTACACTTTTAAAGAACTCAAAGCCTTAAGGGGATGAACCAAACAAGAGAGAACAAATCTTAAAATTTTTTGATAGATAGATGTCGGTTTACAAACGGCCAAAAAAAAAAAAAAAATTAGAAACTTTGATTTTAAAATTAAAGTATGGATGCTTTAGATATCTTGATGCCCTCATTATCATGGAAAAAAAAAAAATACATAAAAACTAGTTAAAATTGACTTGGCAATACTTAAAAATAAATTTTCTCCTAAAAAAAATTATATAGTTAAAGATAAAAACCATCAAGATAGGAGATCGGGAAAACTTTTGTAATACCCCTCTCTCTCTCTCGAATAATCCAATATTAGATATGAGACAAAATTTGGTGTAGTTTATAATGATTTTTATAAATTTATAATTTAATTGTAACTATTTTTTTAAAGTAAGAAATCAAAGGTTAATTGTATATATCGGAGAGTTAATATATTCCCACACGAATATGTTGTCAATATTTTATTATCATATTTCTACATCAATATATTATCGGCATTCTACTACCGAGATTGTGCAAGGACTCTTCTTTCCCAAAATTGACTTAGTTGTCATGCTATCATCTTCATTTTTTGGGTACGTGAAGCATTTTACATCTTGTCATTAAGGAAAAAGACATTTTACATCTTGTTGATTAGATAAACTAAATTAATGATAAACTTCAATTTCCTCTATGACCAAGTTTTAAGCAGATAAGAGACAAAAAAGAGAGTACTTTTAAATACACCTTTAATTAATAAACATGCCGCTCAAAAGATTTACTTTCATTACATGTTGGTAATTAAATATTTAGAATGTTTCTATTCTCGATATCTTCCCATGTCTTCTCTTTAAATCTTTTTCGAAACCGTATAATTCTCCCAAATTAATAAATCTCTCTAATTCTCTTTATATATATATATATATATAACAAAGTCTTTTTCATTTTCAATATCAATGTAATGTCCTGCATTACGAGATATGGTTAGCATTCTCCAGCATATTCAGACTGAATATGCTAAGCTTTAGGTATCTATAAAACAACACAAAATATACTACCACGCCTATGGTGGAATCGGTATACCAGATATAAGCAAACTTAGTTGGGAGTACAAAGGTTGCTATCAATTTTAATTTAGTTAATAAATTAACAGTTATTCATACAACAAAAAAAAAAATAAAACAATCACAAAAATCATAATTACAGTGCATAACACATGAGATTGTTATAGTAGTTCGGAAAATTTCATACGTCTACTCTTTCTCTCGACAAAGGGGCTTCGATTACTACCGAAAGAAATCATAGATCCCAACCCTGATCTAATAAGCAAATACAAAACTGAATCTTAGCCTATTCAACTAGTTGTTTGTTAATAAATATTCCAACTCGGAATGTCACCCTAGCGTCCTGTTAGTGTTTCTCAATTCCCACCAACTTGAGTATGTTCTACAAACTTCCAATCATAAATGAGTGTAAATCTCAACTCAACGTGCTTGTATGTGCCATAAAAACCCCTAATCAAAAGATTCTAACCTCGACAACCCCGATTTGAGTGCATCAAAAACCATTCATACGATTACAAAAATAAAAGCTTTGAAACTCACACTAACAATACCGGTTAAGCACAAATAGAAAGATTTTACGGTCCTCGAAAGTTGTCTTGAAAAATAAAATTTTAGCATAATAAAAATGATAATGACTTAGAAGATCCAGCTCTATTGCACTCCTAGAAAATATAGATCTGATGTCATAACGTATCTTGATAGTGTGTGGATCCTGATGAATCACTCTTGAAAGTCAAAAAGCTCCGCCTTCATCTTCAAGTTATTCTCACAAAATTTTTCCAATATCTCATAATCCTTTTACAATTATGATTTACCTCTTCAATTTGATCTAAATCATTAATGTAATAGAGGTTTAATCGCAGCTATTACTTTCAAAGAGCTATAGTATGATTTGAATTGATCTGAAACAAATCTAATCAAAAACAGAATCCTAACTTGCCTACTAAACATCCTTGAAATTTTGATCTACACTAAGCTACTAGTAACTCTATCGATAGGTGAACCGATAGATACTCTTGAGTTAAAATTAATTCTGATTTGCTCGCAAACTTCAATCAGTCGTTGAGAAAAACTTCCTTTCTAACAACCTTCTCACACAACCTTGTACCATTTCCTCTGTAGAAGGCTAAATGTCCTGGATTGACTGGACAAACTTTCACGTCATAGTGCGGCCAAATCCCAATTCCCTAAGAGTGGACAGCCAATCCTCGGCCCATGATTCTCTATCTCATTGATATAGATGATTTTGTTTCTTGTTATTGTTGTCATTGAACCAGGTCCAACGGCCCATGATCCGCTTGGTTAGAGGAGAGGATACATGGGCTCAGGTCCACCAGACCCGCCCAAGCCCAAGCGAAGCTGGACTTTGATGAATCCTGATTACTTTGGGACCCATGGGAATATTAGAACACCCTAACTTTGATGAATCTTAAATTCCATAACGTTCAGATTGTGCTTGATTGTTAAAAGTAAAATGTTTTAGGGTGCTTTTAAAGTATATATGCATGTGTTTTGAAATGTTCTAATCATAAGTTTTAGAGTGTTTAAGTTTGTACTTGCAAGTTTAGTTTTCTCATGAGTTTTTACAGGTTTATAAATATGTAAAAGACATATATACCCAATTAGAAAAAACAAAAATATGTTACAAAATTTGAAACAAGGAAAATGGAGGATATTTTTCAATAAATAATTCAAAACACCCCTAAACGCTCCGACTTGGAGTGTTTTAAAAATACACTCCAAAACACTTGCCCAGGTGTTTGGAGATGTTCTAAGAACACCTCAAAACACTTCTTCAAAAACTCACAAACAAGTATTCTCGTGAACACTTCATAACACATCCCATTAAAACACCCCAACACACTTCAAAACTAGGGCTGAGCACAAATCCGAAAAAACCGACCCGACCAGCAAAACCAACCTGAACCGAAGCGATTGGATCGGATTGTTTGGTTTTCAGGTCGGATCGGTTGAAAAACTAAATTATAAAATGAATTTCGGATTGGATTTCAATGGCCAGAAATCGAAACCGACTGAAAAAACCGAATTACCCTTAAACCCATTTACCCAACCAAAACCCACTTTGCTGTAAATGGGCTGCTGTTATGAATGAGCAGTTTCTTTAAATAGATTTAGACTTTATTTTTCCTTAACTAAGCTTTCAGTCAAGCCCAAAAAACCGATAATCGAACCGAATCGAACCGAAATTTCAGTTTTAGTTATTGAAATTCGGTTCAGTTGTCGTTCGAGATGCACACCCTAATCAAAACTACTCTCCCAAGCTACTCTTAAGTCATGACTAGTTATTTTCATGCAAAAGGACCGAGCTGGCCAACTGGAGCACAAAACCAGTTGGATATCCCACCTTGTTAGGGTTTGTAGGGGAGGGGGCACCCCCCGAGTTTCTAAAGAAGCACACCATTTTTTCTGGTGAGCCCACTGTATAGTGCATTTTCGATGCATTTTCGATGTATAGTGCATTTTCGATGCATTTTCGATCTGACCGCCGGTTGAAAAGTGGGCTTACTAGGAAAAATAGTGTGCTTCTTTAGAACCTCCTCCAATTATTGCCTAAGCAATGCTAAGGATACATTGGGGAGCCTCGACCACCACATTCACATGAGAGCCCCCAACCCCAAAATTGACGAGCCACTGCCCATCTCTATCCCATTGGATCGATCATAATGATAAAGGGCATGGATCCAAAGAAGAATGCCACGGTGGCATCCATATCCAATGAAATAGGAGTCCCATCATTCTTCAATGGACTTTTTTTTTTTTTTTTTTTTTATCTTTAACGGGTTTTTACATATCCGTTCCTTATATCTTTAAAAATTATACTTTAGTCTCTAAAATCTACATATTTTTATTATAAGTTTCCAAATCTTTTAAATTACTTCACTTCAGTCCTCTTAATAAATTTTGATCCAAAATTTCTATTATACCCCTGAAAGAGAGGTTATTTCCCTCCATTTCATCTTCCTTCTCTCTTTCTCTTCTTATTGGATTTTCCTCTCTATTCTTCTCCCTTCTCTCTTTCCTCCCAGTTAATCTCTCTATTCGTTATTTCTTTTCTTTCCCTAATCCTATATCTAATGGAGAGGGGAACACAATAAGGAAAGAAAGAGAGGAGGAAAAGGTAAGGGATGGAAATAACTGATATTTTCCTTTTTTCGAGGGGTATAACGGAAAATTTGGACCAAAAATTACCAAGTGGACTAAAGTAAAGTTAACTTAAAGAATTTGAGGAATTAAAATCAAAGTATTAAAAATTTTCAGGAACTAAAGTCTAACTTTTAAAGATTTAAGGGGCCGATATATAAAAACTCCCATCTTTAATTCATCATGGAAGCTTCTGGTAAAATAATAAAAATTTCCAAGAAGAAATAGACAATGGCTGATCAATAACAACACATGCATGAATAATAGTGTCACATTTGAAGAAAATTGATGGTAAATTTGATTCGTCTGGCTTTGAGAATTGATCTACCATCAAATTTTTTTTCCTTTATTTTATTTTTCTTATATTTTTCATTTCTTTTATTTGGCTAGGAAAAATTACAAAAAGTTTAGATGCGAAGGAATAAGGGTAAAATAAAAAATTAAAAAAAAAATCCCTCCCTCTTTTACTTTGCTTTTAATTTTTGTAAACTTTTAACATGCAAGCAAACTACGTATATACATTTATATATTTAAAATAAAATAAATGTAAATTTTAGCTGATTCATTGACTTAGGAAAAACACTGATTCGATATACTATCTACATAATTTCTTAAGAAATTTTAATTATAAAATCCAAACTACAAGTATGTAAACAGATTTCGATCGAAAATACTATGTGAAATTTTTGGTTTTGTCCCTAGGAGGGATCGGGAAGGAACTGCTATTAATATGTGTGTGAGAGAGAGAGAGAACGGAAAATTCACTGGTAATGAAGAGAGTTCCTTCACCACCACTTAGATAGCCCAATACAATTATTACACGTTGCGCCACTTAAAATAACAAATAAAAAAAACTTCCTTAACCGCTCTTTAAGTGGTACCACATGTAATAGTTGTATTGTGTCATCCAAGCGGAGGTGAAGGAACTCCTTTTACTGTAGGTAAATTTCATGTTATATATATATATATATATATATATATATATATATATATATATATATATATATATATATATATATATATATATATATAAAAGTGTGTGTATGAGGAAACAGAAAATCCACCGGTGGTGAAAGGGATTTTTTCACTAATATTTAGGTGGCCCAATAATTGTATTACAAATAGCGCCACTCAAAATAACAAATAAAACAACTTTCTTAATCGTCCTTTGAATAACATCATATGTAATACAATTATTGAATCACCTAAGCACTAGTGAAAGAATCTCCTTCTCCGTCGGTGAATTTCCGATTTCCTCTCTATATATATATATAGATATATATATATATATATATAGAGAGAGAGAGAGAGAGAGAGAGAGAGAGAGAGACGTAGCTTCTTGTTAGATTAAAAATAGAGACGTAGCTCGAAATCTCGTTGATGTCAATTTACAAACATATCCCAACAAAATTATACTTTTTTTTTTAGAAAAAGATAAAGAGTTTGATTATATCGTACACTCTATTGCCAGCTGTTATTGATTCGTTTACTATGTTTGCTTGACCCTCCATAATGTCAAAGATAAAATTGTCCTTTAACATCATAAACAACTCACATAACATCAATCCAAACTCCGTTGATCTCTTAAGAATTTTTAATCTGAGAAATAATAAGTTTAACACCTCATATTATAGCAAATTTGAATATAATTAATCCTTAAATAAATTATACATATGAGAATGGATAGGTTCACTGTAAACAATCATACCATTGCAATAAGATTTGATATCAATGAGTACATCAAGCGTATAAATTAGTTAATATGATACAAAAGAAAAAATTGTAACTCGAAATAAAATGTAAAAAATAATAATGAGACATTAAAATTATGATATTTCCACAAAGTAAAACATCGATTGAACGAAAAAAAAAAAGGTGGAAAAAAAAAACTAATAAAACAACAAAATACATAAAATTAGTTTCTTGTGACCCCAAGAACCAGAAGAGCCTAACTCAAAAACAACACAGGAGATCAATGCCACAACAAACACCTGAGGAGGCCATGTACACAAATGACAATCAGTGAGTAAAGAGACACCAGCACGGGCACAAAGACGATCGCACGCCCGTGCAGTTATCAAAGGAGCGGTGAAATGCGTTTCTTTGGGAGATTTATTTTGTGGGTATCTATGGAATTTTCAATTTTACCTTCAGGAGGCAGCTATGGTGATATCTTTGCTGGATCTGTTGTACTTCATGTGGCTCTTAACGAGTTGGCCTGCAGCAAGTGCAGACATGAGGGAGAGCTCGCCAGCGAGAACAGCGCCAGCGATGACCGTGGCCAGAAGCCTGGCATTGGCCCCAGGGGACTCCAGGCTTGCTCCCTTCACCCCGAGCAGCTCCAAACAAGCGGATTGCGATGCCAGCTGCGTCCCACCGCCAACTGTTCCTACCTGTACTCAGGCATAGGCCAAATTCATGAAGAAGAGAAGTTCAATGATAGCAGGACCCTTAAGCATATGCATGATCATAGTGACAACAAAGGTTATGTCTAATGTCAGGAGTGGACAGCTAATTGAACCTGGAAGTGGAAGAGCATTTTCCTTCCCGTTCACCCACTAGCTTTTTTCTTAGTGAGCACCACCAATCTTCCCATTTTAACCCGTTCCTTCTCTCATAACGGTTTCCTCTCCAACTATTTTTTTTTTTTTCCTAGTGAGCACCAACCTAACTCTCATTCTCCTCTCGCCCTCCGCCTCTCGCCATTCTCTCCATCACCACACGAGGACCGCCGCCGCTCGCCCCCTTCCCCTCTCGCAGTACACCGAAGAAAAAGGGAAGGAAGAAGAAGGGCCATGGTGCTCACTAAGAAAAAAGTGAAGGCCATTTTTAGTACTTTATTTGCAGTTTACTCAGTTAAACCATTTTAATGGAATACAGAGTGTTTTGTGTTACTGACTATGATGCACCACCTAGTTATTGATCAAAACTTTATGAGCAGTGCTCTAGTGGATGCACAAAAATGTCATGAGACTCGATTTTTCATGCATGAGCATAAGTTTCCTTCATACCCATTAGTACTGAGTAAAACAGGTACAAGAACAACAAGAAGCCTTTTATTCAACCTTGTGCCATTAATCAATCAGTTACTAATTAACTTTGTGAGTGGTGCACAAAGGGATGCTAACCAAAAAAACACTTCTGAGACTAGACTTATCCACTCTCAGAATAACTTGCTATTTGATTTGTAATAGATCTAAACTGACAGCTGTTACAGATGAGGAAAGATTTTAGTTATGACAAAGATCAGTTTCCTGGCTGACTCGAGAAAGGAGAAGGTAATAGTTTTTGCTAAAAGGGGAAATCTTTTCCTTAAAGTTAACAGTCATGCGGCCGATGCTGCTAGCTTCCAGGTTTCAGTTATGTCATGCTCTTGATGCCCGTCCGCAGACAGAAAAAGGGGGGGAACAACAGTTTCAGGTGTACAAAGCAACAAACACGGATGTTTTCAATTTTTTCATCTGGTCTCATAGCTGTTTCTAAATAACTCAGGGTAAAAACAAGAAAAATTAAACATAAGCGTGGAAAAGAAAATTTCTCAAAAAATTAAAGTGGTTGAGAATTAAGCAAAATATTTGCATGAAAGTTCAAGTGAGAAGGCTGACAAAACTTTTGTTCAGCATGGTAAATCATGAGGAAGCAAGAGCTTTCCATAAATCAGTACCTAGTATCTGACACGTGCAATGCAATGCATACAGTTTGCAGCTCTTTCTCTTCTTTTTCGAGTTAGAGAGCAGCCGTGTGGGGTTTATTAATGCGAGAAATCTCGCAGCATAATCTGTTTGACTCGGGTAAAGTATACGTTAGAAGCCTTTTTCAAACTACATCTGTTAAATGCAAATTATGCGACGCACTGCTTTAGAAGATTGAGACTAGGATCTTGTTGGATAAGGTGGAAGAAATGACAGTCACCATAATCATAAGAATAAACAAAATTGGCTACTTGAAGAAAGTAGAAAATTCAATTTCAAATCTAATATCCAAAGTAGGAAACAAGTGTATCATTACCTCCATCGATGGCATGGTCACAGAGACGTGAAGGTCCTTGCCATTGTTAACGGCCTCCATCATGGTGATGCACTGAGAGCTCTCAACGTTTTGTGCAGGATCCTGACCAGTGGCGATGAACACTGCACTCACAATGTTGCCAGCATGAGCGTTGAAGCCACCCAGAGCTCCCGCAATGGCTGACCCAGCAAGGTTCTTTATGGTGTTGAGCTCAACCAGGGCCTTCACGTTAGTCTTCAAAACTTTCTTCACCACCTCTTCCTTGATTATGGCCTCGCACACGACTGATTTCCCTCGTCCGTTGATCCAATTCACTGCAGCTGGTTTCTTGTCTGAACAGAAATTTCCTGTATCAAAGAAGAAGCATCGAAATTAGCAAAAAGAAATTGCATTAAGCACACAGAGATCTCAAATTGGAAGAATAAAAGTTCAAAAGAAAAGCCATCAGGGTCAAGGAAAAAACCCAGACGATAACAATTACAAAGCACAAACAAGTGGTGAGAAAAATTTGATGAAACAACCAAGTGGAGTAGCACAGTTGCAAAGAACTGGAAGAAATAGTTATGAAGCTGAAGAACCCTTGATGAACATTACCAACCAATTTATATTAGAAAGTGGCAGTGTTCAATTTTATATAATGCATCGTTTTCAATCTTTAACAAATCATTATGAAAATATTAAAAATAGTTATCATAAATTTTTTGTTATTTTAGAAAATTCTCTTGAATTTATTGAAGTATACATTCTATACAAAAGTCTGTTTTTAGTCATTAGAACCTTAAGATACATTACAAGCTCCCCTCTATAAGTCGCAAACTCACACATCACTTCTTGTTGAGAAATAACATTGAGGACAGCTTAAAAATAAAGACAGTAAAGTCGGAACACATATGTGCATATGAAAGCTATATTGCCCAAGCAAAGAAAGAACGAGATAACATTTTTAGTGATCACAATTCATGTACCATGGTAAACAAGATGACTTAAAGCAGATAATTGTCAGGCAAAATTACTGATAGATCGCAGGAGGATACTTCAAATTATCAATATTTACTGCAAGTGAAATAAATCTTTGAAAAAAGAGCAGGTGGAAGAACCAAACCGGAGATACTAATCACTTCCATGTCAGGGAAATCGCTTTGGAGGTAGTCCAATACTTTCTGCACACCCTTTGACACCATGTTCATCCCCATTGCATCGCCGGTGCTGCAGCTGAATCTCACGTAGAGGTTCCTACCTGCAAGTGAGCATTGGATGCCCTGCAGCCGCGCAAACCTGCTAGACCTGCAAACCCCCATGAAAAGTATTGGCATACTATCTGAGATCCATTAAATGATGCCGAATGCCAAAATTTGTTCCCAAAATTGCAGCGAAGAAACTGAAGGAAGAAATCCTAAGACTTTCTAGAAAGAATCAAAATATCATAATATAGCACTATAGCGAACGAAGAGCATGGGGAGAATTTTCTCAGAAAGGTTGCAACTTTTGTGAGAAATTGTTATCTTCAACAATCAAACAGGAGAAAAAGCAACATTTTTTTCAAGGCAAAAGGAATGACTGAAAAAACATCTAACGTATCATATGCACGAGATAGCAGATAGCAGCCACATCTTGCGCCCCCCCCCCCCCCCCAAAGAAATAGATTTTTTTGGGGGGAAAAAATCAAATCTTGTAGCAATCAAACAGAAAAAGATCAAAATTTTCTACACAAAACAGAAAATTCCCACGGACTCATTATTAAGTACATCACGGGAAAAAAAAATCCAACCCAATTCAGATCCTCACCAATCAAACAATATACCTATTAAAGACAAGCGCCAGCGTCTCGAAATTCCCGGACTCCTCCAGGAAAAACTTGAGCTCCGCGGCCCTCTTCGCCGTGCCAAACCTCACCACTGGCGCCCTCGTCATCCCATCCCTCAGCACCACGCTCATCGCCCCACCAGACTCGAAAATCGCCTTGCATCCTCTGTTCGTGCTCGCCACGAGGCATCCCTCCGTAGTCGCCATCGGCACGTAGTAAACCCTCCCATCAAGCAGCAGCGGCCCCGCAATCCCCACCGGCAGCTGCACGTATCCCACCGGCATCTCACAGCATTGCCCGAGAATCGAGTCGTAGTCGAACCCATCGATCGGCAACGCATCAATATCTCTTCCTGTTATTACCTTAATCACCTCGCGCCTCAGCCTGGCCGCGCGTCGGGTGTCATTGAGCTTGGATTCTAGAATGTGAGACGGGATCTTGCCGGCGACCACCGACTCGACGATCTCCATGTCGTCGAACGGGAGGGTGCCGGTGCCGGTGCCGGTGCCGGTGCCGCTGCTCTTGATTTGGTCTGCGGGGGCGGTGGGGTCGAGGAGGGGGCAGATTTGGACCTTGTCGTCGACGTCGAGGCCGACCTCGTCGTCGTCGTCGTCGTGGGAGGAGATGAAGGACTGGACGTAGGCGATGCCGAAGAAGGAGATGAGGTAGATGAGGGAGGAGACGAAGGCGGAGACGGCGACGATCTCGGAGAGGGAGAGAAGGTGGAGGGGCGTCGAGGTGCGGATCTTTTCGCGCCACCGCGACATGAGGAAGTAGAGGGAGGCCATGAAGAGACAGGAGAAGAGCTTGTTGGTGTGGCGGATCGGGAGGGGGAGGGCGTCGGAGGCCTGGACTCGGGCGGGGACACGGGGGGAGGGGACCGCCGCCGGCGGCGCTGAGGGGGAGGGGCGGGGAGGCCTCCGGCGGAGGTCCATTTTTTGGGGAAAAGGGGAATTTTTTTTTTCTTTAGGGGTGGGGAAAAAATGAGGGGGAGGGGGGCGTGAGAAAATGAGAGGGCGAGAAATTTTGCGGGAGAAAAGGAGGGAGAAGGGTGTTTTATAGGGAAACTTCCAAATGCGCACCACATTTTACTTAGTGAGCACCATATCCTATAGTAAAGTGATTTATAGCTTAGGGCAAAATGGTGCTCACTAATCAAATATGGTGCGAATTTAGAATTTCCCTTTAATGGAGAGATGGGGGAATCGAAACTGAATTAGTGGGGGTCGGTGTCCCCGCGGTGCAATAAATACATTGTTTCGGTTGGTTTTATATCGTCGTCAATTTGGACCCTCCGGCCAGCTGGGCCTGGCCCATGTTCGAAATACATAGCTTATCCGATTGCAATTTTGCAGCAATTCCGGGTTGTCATGTGAAAGTCAGCGCCAATGAGGCTTGTCTCTAAGGGGACACTACTCCCCTTCAATTTGCGAAAATTCTGAGTTTGGCTTTCAGTGGAGACTAAATTTAGATAATATTGCTAAAAATATATGTGTGTGAGTTTGACTAGTAAAAAAAAAAAAATATAAACTATTTTTTTTTCCTAATGGTATCATCCCTCTGGTTAGAGATTTCGAGCCTGACTTTCACTCGAAATTCAATTTAGATAATGTTGCAAGAATTACATTTGAGTTTGAGTAGCTAAAAAAGATTTAAAAAAAAAAATCTTTAAATGGAAAAATTATTAAAGGGGAGTTTCTAAATGAGCCTCATGTTTTTTTAGTGAGCCCCATAAAAATTTAAAATATAGACACTAACAGCTACTGTGGTGACTGCAGCAGCGGCCACAATGATGGTGACTGCAATAGCTAGTGAAGCAGTGAAAGAAAGAGAGATAAGAGAGAGAATGGATTGAGAATTTTTTTCGTCCAAAATAATTAATAATAAATTTATAATTATTTATTTTTTAATCTACAAGTATTACTTAGAAAAAGATAGTACTCATCTAGAAATTTCCTCCGTACATATATGTGAAATTTAAAATTTCCATATGTGTCACATTAATCATCAGTGACTCTTTCAAACATGAGGCAAAGCCCCAAATTGGTATTAGTGTCTAATCACTCTGAGCCTTCGTATTGCCACTAAGTCATTTCTGTTGGATCATTATTCAATATTGGCTCATATATATGTGAAATAATCATATATTGTAAATTGTTTAATATGGTTGGACCCAATTAAAAATGATCTAATTAAATTGGACTTTAATGTATCTAATAGGGTGTGGGCCTTTTATGTTTAGAAACATAATGGGTAATTTCTGATTTTATGATGGACTAAAGTAGAAATACCAATAGGCAGACTTATCTATAAAAAGGCGGTTATGGTCCCCAGATCACACGCAATTTTGATTCTTTTATATTTTCCATCGACAGAGAGAAACTAGAGAGAAAAGTTAAAAGGGTTCTCTTAGGAAAACGTGTAGATCTGAAAGGCCAATCGCACGGCTCTACAACGTGATTTTTTTGTTATGAATTTGGGTACACTTCCGCATATTTTATTTATAATTTCTAAGTGATTTAACATAAAGATCTATTGTGGAATTTTCGTATAGTATCAGAGCAACTTTATGTTAAATCATCAAAAAAAATCTGATTACTGTTTATCCGATTACTGTTCCACAAAAACAAAATCGAATTACTGTTCATCCAATTACTGTTCATCGGATTACTGTTCATAAAAAAATTTAGGTTTTATTTTGGATTTGGGCTTACTGTTCATCAGATTACTGTTAAAAAAAAAATCGGATTACTGTTCATCCAATTATTGTTCATCAGATTACTGTTCAAAAAAATTGGATTGCTGTTCATCCAATTATTGTTCATCGGATTACTGTTCATAAATTTTTTTTTAAGGCTATTAAGGTTTTATTTTGGATTTGGGCTTGTTTTAAAAAAGTATGTATACACATATATATTTTTTTAAAGAATTTTCTCTTAAGGTCAATTTTTTTGACAATTTTTAAATATCAATTAGATATAATTTTAATTTCAAATATTTGTATTATGGATATATATTTTGAGATAGATTGATTGAAGCAACATGTCGCCAATGTGACCTCTCTTGTTAAAATTGATTTTATCTTGAAATATAAAAGATTGTGTGAATGTAACTTATATGAATATTAATCAGCCCAAAGGAGATTAATATTTAATAGAATTGCATGTGTACCTGTGGTAATAAATGTGTGGTGATTATTTGGTTTACATGTAAACAATGACTCGGCCCAAAAGAAGATTTATTGTTTGATATATTATTTATCATCAGTATTTGATTACTATACCAAGATATCACTAAGAAGTTAATATTGTTGTCCAAAGATAAAATATTAATGGAATCCCGATATCTTGAGATGGGGTTTACATTTATTTGAAATTATTATTATTATTTGGTTAATGATCTAATGCGAGCTTGTTTATTTTTGTTTATTGTTTATATCTTGAGATGGGGTTTACATTTATTTAAAATTATTATTATTATTTGGTTAATTATCTAATGCGAGCTTGTTATTTTTGTTTATTGTTTTCTGGATTCAACTTTACAAAATTCTGTCAATATTAGTGCCAACATCAATTCAGTTCCTATACTAAATGGCTCTAAGTTCAAGTCATGGCAAGAGAATTTTTTGATTGTTCTCGGAGTCATGGATCTCGATCTTGCGTTAAAGTCTCCCCCTCCTGCACCTCTTACTGCTGAAAGTTCTTCTGAACAAAAGAGGGGCATTGAGAGGTGGGAGAAGTCAAATCGCATGTGTCTAATGATCATGAAGAAATCCATTCCAGAAGCATTCAGCGGCACAATATCTGAAAAGATTAATACGGCTAAGGAATTCCTTGCGGATATTGAAAAGAGATTTGTCAAGAACGAAAAGGCTGAAATTGGTACGCTCTTGACAAATCTTATTTCAATGAGATATAAAGATAAAGGCAATATTAGGGAGTACATCATGGAGATGTCTCATCTGGCTTCAAAACTGAAAGCACTTAAGTTTGAACTCTCTGAGGACTTGCTAGTGCATCTGGTTCTGATATCTCTCTCCACTCAGTTCAACCAATTTAAGGTGAGCTACAATTGTCAGAAAGAGACTTGGTCTCTGAATGAGCTCATCTCACACTGTGTTCAAGAGGAGGATAGGCTGAAATTGGAAAAGACAGAGAGTGCTCATTTAGCCTCATCCTCTAAGGACAAGGGCAAACAAAAAAGAAAAAAGGATAAGGAAGTTACAGATACAGCACCTCAGAAGAAACAATAAAAGAAACTGATTCAATCGGAAGGTACTGGTTGTTTTTGCTATAGAGTTAAAAGTCATATAAAGAAGCATTGCAGTAACTATCATGCTTGGCGTGCTAAGAAAGGTATGCTTTTTAATATGGTTTGTTCTGAGGTTAATTTAATTTTGGTACCTATACACACATGGTGGATAGATTCTGGTGCAACCACTTACATCAGTGTGTCTATATAGGGTTGCCTGAGTTGCCGAAAACCAAATGATGTTGAAAGATATATCTATGTGGGTGATGGCAAGAAGGTTCAAATTGAGGCAATTGAAAAGGTTAGATTATTGTTAAAGACTGGATTTTATTTGGATCTTGATGAGATATTTGTTGTACCGTCTTTTAGACGGAATTTGATTTTTGTTTCTGATTTGGACAAATTTGGTTTTTCTTATTCATTTGGAAATGGAAAATTTAATTTGTTTCATGATTCAAATTTGGTTGGATCCGGTTATTTACAAGTTACGATAATCTATATTCAATTAACACAATAGCTTCATTTAATGAATCTCTGCATTTAAGTACTCGAGGTGTAAAGAAAAAATTAACCAATGAGAATTCAATTGCGTTATAGCACAAGAGATTATGTCATATCTCCAGACAGAGAATTGAGAGACTTATGTCAGAAGAAATTCTTGATCTCTTAGATTTTACAGATTTTGATGTTTGTGTTAACTACATAAAGGGAAAACAAACCAACAAAAAGAGATTTGAAGCCAACAGGACACTGGACGTCTTAGAACTTATTCATACGGATATTTGTGGGCCATTTTCTACTATTACGTGGAATGGTCAACAATATTTTATCTCGTTTATAGATGATTTCTCTAGATATGGTTCTCTATATCTCATTCATGAAAAAGTACAATCGCTGGAAGTGTTCAAAAATTATAAGGCTGAAGTTGAGAACCAACTCTGCAAAAGGATCAAAAGCGTCAGGTCTGACTGTGGTGGTGAATACTATGGCAAATATGACGGTTCAGGTGAACAACTTTCAGGACCTTTTACTAAATTCCTAGAGGAATGTAGTATCGTCCCACAGTACACTATGTCGGGTTCGCCCACTATGAATGGTGTTGCTGAAAGACGAAACAGAACGCTCAAGGACATGGTGAGGAGTATGATTAGTTATTCTACATTGCCTAAATCACTCTGGGGAGAAGCACTTAAGACTGCAGCATATATCCTTAACAGAGTTCCAACTAAAGCGACTGCCAAAACCCCTTATGAGCTATGGACAGGCAAGAAACCTAATTTTAAGCACTTACACATTTGGGGATGTCCAACTGAGGTAAGGCCTTATAGGCCAAATGAAAGGAAAGTGAACTCAAGAACTGTTAGTTGCTACTTTATTGGATACTCTGAAAGATCTAGGGGGTACAAGTTTTATGATCCCACGACTAGGTCGATTTTGGAGACGGAAAATGCCCGGTTCTTTGAGGATGTCGAGTTTGAGGGAGGAGATACAGACAGGGATTTTGTCTTTGAAGAAGAATGTGTTGATGTTCCCACAGGTGTTATTGGCATTGATCAGAATTCTATTCCTGACCTTGTTCAAGACACAATAGATCAAGACAATGTCGAACAACCTCCTATTCAAGAGATTACTCCAGAAAAACAAACTCTGGCACCTCAAGAACCTATGCCATTAAGGAGATCCACTCGAGAGAGGAGAAGAGTATTGCCAGATGATTACATTGTATTTCTCCAAGAATATGAGGTAGACATTGGAGCAATGGAAGATGATCCGATCAACTTCCGTCAAATCATCGAAAGTTCTAACTCTCAAAAGTGGATAGATGTTATGAATGAGGAGATAAAGTCCATGAAGGATAATGGCGTGTAGGATCTTATCACATTGTCAGAAGGAGCGAAACCTATTGGTTACAAATAGATATTAAGACCAAAAGGGATTCAAAAGGCGATGTGAAAAGGTATAAAGCTCGTCTTGTCACAAAGGGTTTTACGTAGAAAGAAGGCATCGACTATAAAGAGAGCTTTACAATTCAATGGTTCAAAAGGGCTTTTATTTTCTCCTCCGCATCGCAATGTCTTTTTGAAGGGTTTCATAAGTTTGAACAGCGGCCTGACGATATAATTCCTCGTCACTAGCGATAACATTCTGCGCTGCAGCAGCCTCCAGTGTAGCCAATTCAGCCTGTATCGCCTGAAGATCTCTGGTTGTATTGTTCTGCTGGCGCGATAAGTCGACGAGGTTCCTCATTGATTCATCGCTCTCCTTGGTTATTTTGGCCAAGCAAGCTTGAGCCTTGGCGATGGTCTCTTGAGCCTTAGTAATAGCTTGGCCATGGCTCTTGACAATTGAAGTAGCGGCCTCCACTTGAAGAACCAGAGATTCGCGATTTGATTGACATTGCTCTAAAGAGGCCTTGCAAATAGTTGCCTTCTCTTGAATCTCCTTCTGAGACTTAAGCTGTTCCTCTTTCAGCTTCTGGAAAATGATTTCTACTGTCTCAGATTTATTAGCACTTCTGGCTTTCGACAGAGATTAAGCATGCCTTTAAAGCTGAGCTATCATAAGCCTAAAAGGAGCAGCTCTATTCTCTCCACCAATACTAACAATACCAGTTAGGTAAATGTTGAGAACATTGGCGATTGAAATAAAAGGAACCCCCTTTAGTATTTTATCGATACAGCGATCCAGAAAATAAAGGAAAATCTCCACTGTGTCCTTCAGCAAATCACTTTCAAGTATGTCAATCTCTGCATGAGAAGGAGTAATGCTGGATGAGACAGAAGCAGGTTGATCCGCAACCAAGCTAGTACCAGGAGGAATGGCACCCGTGGAGATTCCCGCGGAGCTACCAATCACAGTCTCCTGAACTGCAGCAATAGTTGGAGTGGCTGTGGCCGAAACCGTAGACATGGTAGCCGAGAGAATCACTGCTTCTGAAGTATCAACCGCGGCAGTAGTAACTTTGGTCGCTCCACCAGTGTCAGCTCCCGCAATGGTATTGTCTGATGAAGTCACCTTCGCGCCCATGCACTCTAAGTCCGGAATCAAAACTGGAGCTAGCAAAAAAAAAAGAAGAAAATTGATAGTTAAGTATTACAGTATCATTTGATAAAATAGCATAATTGCTGAAAAAAGAAGATGAAGACCTGAAGGTTGGACGCTGGATTCCCCAAGTCCGTACACCTCAGGACCAAACACTTCAGGTCCGTATACTTCGGTCCGAACATCCTCGCTCAAAAAAACGTATTTACCATGGTCTGAGGGAGGAGTAGAAGAGCGAAACTGTCACTACTGGCGTCATCATCATCGCCCCATTCATCTTGGTCTTCAGAAAGAGGTGCTGCTTTTGGGGGATCTAATGTGCGAGTCTCCCCGATGATTTGCACTTCATCATCTGTAGTGCCCTGAGCAACAGGAACCACAGAGTCCTCTTGTAAAGCCGAAGGAGCACTAACTTCAACGTCGGCCTGGCCAATAGGAGAAATAGAATCCCTTTGAGTAATGGGAGTAGGGTCATTGTAAAGAACATGTCCTTGGTTCCGACGCCTCTTGAGGGAGCGGAGAGTTAAGGAGGAGTCATCTTCATCCTCCTTGGATTCTTCAGTGAGGGACTCAACAACTGGAGTGGGTGTTGCAGTTCCTGTCCCAGACAGGGTGCTCTGCGAATCAGTTTCCTGCGAAATGGTAGGCAAGTCGCTAAGACGCCTTAGTCTCTTTCGCTTATGTGAAGATTTCTCGGGAGAATACTGCGATGGAGGAGAAGTCTTCCTCGACGTTGGATCAGGAGAAGCATCAAGGGAGGCAGCCTGAACCGGTGCATTAGTGTCCTCTTCCCTTTGTTCCGATTCATTAGATGTGCTGTCCCCCCTGAAGTCCTCCATCCCGGCCACTTTCGTGCTGCCGGCCTTCTTTTACTGGGCATACTAGGATCTGATATCCCGCAAACTGGTATGGTGTATGTTGAAATTCTGAGGAGCAGAGTTAGCATCCGCAAACCATTTACAGAAGCAGAAGCTCATACTCGAGTTTGGGGTTTTGAGCGGAAGATCAAATTTGGCTTGGGTTCCACCTGCGACGAAGTGAAACCAAGCTCGAGCTCCCTCAAGAACATTCCCAACAAAGCTTAATTCTCTATTGGGATTACCAACGTAAAGTTGATCATACCCAAACTGTCGGGCAAAACGACTCAGGTAGTAAGGTTCTATATGGCAGAGGTTTCCCAAACGAAGGACCAAATGTCCTGGGCGGATATTTATCAACTACCAGAAACATCCCGAGGATAGGGTAGTAAATTTATCAACACCAGCAGTGTCCGCGAATTCTCCCCCGTATCCAGCATTCGAAAAGTATGGGAAACATCTGAACAACTCAAAAGTTAAAAAATGACGAAGGGTTTAGCGGATCGCGGCCATGTAGCCCCCTTTCCATTGCGACCTCTCGTAGTGCTGCACTTTGGGAGCACTTAAGTCAATCTGCGAGTCTGTAAGACTCATCAAAGTAGGGCAATGTAGAACCAGCCAAACCATCAAATAAGTATAAGAGAGTTCTACACACGGATTAGGAGTCTTGATGACAGGGTCTCCTTTCTTCCTCTGCTCCTTCTTCACATTGCAGAATTTATCAGATATTCTTCTCAATCCGCTTTGGATACTGCATACCATAGCGGGCAACAAACTGAGTCGCCTACCCAATGCCAGTAGAATGGCTGGGCATACGGCCCCAATGAGTATGTTTTCCTGTGAAGGAATAACACACTTTTTCAGCCAAACCAGCAAATAACCCGCCAAGAAGGCAGGGTCAGATAAGGGTTGAAGGGTCTGATAATGAAAACTCTCAAAGGACGTCCCAGCTTTGAAAACATCCTCATCAGCTTCGGCAACATAAGCATCTGTCCTGAAACTTGCAATTCTTCTCTCAACCTCCTTTTCAGAAACTGGAGGAAGGCGAATGGAGTTCGGATTACTCCTAGAAAAATTAGGCAGAAGATATTGCAGCCACTTCTTTGGCTTCAAATTACGGGTGCCCGATGTGTGGGTGCATATATGATAATGGCAGAGCAATTCCCAGTAAGTATCATAAGCCAAAGAGTTCTGAGTCTTCAGCAGATGGAGTTCTTCTCCAGTAGGGACGTACTCTTCATACGGGACGTCTCCCATAGGCAAACCCGAGAGCTCATGCGTCTCGTGGAGGGCGAAACCCAACTCGCCTCGAGGGCAAAAAATTGTACAAGTATCAGGATTATACAATTCCAATAAAGCAAAGAAATGGAATCTGCTGGCGGGAATGCCGTGCTGAACAGCCCTGATGGTGCGATACATCCCCGCATGAAGAAGCTGATCTCTAGATGATCGCAGAAAGAAGCCAGTAAAGACCGCCCACTCTCCTTTCGAAGAACAATGAACCCATCCAGGGGGACGAAAGTCCTGAATAGGAAATTCTCTTTGTGCATTGGTAAAACGGTAAAGGAAAGTCTGCGCGATTATAGGAACCTCACCTCTGGGGAGATCGTGTTTAAGCAATCCCGGCAGCAATCTACGAAAGCTCTTCCCAGTACCACGAGGAAAAACACCTTGAGCATTGAAGCCCCCCAACAAGATACCGTCTTGTGGCCTGTTTATGTGCCAGTCCATTCGCATGGGCACAGAAAGGGACTGAAAGAATAAGAATGGATAAGATCTCTCTATATTGGGGAGAAACAAGTGGCGACCTTCAACTTGGCGAAACCACTTGTAATCGCCATCTTCCAAACCACTGTCGGGCATTGAAATATGGTCCCCAAACAAAAAGACAGGTTTGAGCGACGGAGACCGATTATCTCTTTCGAAAGATACATTGGTCATCAGCTCTCGCAATATTGAGCGAGAATGGTGGAGAATCTTGTCTTCTCTCTCTTGGTTATCTGAGGCTGTAGAATGGGGAAAGACATGACCAAATCTGAACTCTTTCTTCCTATCATAGCCGTCAGAATATCCGAAATAATGATCCTTTAGCCAAGGATTCAAGGCGTAATCAACTGCAAAAGACATTCAGATTCAGAGGTAAGAAGAAAAATGAGAAAATGGACTACCTTCCGAATTTTTTTTATTTACCTCTGATCAAGGGTTCCTGCCGAACCACTATCGAACTAGAAGTTGCTCGAGAATCTTGACGACCACTGGCAGCAGCATCAGAGGAAGAAGCTTTCTTCGGCATCCTTTACAGATGAAGAAAATCCTTCGCACAGAAAATCGAAAGCTATAGGAGATTGAAGACGAGAAGTCTAAGGAGTCCAAACGAAGAACTCAGATTTCAAATTTCTCGAGATAAGGGTAACCTCTCTAAAGTGGAGGTTATATAGCCGGTGATTTGACGGCCAAGATCTCTGAACAGACGTGATATCCGGCTTGAATCGCGTGGATACCTTTTCATTTAATGCGGCTCAGAAAAATGCCTCGAATCTGACGCCATGGGAAAGCAACTGCCTGCCAGCCTTCCCGCAAAAGTTCGCGACTCTAATACAGAGTCGGTTTCTCCTCAAAAAACGAAGTTTGCGACCCTAATACAAAGCCGCTTTCTTCTCAAAAAGCGAGAGTTCGCGACCCTAATACAGAGTCGTTTTCTACTCAAAAATGAAGGCTCGCGCCCCTAATACAAAGACGTGTTCCTTCCGAAGCGAGAGTTTGCGACCCTAATACAGAGTCGTTTTCTATTCAAAAAAATGAAGGCTTGTGCCCCTAATACAGAGACGTGTTCTTTCCGAAGCAAGAGTTCGGGACCCTAATACAAAGTTGTTTGCTACTCCAAGATGAAGGCTCGCGCCCCTAATATAGATACGTGTCCCTTCCAAAGATAGTTCGCGACCCTAATACAGAGTCGTCTTCTACTCAAAGATGGAGAGTCGCGCCCCTAATACAGAGACGTATTCCTTCCAAAACAAGAGTTCGCGACCCTAATACAGAGTCGCCTTCTACTCAAAGATGGAGAGTCACGCCTCTAATACAGAGACGTGTCCCTTCAAAAGCAAGAAGCAGTAGTGGCACTAATACAGAGTCACAGACTTCAAACAAACGCAATGGAAGTTCTAATACAGAAGATTATATCTAAAGTATTCCGAAACTTCTCAAAGAATCATGAGAGTTTTGGAAACTTTGGAGGGGGTTTTTTCGACGAAAAATTCTGGAAAAGCAAAGCAGATCCACGAATTCAGAGACAGAAGCCCGCAATTCATCGGATCCGCGAATCTAAGAAACTAAGATCCGCGATCCAGACGACGAAACAGGTTCGCGAATCTAAAACTGAGATTTGCGACACTACCCATAGTTTTTGGGTGGGGGGTTTAATACAAAGTCACCCGACCCGAACAGAAGAATTGTCATCTCGGATCGTGGGAATAACTGCCAAACGAATGCAGTGGCGTTACTTCGATCGTGGGAATAACCAACTAACGAATATGGCGGCACTTCTCGAGTAGTGAGAGTTAACGGTCGAGCAAATATGGCGGGACGTTACTCCAAGCCCCCTATAAAAGGCGGGGAGCGAAAGAGACACACACAGACAGAGACGGACGTCTTCTCCCAAAAGTTACCCCTTGTGATCAAGAGTAAAGAGCCCTTTTTCTTTTCTTTAGCCAACTGAGAGAAATTGTACGGAGTGTCAACGGAGAGCAGGATCGTCCTCCATAGCTACCTAGAAACCCAGCCTTAAACAAAGAGGGAGAGCTATCTTCCTCATCTTCTGTAAATGGAAAACCGTCCAATTGTAACCCTTTTATTGAAAAGACTTCGATATAAAGAGCGTGCAACTTTCATGGCGAACAGAAGAAATTTACGAAAGTGTTTCCCAGTGGTACGGGGAAAAGCACCTTGAGAGTTGAATCCCCCCAATAAGACGCCGTCCTGCGGCCTGTTTATGTGTCAATCCATTCGTCTGGGCACAGAAAGGGATTGGAAGAATAAGAACGGGTAAGACCTCTCCATGTTGGGGAGAAACAAGTAGTGACCCTCGATTTCATGAAGCCACTTGTAATCTCTATCTTCCAAACCACTATTGGGCACTGGAACATGGTCCCCGAACAAAAAAATGGGTTTATGTAGTAAGGACCGATCATCTCCTTCAAAGGGTACATTGGTCATCAGTTCTCGCAATGTTGAGCGAGTAGGATGGAGAATTTTATCTTCCCTCTCTTCGCTATCTTATGTCGTGCAATGCGGAAAGATGTGACCAAATCTGAACTCTTTCTTCCCGTCGTAGCCATCCGAATATCCAAAGTAATGGTCCGTAGGCCAAGGACTCAAAGTATAATCAACTGCAAAAGGCAACATTCACATTCAAAAAAAAAAAAAAATCTAAGAAAGGGTTTGACTTTCGAAAGTTATTATTACCTCCAATCAAAGGTTCCTGCCTAACCACTGTCGATCTGGAGATTGTTTGAGGGTCTTGATGACCACTAGCGGCAACACCGGAGGAGGAACGACATCTTTTGCAGATTAAGGAAATCCCCTACAAAGGTATCAAAAGTTAGAAGATGAAAAGTTTGAAGAATCCTAAGAGAAAAACTTAGATTTCAAATTTCTTGAGATAAAAATAGCCTCTTTCATGAAATCGAGATTATATAGCAGATGATTTGATGGAAAGATCTTTGGATAGACGTGATTTCTGGCCCGAATCTCATGAGTACCTTTTCATATAATGCGGCTCAGAAAACGTCTCAATTCCTACGCCGTAGAAAGCAACAGTCTTCCGGCTTTCCCACAACCAAAGCGAAAGTTTGCGACCCTAGTACAGAGTCGCGTTCCTTCCAAAATAAAAGTTTGCGATCCTAATACAGAGTCGTTTTCTTCACCAAAATGAAAGATTGCGACCCTAATACAGGGTCGTCTTCTTCACCAAAATGAAAGGTTGCGATCCTAATACAGAGTCGTCTTCTTCACCAAAATGAAAGTTTGCGACCCTAATACAGAGTCGTCTTCATCACCAAAATAAAAGGTTGCGACCCTAATACAGAGTCGTCTTTTTCACCAAAATGAAAGTTTGCGACCCTAATACAGAGTCGTCTTCTTCACCAAAATAAAAGTTTGCGATCCTAATACAGAGTCGTCTTCTTCACCAAAATAAAAGGTTGCGACCCTAATACAGAGTCGTCTTCTTCACCAAAATGAAAAGTTGCGACCCTAATACAAAGTCGTCTTCTTACCAAAATGAAAGGTTGCGACTCTAATACAGAGTCGTCTTCTTCACCAAAATGAAAGTTCACGCCCTTGATACAAAGTCGTGTTCTTTCCAAAGCAAAAGGTTGCGACCCTAACACAGAGTCGTCTTCTTCTTCACGATGCAAATTTGCGACCCTAACACAGAGTCGTATGCTTCAAGAAATGCAAATTGTGATCCTAATACAGAGTCACATTTTCCTTCAAGAATTGCAAATTGTGGCACTAATACAGAGTCACATTTTCCTTCAAAATTAGCAGATTGTGACGCTAATACAGAGTCACGTGTTTCTGCAAATGCAGCAAGTTTACGGTGCTAATACAGAGTCGTGTTCCTTTCAAAATGGGAGTTCGAAACATGGAAATAGAATCATACTCTCAGAAATATGAAAAATGGATATTCTAATACAGAATGATATATCCAAAGTATTTCAAAACTTCTCAAAGTATCATGAGAGTTTTGAAAACTTTGGAGGAGGTTTTATTGGCGAAAAATTCTGAAAAATAAAGCAGATCTGCGAATTTAGAGTTGGTGATCCACAACTCAGCAGATCCGCAAACTAAAAGATTGAGGTTCGCGACCCAGTGTTGACAGAACAGGTTCGCGAATTTAAAACTGAGATCGCAATACTACCCATAACTTCTGGGTAAGGGTTTAATATAAAATCACCTGACCCGAACAAGAGAGTTGCCACCTCGGATCGTGGAGCTAACTGTCAAACGAATGCAGCGGTGTTACTTCGATCGTGGGAGCAACCACCTGACGAATATGACGGCACTTCTCGAGTTGTGGGAGCTAATGGTTGAGCAAATAAGGCGGAACGCTACCTGATGAATATCATATATTGTATTTTTCCTCTCATATTTTATCTATTTTTGAATATAAATAAATGCTACTTGGGTATTTTTAGTGTTTTTTGCAGGTAGTCCAAATTATACAAGGAAAATGCATGAAACCAGAGTTGGACTAGGAAATCAAACGCCGAAAAGTTTCTAAAGCGGGCGAGACTACAACATCAAAGTACTGCAGGAAGTAGAAGTCAAATACAGTCAAGAAAGTGAAGAGTACAAGAGAAGATACTTCTGCAGAAGAAACTGTAGTGCAATTGCTCAAAAGTGAGCCGCTAAATATCGGCATTAACCGCTAAATAGCGGTCCATAAATGGTCTTCTCAGAGTAATTTTTGTCGTGGGCTTAACTGTAAATTGATAGGTTTTGTGGTTCTGCTAGAAATAGGGTTTTATTTCCGAGGCCTATTTGTTGGCCAACCCTTGTATTTTGATGATATTCTGGATTCTGGAATTTTTGTATGCGATTTTGCTGTTCAATAAATTTGGGGTTTTTGCTGAAGGTCGACGACCACAACACCGTGTCCAGAGGTAACCCATTGTTCTTGAGATTCTTATTTTCTTTCTGCATAGATTTGATTGCATTCTATTTAAGGTTTACTGCTTTCTAGATTAGGGTTTATGCTTTCTAGATTAGGGTTTATCATTGTATGAATTAAAATTTGATCTTCCTTAGCAAAAATCATGAGTAGCTAATTAGATCAGCTCTAGGAAGTAGATGAAGCTAAGATCCACCAGGTAATTATTTTCTAATATTTTTCTTCTTAAATAAAATTAATAAAAGCCATGATTTTTCAAATGAAAGATTAAAATATAAGGACCCGAAGTTTAGAACTTTGATAGGTTATACTTGAATTAGGATTCTTGATAATCTATGCTTAGTTAGGGATTGGGGTTGCTGGTTTTGTCTTTTTATTTGAATTATCTAAAAGATTTAGTTTATTTTTATATGAAGTAGCATCTTTTGATGAGCTATACTTGCACAACACTTGATAGCTCATACTTAGGGCACTTTACGTAAAAATTAAACTAAAAAACTAAAATTTTTATGATTGAAGAAAATAGTAGAAGTAAGAACATGGTTGGAAATTAGTGGATTCTATATCCTAGGCTACTTAGATTAATCTGACCGCAACTTAGAACCTTTGGTTAGTCCGGTGAACTATAGAGAAAGTAAGAACGCAGAAACACCCTAGATCTCTGTGAGACGACCTGTACAGCGCTACAACGACACTATGCGCTTGCAGTAAATATAACACATCAAGTTTTTGGCGCCGTTGCCGGGGATCAACGGTGTTCTTCTTACTTTTTCTAGCATTTTACGGGTTAACAGTATGTGTGAGTGTGCAGGAAATAGAAAGTGCAGATACAGGAAGATTAAAAGTATTAGAAGAGCCTCTTGACCAAGTGGAAAAAAAAGCCGAAATCCAATTCCCTAGGTTAGCCGCTATTCAGCGGTTTGAACCGCCATTTGGCGGTCAAACAGGTACTTTCTGAAACCCAATTTTCTCTGTTTCTGTATTTTTGTTTCCTGGTTGTGTAGCAAAATTAGAAAAAAAAAAACAAAAACAAAAACATAGAACATTAGAAACAGTAAAAATCACATTTTTATTTGATCATATCATTCCACCGTTTTATCTCTCCACCACACCCCACTTCTTGCACTAATTTAGGAAGTTCACGCATACACTCATGGTCGCTGGTTCATTCCACATTGGACCCGTGATTAATTTGGTTGACTTGTAAGATCAGATTTGTTTATGGGAGACAAGATGGACCAGCCGATTCCGATCCTTCAGGATCGATGTTACCCGTTACGTACATCATTACCATCTTGCATCAAACTTCCACACGTAGTGGGTAATCACTATGAATTAAAACCGCAGTACATTAGTATGCTTCCCAAATTCACTGGTTCTGATTCAGAAAATGCATATCTCTTTATCAGTGAATTTCAAGAAGTATGCGTAATGATTAAACTGCAAAACTTATCGGAGAACGCAATTAATCTTCGCTTCATCCCTTTTGCACTTAAGGATAATGCCAAGAAGTGGTTGTACAGTATGCCTACTGATTCAATCACTACTTGGAATGAATTCGTTACAGTGTTTCTCAAGAAGTATTATCCTATGCACAAAACGGCAAGAATCAGAAATCAAATAAATCAATTCCGTCAAGTGCCAGGAGAACCCTTCTGGAAATACTTAGAACGATTTTAGGACTTATTAGCTCAGTGCCCCCACCATGCAATAGAAAAATGGCGGTTGTGTCAAATCATATACGAAGGATTTGATTACACATCCCAAACTCTTCTGGAATCCATGTGTCAAAGGGAGTTTATGAGAAAAAACGAGGATGAAGCATGGGACTTTCTTGAGGACTTATCATGGAAGACTATGCAGTGGGAGAGTTCCACTGAGAAGCCCAGTATATCAACTTCTGCTAATAAGAGTGGGATCCATAGCGTCGACAGCTCTATAGCTGCTGAAGCAAAGATCGCAGCCCTTATTAGAAGAATTGAGGTACTGGAGACTCCTAGTGCTCAGTCTCCACCAGTGGGTCAAGTGAATCAACTCCAAAGTCCCACATGCTTTAATTGCGGAATTCCCAATCACGTTATGGAGGAGTGTCCATTGTTAGTAAATCCTATGGGTCCCACACTTGAGCAAGCTAACGCTATGTATCAAAGACCCGTTAATAATCCATACGCTCCGACATACAACCTTGGTTGGAAGAGCCATCCAAATCTCTCATGGGGTCAAGGGCAATATCAGGGAGCCCCGAACTCCAACATGCAGCCTCCAACCGCTGGTCTGTTCCTAAGACCAAATATGGGTGCTTATCAACACCCAAATGCTTCAAACCATGGGAACAACCAGAATAGACCACCTACACCAAACCATTCATATCCACAACAGGGGTCTAATAATGATCAAGAAAAGCGACTTCAATCACTTGAGAAGAATGTTGAAACTCTTCTCAAGTCTCAGTCCAACCTTGACACATACATGCAGAATCTTATGAAAGTATCAACTAATTTCATTCAAAGAACAGATCAGCACATGCTCATAAACTCTCAATCTATTAAGAGTGTAGAGCAGCAGGTTGGACAACTAGCAAATCAAATGAGTGAACGTGGTAAGGGTACTTTTGCAAGTCAACCCATAACAAATCCTAATGCCAGTTCCTCAAATTTGAATCAGTCGCATGTCAACCAAATTAATGCCATTCACACACTTCGATCTGGCAAACTGGTTAACAATCACGTAGCCATGCCACCTGATTCCACTCCTATTGTACGGCAAGCTACACTCCCTGATACCACGATTCCATCACCACCTCATGATTCATCATCATCATCCCACGATCTACCCACTAGCACGACAGAAGAATCTGATCCTTCTAATTCTGATCCTCTTATTGACCATACTTATAAGCCAAAGGCTCCCTATCCAAATCGATTGAAGAAAAATTCTCCTCAGGTGGAGCACATGCTTGAGTTATTCAAGCAAGTTAAGGTCAATGTTCCTCTTCTTGATGCAATCCAACAAGTACCTGCTTATGCAAAATTCTTAAAGGATTTATGCACAAAGAAGAGAACAATCAATGTTCCAAAGAAAGTCTTCTTAGCTGCTAACATATCTAGCATCCTCTCTCAGTCAGCACCTGTAAAGTATAAAGACCCTGGAAGTCCTACTGTCTCCTGCACTATAGGGACTACAGTGATTGAAAGGGCTTTACTAGATTTAGGAGCAAGTGTCAACTTGCTTCCTTATTCAGTATACCAGCAGTTAGGACTGGGAGAGTTGAGACCTACAAGGATTACGTTACAGCTAGCTGATAGATCTGTAAAGACACCTATGGGAGAGATTGAGGATGTCTTGATTAAGATTGGGGAGTTTATCTTCCCAGTTGATTTCATAGTCCTCGAAACTCAACCTGTGGTGAATCCACACCATTATGTCCCAGTTACTTTAGGACGTCCATTCTTGGTCACTTCCAATGCTATTATCAATTGCCGGAGTGGATCGATGAGACTTTCCTTTGGAAATATGACACTTGACTTGAATATATTCAATTTAGGGCGCCAACCAAGTGATCCACATGACGAGCCCCTAGAAGTGAATATGATCTAAGGGTTGTCTAGTGAACACCAAGAGGAGAAATTCTTTGTTGAGCTGAATGGTTTAGTTGATAAGAGTGTATTCTTGGAGACGCTCGATGAATCATCTAATTATGTATCTTCCACTCAATGGAAACTTCCACCTGAGCCATTGATGACTGAACCACGAGTTCAGTTACGACCATCTATTGAGTGTCCACCTGAGCTTGAGATGAAGGCCTTTCCGAGTCATCTCAAGTATGCTTTCTTGGGTGAACACGACATACTACCAGTCATTATCTCTGCAGAATTGATTGACGCTCAGGAAGAAAAACTCATATCAGTGTTGAAAGCACATAGGGAATCCATAGGCTGGAGTATGGCCGATATTAAGGGGATAAGTTCTTCTATAGTGCAACATAGAATTCATTTGCTAGACAATGCACAACCTACAAGAGATCCTCAGCGTAGGTTGAATCCGGTAATGAAAGAAGCTGTGAGGAAAGATATTCTTAAGTGTCTTGACAATGGGATTATCTATCCTATCTCTGATAGCGCATGGGTAAGCCCAGTTCAAGTAGTAGCTAAGAAGTCCGAAATCACTGTAGTCAAGAACGATGCAAATGAACTTATCCCGATGCGTTTGCAGACAGGATGGCGAGTCTGCATTGATTATAGGAAGTTTAATGCTGCAACTAGGAAGGACCATTTTCCCTTACCATTCATTGATCAGATGTTAGAACGGTTGGCCGGACATGAGTTCTATTATTTTCTAGATGGATACTCTGGTTACAACCAAATTCCCATCACTCCGGAGGATCAAGAAAAGACCACGTTCACATGTCCATTCGGCACCTTTGCATACAGACACATGCCCTTTGGGTTATGCAATGCACCTGCCACGTTCCAAAGGTGCATGGTAAGTATTTTCTCTGACATAGTTGAACGATTTCTTGAAATTTTCATGGATGATTTTCCTATCTTCGGAGATTCATTCCAAGAGTGTCTGCATCATCTAGAGTTAGTTCTCACACGTTGTAATGAGAAGCATTTGATACTCAATTGGGAAAAATGCCATTTTATGGTCAAAATGGCATAGTGCTAGGGCATGTCATCTCGAAGAATAGTATCGAGGTTGACAAAACCAAGGTAGACCTCATCAATAATCTGTCACCTCCGCGATCAGTGAAAGATATATGATCCTTCCTTGGTCATGCTGGTTTTTATAGAAGATTTATCAAAGACTTTAGCACAATTGCTAGGCTTTTGACACATTTACTAGCCAAGGAAGTACCATTCAATTTCACGCCTGATTGTCTAAGAGCATTTGAGCAGCTCAGGAAGGCGCTGACCACCACTCCTATTATTCATGCGCCAGACTGGAGCTTACCCTTCGAGCTCGTGTGTGATGCATCTGATTACGCTATCGGTGTCATCCTTAGTCAACGTATTAATAAGCAGCCACATGTGATTTACTATGCAAGTAGAATACTTAATGACGCCCAGTTGAACTACTCTACCACAGAGAAAGAGCTTCTGGCAGTCGTCTTTGCACTTGAAAAGTTCCGTTCCTATTTGATTGGATCACGAATTACAGTATACACTGATCACGCTGCTTTGAAATACTTGTTAACCAAGAAAGATGCAAAAGCAAGGCTTATTCGATGGATCCTCTTGCTACAAAAGTTTGATCTTGAGATATTAGACAAAAAAGGTGCGGATAATTCAGTAGCTGATCACTTGTCTCGTTTGCCCAACGCTCCAACTAATTTGTGCCCCATAAATGAATCATTTCCTGATGAGCAACTGTTTGCATTGATGCACGAACCATGATTTGCTGACATTGTGAACTATCTTGTGACTAAGGAGATTCCGTCCCATTGGTCCAAGCAGGATCGATATAGTTCTTATCCCAAGTAAAATTCTTTTACTGGGATGAACCATATCTGTTCAAATGTTGTCCAGACCAAATCATACGTCGATGCATACCTAACGATGAGATACAAAGTGTCCTCTCTTTTTGTCATGATCTAGCTTGTGGAGGACACTTTGGTCCCTGGAAAACGGCCGAAAAGGTATTGCATAGTGGTTTCTATTGGCCAACTATTTTCAAAGACGCCGTGGAATATTGCAAAGCATGCACACGATGCCAATTCGTCGGCAAAATTTCACGGCGCAATATGATGCCTCTGCAACCCATCCTTGAGGTCGAAATCTTTGATGTATGGGGTATAGATTTTATGGGACCGTTACCTAACTCATTTGGAAACCAATACATATTAGTTATTGTTGATTATGTTTCCAAATGGGTAGAGGCAATGCCACAAAATCGAATGACAACAAAGTAGTTGTCAAGTTTTTGAAAGAGAATATATTTTCTCGATTTGGCGTTCCTCGAGCTATTATTAGCGATAATGGTACCCATTTCACCAACCGGTCATTTGAGGCGCTTATGCGGAAATATTCCATTACCCACAAGTTAGCCACACCATATCATCCGCAAACTAGTGGGCAAGTGGAAGTTTCCAATCGCCAAATCAAACTGATTTTGGAGAAAACAGTGAATCATAATAGAAAAGATTGGTCTTGTAAGCTAGCTGATGCATTATGGGCTTACCGTACTGCTTACAAGACTAATCTAGGCATATCTCCATATCATTTGATATTTGGAAAAGCGTGTCATCTACCGATGGAGCTTGAGCATAAAGCTTTATGGGCAATCAAATTTCTAAATTTTGAGCTCGAAAAAGCTGGCGAGCAGCGGAGATTACAAATTAATGAGATTGATGAGATAAGACGGGACGCATATGAGAGTGCCAAGATTTGTAAAGAGAAAACAAAACTGTCTCATGACAAAGCAATCATTCGCAAGTCATTTGCACCTGGACGAAAAGTTCTCTTATATAATTCGAGGCTACATTTATTCCTAGGAAAATTGAGGTCAAGATGGAGTGGACCGTACATAGTACGGACAGTGCACCATCACGGTGCAGTTGATCTCGAGGATCCTAAAAATGGTAATTTATTCAAAGTAAACGGTCACAGATTAAAACCATTTTTAGAACCTCGACTGAGCGATAACATAGAGGTCGTGACACTTTACGATCCAATCTATGCATAAAGGCATGTAGTCATGCGTATAATAGCATGTATATTATGTTACTAACGTGATGCAGGGTTTTAAAGCAAAATTAGGGAAAGATAAGGAGCTGACGGTAATTTGCCATCCCTATATATACCCAAGCAGCCCTCATCTTCCCCCAAATCATTTCTTCCAAAACCCTAGCTGCCCCCCCTTCCTTTCTCACTTCCTCCTTTGGTTTTTGTTTCTCTCTTTGCAGGATAGTGTAGGATCTTCAACTTTTCTTCGACCAGAGGTGCTTCAAAGGTCCATATCACCAGAGTAGACAATCACCCCGAAGCTCTCGGCCAGCCGCGAACACCAAGCCGCCAAACCGCGGTTTCCACCGCTATTCAGCAGTCAAATTGTGGAGTTTCCCCCTGAAACTTCGGGGGAGGTACTACTTCTATCTTCTACATTTACTGTGTTGATCATATTGCAAATTGATAATTACAGTACGATATCATGGGTAGATTTGTTTGTGAGAAGTTTTTTGGAGAAATTTTTGAGGCATTTAGTGTTTATTTTGCCGCTGCAATCGAAACTCTGGGTTGGAATTACCTCATTTATTCATCTAATGCATTCTACATCCCAGAGTTGGTGGAGGAATTTTATGCGAGTTTTTGAGAAATCCGACATTTCGGACGATCACAAAACCATAAACCTCCATTGGCGCGGCCAATTATATGAAATGAACGCAGCGGCCATCTCGGCTTCTACGGGTATCTTCCTTCACACCGAGAATCACACTCCCGGTAGGATTGAGGATTATCTTACACGGATGGGCCCAAACTGTAAAATAACACTTGATAAAGGGATCAGCAGCAAGACACTTTATCGCAATATTCACGCAACTTGCCGCTGGGTCAACACTAATATTATGGGCATTACACATATGTCGTCTTTTTACATGCCCACACTTTATATTATTGACTGTATTATGCGTCAAGATTATCACTTCTGTATGTGCACACAACTACTCGACACTATTATTGATGCTAAGATGCGGTCGAGAACTAGTTTGCTTTTGCCGTGTTTAATTACACAGTTGTGTCGCAAGTTTATATATAGTGCCGAATTTGACGCATACGCACCCTCACGCATGTTGATCACTACCGAACATATTTCAGTGACATATCATGCTGCTGTTCCAGAAGATTGGAACAGACATGCTGATAACGAAAATATATATGCTACTGACTTGACACAAGAGGAGGAGGATGATGCCTTCTTTGACCAAGACTTGCCAGCTGATCCCACTGAGCAAATCAACGTCGTCTGGCAAGGTCTTGGAAAAATTTGGCACCGGTTGAAACAGATTGATAGGGGTGAGTTTTTTACAGCACGAGCACGTCCTGCACCTGGTGAGTCTGGTAGAAAGCAAAGAGGACGACACCAATGATTTGTGTATGAGGGCATACACAAGTTTAGGTGTGGGGGAGTGTATTAGGAGATTTTTATTTTATTTTATTTCTTTTTTAGGATTTTTAGGATTTTATTTTTATTTTTTTAGATTTTTGGGTTTCTTTATTTTACACTTTGGGTAGTTTTTAGGGTGACCAACAAAAAGATTAAAAAGATAAAAAAAAATTATTTTCATCAATAGATCAAACTAATTACAGATAAAGGAATAAAATTTAGATTTGAAATTGGATATGAGAGTAGATTGGACGATACACTTTGAATTTTATGAAAAAAAGATTAAAATCCGAAAAATAAATATCGCTAACAGTAGTTTTGAGGCAATTATACATCTATTTTTCACTTCACAATAGTTTATTAGGTTAAGGATAAAGATAATAACGAATGAGTAAGTCTTCTCTCTCTAAAAAAAAAGTGAGAATAAAATAATGGGGTGCGCCTGGTATTAAGGCAATAGCCTCAAGAGTGAAAAAAAAAGAGAGTATGATCCAAGTAATCGGGTATTTTGCACCTAAGCAAGCGTGAATATTCGCATGAAAGGTAAAATATTCTTAAAAAGAAAAAAAAAAGAGTATGAACTAAGTAATCGGGTATTTTGCGTATTTATCTATTTTTGTATATAAATAAATGCTACTTGGGTATTTTTAGTGTCTTTTGCAGGTAATCCAAATTATACAAGGAAAAGACATGAAACCAGAGTTGGACTAGGAAATCAAACGCCGAAAAGTTTCTAAAGCGGGCGAGACTACAACATCAAAGTACTGCAGGAAGTAGAAGTCAAATACAGTTAAAAAAGTGAAGAGTATAAGAGAAGATACTTATGCAGAAGAAACTGTAGTCAAATTTCTCAAAAGTGAGCCGCTAAATAGCGGTATTAGCCGCTAGATAGCGGCCCATAAGTGGTCTTCTCAGAGTAATTTTTGTCGTGGGCTTAATTGTAAATTTATAGGTCTTGTGGTTCTGCTAGAAATAGGGTTTTATTTCCGAGGCCTATTTATTGGCCAACCCTTGTATTTTGACGATATTCTGGATTCTGGAATTTTTGTATGCGATTTTACTGCTCAATAAAGTTGGGGTTTTTGCTGAAGGTCGACGGCCACAACACCGTGTCCAGAGGTAACCCATTGTTCTTGAGATTCTTATTTTCTTTCTGCATAGATTTGATTGCATTCTATTTAGGGTTTACTGCTTTCTAGATTAGGGTTTATCATTGTATGAATTAAAATTTGATCTTTCTTAGCAAAAATCATGAGTAGCTAATTAGATCAGCTCTAGGAAGTAGATGAAACTAAGATCCACCATGTAATTATTTTCTAATATTTTTCTTCTTAAATAAAATTAATAAAAGCCATGATTTTTCAAATGAAAGATTAAAATATAAGGACCCGAAGTTTAGAACTTTGATAGGTTATACTTGAATTAGGATTCTTGATAATCTATGCTTAGTTAGGGATTGGGGTTGCTGGTTTTGTCTTTTTATTTGAATTATCTAAAAGATTTAGTTTATTTTTATATGAAGTAGCATCTTTTGATGAGCTATACTTGCACAACACTTGATAGCTCATGTTTAGGGCACTTTAAGTAAAAATTAAACTAAAAAGATTAAATTTTTATGATAGAAGAAAATAGTAGAAGTAAGAACATAGTTGGAAATTAGTGGATTCTATATCCTAAGCTACTTAGATTAATCCGACCTCAACCTAGAACCTTTGGTTAGTCCAGTGAACTATAGAGAAAGTAAGAACGCAGAAACACCCTACATTCCTGTGAGACGACCTGTACAGCGCTACAACGATACTGTGCGCTTGCAGTAAATATAACACATCACTACCCTAGAACCCCTATAAAAGGCAGGGGAGCGAAGGAGAAGGCACAGAAAATGGGGAGGGATCAATCATCTTATTCTTGAATTACCTCTTGTGATCAAGAATTCAGGGCTTTTATCCTTCTAGCCAACTGAGAGACATTGTGCGGAATGTCAACGGAGAGCAAGATCGTCCTCCACAGCTACCTCAGAACACAGTTTTAAATAAAGAGGAAATTCATTTTCCTCATCTTCTGTAAACGGGAAACCATTAAATTATAATTCTTTATTGAAAATTCTCAATAGAGTGTCATTTACAATTTTTATGGCGGACATATATATGTATGTATATGTATATGTATATCTGCATATGTATATTGATGAGTGATATATATTGCATATTTATAACTTTCATATTACCTATTTTTGTATATAAATAATGCTACTCGGGTATTGTTAGTGTGTTTTTCAAGAATTTTATTCGTATAAGGAGACGACATGAAATCAAAGTTGGAGTAGGAAATCAAAGTCCGAAAAGTTTCTAAAGTGGGCGAGACTACGATGTTGTAGAGACTCAAAGTCGAATACAGTCAGGAAAGTTAAACATACAAGAAAAGAGTTTCGCCAGGAATGTTTCACATACTTTAGCCACCAATTGGTGGTTTTCCCTGCCAAATAGTGGCCCAAAGTGGGCCCCAATATCTGAGTTTTCTCCCGTGGTTTCGTTGTAATTTTGTAGTTTCACAATTGTATTAGAATTGAGTTTGGTTTTTCGAAACCTATATATTGGTCGTATCCTTATATTCTAAAAAAAATCCTGTAAGTTTTGTATTCGTTTTAAATTAATAAAATTAGGGTTTTGCTGAAGGGTGACGGCCACAATACCGTGCTCCAGAGGTAAGCCATTGTTTTTAGATCTTTACTTGCTTTTTAGATAGAGTTAATTGCTTTCTAGTTTAGGTTTTATTACTTTCTAGATTATGGTTAACCATATTTATGAATAAAAATTCGATTTTACTTATTAGGAATATGAGTAGCTAATTTTCTTTAGCCCTAGAATGTAGATGAAGTTAGTTTAATAGATCTAATATGGATTTATTTATTTTCTACCTAAAAAGAAATAAAGTTATGATTTTTCTATAAATTAATAAAAGATAGAGTTCTCAAATCATAAATTTTTGATAGATTATGCTTAATTAATGTTTTGATAATTTATACTTAGATGAAGTTTGAAATTCTTATTCTTTGTTTGTTTTCAGAATTATCAATAAAGATTTTGTTATAAATAAATTGAATTGAGTAAACTTGTAAATCTAAATTTTTTGATAGGTTATACTTAAGTTCGGTATTTTGATAGCCTATGCTTAGATTAGCGTAAGTTTATTTTCTTTTGTTTATAAGATTTTCTACTCGATATGATTTGTTTTTAAGAAAGGTGTTATTTTTGATGATCTATACTTGCACATCACTTGATAGGTCATACTTAGAGCACTTGATTAAAATTAAATTAAAAGATCACATTTTTAATATGTTACTTAACCGAGCATAATTAAAAAGTTAGAAAGAAAGAGAAAATTCATTGTTAGGCTATTATTCTAATAGATTCGAAATCCTAGGCTAATCTCTAGAATTTAGAACCAATTTTTCCTCAATTTATAAATTCTTAGTTAATCCACTAAAACTAAAGAAATAGTAAGAATCGTAAAACACCTAAGATCTCTGTGGAACGACATGTAAAGCGCTACAATCGACATTATACGCTTGCAGTTAAAATATCACATTATATATGTATATATGTATATATATGTATATGTATGTGTGTGTATATATATATATATATATATATATATATATATATATATATATATATATATATATATATATATATATATATATATATATATATATATATATATATATATATATATATATATATATATAGATATATATAGAGAGAGAGAGAGAGAAATGGAAATGAGCTGATAGCTCACGCAAATTAGCTGAGCTGCAGTTCATTATCACTATCTCTAATAAATTTGTTTAAAAAAAATTTCTTTTGGATTATGATCTCGACCCCCTAGGGTTCACTCATACCCAACTTCTTGGGTTTTAGTTTTGATTTGGTTCTCCATCAAGCTAACACAAAATTAACGATTTTCAATGAATAAAACATTTTGTATGCACTTGATGAAAGGGTAAATGAAATAAAAAATTTATGAAATTTAATCTGAAATAAGTTAAAGAGATAGAGATAGTAATTGTTAAAAAAAAATTGAAGAAAAATCATTGGATCATTACAGTTTTGCTGCTAACTCACGTAACTTTTTCTGATCTGGCGGCTCACCTACAGTAATCCCATATATATATATATATATATATATATATATATATATATATATATATATATATATATATATATATATATATATATATATATATATATATATATATATATATATATATATGCGCGCGCGCGCGCACACACATATATATAGACACACATATGTGTGTGTGTTTGTGTGTGTATATATTTATGTGTGTGTGTATACACCACCGTTTTATTTTTTTAAAGTCGTTATGGTAAACCAAGGCTCCCGTGTTCAATTAATAATAACCAATACAAAAACTACTAAAACTATTGGTAAAAATAAAAATGTGTACTCATGTGCTTAAAATATTAATAAGAACCAATACCAATAGTACTAAAATTATTCATCATCTCCGATGTATATCTAAGGACTTGTACTACAATTAGGAATGTAAATGAATATAAATAATCTAAACCGATTTTTTTTTTTCTGTTTTTTGTTATATTGGTAAAAATGAAAATCCTACCCAAGCGTTTAAAATATTAATAAGGATTGATACGAATAATACTAAACTTATTCATAGATGTAGTGGATATCGAAATGTCTGAATACATGCATAGCTAAATAATTAGGAATGTACCGAGTTTTTACCCATCTCATTTATTGATTATGGACATCCATAACCTAAGTCAATGCCTTCTAATTCAGCAAAAAAAAAAAGGGTTTTTACATATATGTTCCTTAAATCTTTAAAAATTAGAATTTAGTCATCTAATTTTTCATATTTATAATTTAGTCCCCAAATCCTTTAAATTACTATAATTTAGTCTCAACCATATTTTTTGTCCGAAATTTCCGTTATACTCCTTAATTACTTCACTTTAGTTCTCCCTTCCTTCTTCCCCCTCTCTTCCTCTTCTTATTGGGTTTCCCTCTCCAATTTTCTCCTCTCTCTCTCTCCTCTTCTTATTGGATTTCCTGAGTTACTTCACTTTTAAAATTAATTGAGAGGGAAGAGAGAGAGGAAAAGAATGAAGAGGGGAAGCCAATAAGAATAGGAAGAGAAGAGGAAGAACTAAATTAAAGTAATTCATGGGTATAACTGAAAATTCAGGCCAAATATGATTGGGAGACTAAATTGTGCTAACTTAAAGGATTTGGGGGACTAAATTATAAATATGAAGATTTGGGAGACTGAATTCTAATTTGGATTAATTACAGTCAAACCCCCTGTAGTATTGGGGACCACCCCTGAAGTTTGAAACTCTCAAAAAACTCGCTCAACTGTTAACACTATTAGTGAGGGTTAGTTATTTTCACTATCATTTTTTTACTAAAGTGCACGTACCTCAAATTTTTATTATACCCTCATCCCTCTCTTTAAGCAGCACACACTCTCTCTCTCCTCTCTCTCTCATCTCTCCCCCTCTATCCCTCTCTCTCTCAGTCACTCCTGAGAGAGAGAGATAGAGAGGGAGAGACAGAGAGGAGAGAGAGAGTGTGTATGTGTGTTTGTTAAAGAGAGGGATGATGGTAGAATAGGAATTTGAGAGATAAGAGTGCATTTTAATAAATAAAAAAAAAGTGAAAATAACTAACAGTATTAACAGTCCGGAGGGGTTTTTGAGAGTTTCAAAGTTCAGAAGTGTTAAGTTACACACCTCCAATACTACCGAGAGTCTGACTGTAATTAACCCTTCTAATTTTTAAAGATGTAAGATACAGATATGTAAAAACCCAAAAAAAAAAAAAAAAAAAAATCAGAACCGAAACTATTTTTTTAGGATAAACGTTGGGTAATAGTCTCCCTGCGCTTCACTAAAACGAGACATTCTAATCATATAGCTTAATAAATAATAGAGTCCCTCACTGAAATGGGGATTTCAATAGTAAACAAAGACAGAAAGAAAGGAGAAGAGGGGAAAAAAAAACAGTCCGGGCCTCCAAGCAGGATATCCCCAGAGTCCGAGTGCATGGACGTCCCATGCTAGGATCCATAGGCTCCTTGGTCCGGCTCTTGTAGGCTCATCCCCTCGACTGTATTGTTATCGTAGTTGACCAAATGGCCGTCGAGCTAGCTCCAGTCTATGCATAGGATAACGAGGGTTAGGTCTCTTAGGGGTTATGAGTTCTTCCTCCACCGTAAGAGTACCTGTGATCCAAAAAAAGAAAAAGAAAAATATCAACTGTCGCATGGCAAAAGAAAACGGAGAGTTTCCTAAGGAGCACACCATTTTTCTCAGTGAACCTAGTTCTCGACTTTCAGTCCGATCAAAATTTTACTAACTCCTTTGGAAACTCCGAAAAAAACATGTATAGCATTGTTATTGAAAATTTTGTTGTTTTTCTCCGACTAAATATACCTCAAGATTGCAGCAAGGGAAGCGCATGCTCCACCACCGGACAGTGTGTGTTGGAACTCTGCGTCCAAAGGTTTGCATTGTTAATGGTCCTAACAACATGGTCAAACCTAGAAGTTCTGCCAGGACCCGAGAAAGAATCCAAACCATTTAGCAAAATTATATTTAATAGGGTTAACTACACTCGGATTCTTGTAATATGGAGAGTATAAATTATCATCCCTAAAATTTAAAATTCTCAATTAAACTTTTTGGACCACATAAAAAATATCTCGAGTTTCTCTATCGGTTTTTTTTTTTTATAGTACAGAAAGTCTAAGTGAGAGTTTTAAAGTTTAAAAATGATAATTTATACATCATTCATATTACAGAAAATCTAAATATAATTAATCCTATTTAATATGAACACATAGCTTGCAGCTTCCTCTGCCCGCCCTGTGACATAAATAACATCTCTTTGGATACACTGTCCCCTTCTTTGAAGTTTATCCTATATGATTATAGACTCACAGGCCAACATGCAGCCACAAAAAAGTTTTTATTTTCAAAGGAGCCTTTGCCTGCCAGATCAGTTTGACTGGCGCAAAAGGAAGGGAATTTCCAAAGTAGAACAGCCTCTTTTTTTTTTTTTTTTTTTTTTTTTTCTCTCTCTCTCTCTCTCCTCTAGTGAGCCCACCTTTTTCTATTGAAAAAAGAAAAAAAAAAATTCTTAGTAAGCACATCTAAAATTTCAAAAACTATCATATCATATTTTTCTTCCAACATTGCAGTAAGTTTTGGAGTAGACAATCTGATCATCTACGGTAGATCCAGGCCCGGATCCACCTTATCGGATCGAGCTGTCTAGCCCGAATCAAAGAGACCATATAGTGATCCAAATCTATTTTTCTTACTTCGCTCTTCAATGTCATTTGCGATAGCTCCTTCACTGCAAGGTCGCACGTATGGCATTACTCTATTCATATAACACGAGCTTAGAATCTACAATATGAAGCAAAAACCCAAATTAAAATCAACAAAAAATTATAGTTTTCCCCCAACAAAAAAAAAGTCCCAAATTTACAGACTCTAACGCAAATAATCTCATCGATAAAGATGATGATGTTGTTGCTGGAGATGGCCGACTGATCGGAGATATACATGAACTCCTTTTTGAGAGAGTGGACGTAAATTTCCTTGTCGATCATCGGAATGAGGAAGTGGATCCCTCCATCTAAGGTTTTGTGGTATTTTGGGTCGAAGTCGTCGTGGCAGCCGGTTCTGAAGTGACGGAGGGGGGCGGCTACGGTGGAAGGATAATGGCTGTGGAGAAGATGAAAGAGAAAGAGAGCAAGAGGTTGAACATAAAGGCATTTTTGTCCTAAAATTTAAATGACAAAACTGTAAATAAAAACAAATTTTTAAGTGAGCTCCCTAGCAAAAATGATGCGTCCATCTAGAAACTCCAAAAAGGAACCTCCTCGGAAGAAATAATCTTGTTGTATCAGAATCTGGTTGGTTCCAACTCCATCTCGATCGGAGTGTCAGTTTGGGATCCAATTTTAGATATGTTCAATAGTTCTTTGTAAAAATTAAGCATCTCACAACCTCAGCAAAACTAAATATATACGTTCAGATTATATATATATAGTAGTGTTAGTTTGAAGGCTCCCCGCCTAAAGACATCTCGGACCGATACATCCAGAACCAAAACTCTTGTAAACTTGCAATCAAGAAAAGATGGGAGAGAGAAGAAATTAATTCATAATAATATTGATCGATCTAATTAATTAAACATAATTAACTAATCAAAGATTGACGAAGAAAATAAATACCCCTCTCTCTTCTCTAAGCCTCCAACTTCCCATCTCTAGCGCCGCCCCATGACTCACAAACCGATTGCTCCGGCTCGGCGATGGCTAGCATATCGACCATCGGCTGCACCACAAGGATCCCTTCGCCGACCACCACACAAACCAACACTGCGACATATGATATCAACTCGAGCACCTGTGACATGGTGAGGTTGGGACTCCACAGTAATGACAATGCTAGCGATACTACTTGCACGGATAATGTCGCCACCACCGCACCCACCAGCAAATATAACCTCACCCTCAACTTGTTATTGATCACCACCGTGGCAGCATTCAAGCATGCCGAGATGAATAAAGGGATGTAGATCGCGCCAAGGAGGGCGAGCAGCACCGTGGTGTGGAGGTGGTGCGTACAGCGACGGTCGATGGATGTTGACTTGCCCGTCGTCACCGGAGTCAGAGTCCTGGAAGAGAGGAATACGAGGAGGGCTTGGAGAATGAGGAAGGGGAGAGCGGCAAGGATGGAGATAGAGAAGGCGAAGGTGACGGAGAGGGAGGAGGATGACGACGTCTTGACGGAAGCGCGGAGGAGAGAGAGGAGGGTGGCGAAGAATGCAGGCTGAGCGAAGGAGTGGGAGGCAAGGGAGTGGGCATTGCAGAGGAAGAACGGGGGGAGACGAAGGAGCTCGGAGAGGGATAGGATGGAGGCAAAGAGGAGGAGGAGGAGACGGACCGGCCAGAGAGAGTTCTGCAGGTGTAGGAGGAGACTGAGGCGGCGGCGACGAAGAGAGTGGCGAGGGGAGGGGGAGGAGCGGTGGAAGAGAAGGACGAACACGGCGGCAACAAAAGTGGACAGGAGGTGAAGGCAGGCCAGATTGAGGATGGCGAGGTCATAGGACGAGTAGTGATCAGACGACAGCGAGGAGGGCAATAACGACGACAACGAGCTACTCATCTCATTCTGTATCTATCTAATCTCATTGATCGGTTATTGGTAGGGCCGTGGAGATTTTGGTGCAAGAAGGAGGGATGAGAACAATTGAATTTATTGGTAGGGCCGTGGAGATCGGCGGTGGATGCAAATTGGATTTAACATATTTATTGAGAGGATGCTTCCTTTATGAATATGGGGATGAATAACAAAACTATTCATAGTTAATGAGCCCAAAATTTTTAGAGAAGAAGTTAATGTGCTGACTTAGACAAAAAAAAAAAAAGTAAGCTTGTCCGATTTTAGTCCACAAAATAAGAAGAAGTTAGATGAAAACACATTCTTCAGTTTTTATTTTTTTGACCAAGTCACATCTCTTATTTTCCTCTCTCTCTCTCTCTCTCTTGTTTTGCTGTTCTGAGCAATTGAAAACCATTCCCCATCATTTTCTTATTTCTTGTTGGCGGCCCTATTTCCACTGTCTCCTCTCTCCTACACCCGGGTGGTTCAAAAAAACTATTGTTCCACGGTTAAAATACAAAATAATTTTCCTCCATCCTCTCTACAACTTCGGTTCTAAATTTTGGTACAGTGAAAGGTTATTTCAACACATTATCAGAACAACTCAGCTTCAATTCATGTCGGGAGTATATTTAATTGCGGGTTTTAAAAAAAAAATTATACTATAGCGTAAAGCCTAAGTTTCTGTCCAAAATTGGATGTGTTAAAATACAAAATAATTTTCCTCAACTCTCACCGCATCGCCATCGTCCCCTCGTTCTCTAATTTCCAATCAGTGGCTCCATCTCTATCATCTCCTCTTTTTTCTCGGTGACGACACGTGGCGTCACTCAAAAGGTGATTAAGAAAGTTCTTTTATTTGTTATTTTAAGTATTGTCATGTGTAATAATTATATTGGGCCACCTAAGCGACGGTAAAGAAACTCCCTACACCATCAGTGAATTTTTCATTTTCTCATATATATATATATATATATATATATATATATATATATATATATATATATATATATATATATATATATATATATATATATATATATATATATATATATATATATATATATATATATATATAACCCGAACTATAGAGTTCATGTCGTATATATGATAAATATGTTACTTGTGGCCGAAACTATTATTTTAATATAAATATGTGAGCAAATATAAAAGGGATGTTATTTTTGAAAAATTCTAATTGATCAAAGATTTTCTTAACTGCAGCAGCAGTCATGATAATTTTTTTTAATGCTTGCATTAGCAAATTTAGATGAACTTTTGTATTGTCATGTAAGAGAAACATTCAAGTCAAAAAAATTGAAGTTTTGTTGTTAGTGATTTCTCCCCTCTCTGGTCTTTTTCCTATTTGAAGTTTGGAATTTATGATGGGTAGATAGAACAATATTTTGGTGCAACTTTTGCTATATATATTGGTGAATCATTAGAATTGGTTTGTGATTATTTGGAGATGGTTTTGATCCAACAATTGATTTGTTGTTAGTTTTTTGCCAGAAGAAAAAGGCTTTTTGCTGCTTGCATTTTTATTGGAATTGAAATTTTTTAAGTCCCTATTTGTTTACACTGAAGTGGTATACTAAATAAGGGAAGTAGCTTACTTCCACTATTTCTACTGTTTGTTTGGTTCAGAAGTAATTTGGAACTTACTTTCTACTTGCTGAGTTGGATCCTACATGGCAATATAATTCCTCAAATTTTCTTCCATCCCAAAATCATTGGAAGAGAGAAGGATCTCACATATTAAGAAAAAAATTAATTAAAAAAATCAAAAGATTCTTTTTTTAATTCATTCCCTCTTCCAACTTAACTTGTTGAAGCCATGTTTGTTTATTTGGAAGTGTAGAAAGTAGAGAAGAGAATTAGAAATAACTTCCTAAAAATGAAGTGGTAGAGGAGGTCACTTCCTACTATTCTTTTGTTTGTTTGGTCTATATTGTAATTGAAAAGTGTATACTTCTTTTACTTCCACAAGTTAGGTTGTAAGATGGATGGAAATAAAAAAAGAATCTTCTGATTTTTTTTAATTAATTTTTTTCAAGATATGTGAGATCCTTCTATTTCCAATGGTTTTGAGATGGAAGAAAATTTGAGGAATTATATTGCCACGTAGGATCCAATTCAGTAAATAGGAAGTAATTTTCAAATTACTTCTGAACCAAACAAATAGCAGAAGTAGTGGAAGTAAGCTACTTCCCTTACTTCCTATACCACTTCAAAGTAAACAAAGAGGGCCGAAGTAAATGAAGTATACACTTTTCACTTCCAATATAGACCAAACAAACGAAAGAAGAGTAAGAAGTAGCCTCTTCTACCACTTCATTTTTAAGAACTAATTCATTTTCCTACTTCCTACACTTCAAAGTAAACAAACATGGCCTTCAACAAGTTAGGTTGGAAAAGAAAAGAAAATAAAAAAGAAATATTTTGATTTTTTTTAATTAATTTTTTTCATGATACGTGAGATCCTTCTCTCTTCCAATGGTTTTAAGATGGAAGAAAATTTGAGGAATTATATTACCATGTAGGATCCAACTCAGCAAATAGGAAGTAACTTCCAAATTACTTTTAAACTAAACAAACAGCAGTAGTAGTGGAAGTAAGCTACTCACTTACTTCCTATACCACTTCAGAGTAAACAAACAGAGCCGAAGTAAATGAAGTATACACTTTTCACTTCCAATATAGACCAAACAAACAAAAAAAGAGCAAGAAGTAGGCTTTTCTACCACTTCATTTTTAATAAGTTACTTCTAATTCGCTTTCCTACTTCCTACACTTCCAAGTAAACAAACAGGGTCTAAGATGAAGTCTAAAATAATATCATATTATGAACTTTAATAGAGAAAACTTGAGTATATTAGTGTTGAGCTTAAGGAGATTATTATACTTAATGTAACTGTTTCATTATGAACTTGTGAACAAACAAAATGAGATAAAAAGTTTTGTTAGAGTTTTTGTACTACTTTGGAATTTGGCAGATTGTATTATTTGATGATAATTTGGGTTTAGTTTTTAGAGAGATTTAGTAATTCACAACTTTATCAATTTTGGTTTATCATCTATCCGTTTCGATATGATTTATATTTAACTGATTTTTTTTTTCTGAAACGTTTTGTTAAGTCTAATTTATATTTGCCAATTTAGAAACCATTCTTTGCTAATTGATTTTAATCTTTCAGATATAAATTTATGTTGATTCAATTTCTTTCAGATATAAATTTGTGTTGATTCAATTTATATTTGAGATCTTTGCTGAATTTTATTGTGATTCAAATCGACACACACCCACACGCACAAGCATACACATGCGTGTGCGTGCACACACACAAAATAGAGATGATTTACGTAATTTCTGATCCCAGCTAATATTAATAGACTCTTTTTCATGATCCAAAATTACAAAATAAAAATATGAAAAGTAAGACAAAATCTCCATGTCACCGACTCTTATCTTTTTTCCATGAAACAAAGATGAAAAATCAAAAAAAGAAAAAGAAAAAGCAACAATTTGATAAATTATGCTTAAGTTGGAACTTGATTAAGTCTACTTCATGACTATTAGAGAATCCTTAAGGCTGTGTTTGGATTGAGGGAAAATGAAGGAAAAGAAAAGAAAAAGAAAGAGAAAATTGCTTTCCAATATTTGGTTAGAGGGAAAATTAGAGAGAAAATAAAAAGGAAAGAAAATGAGAGAAAATGTATTAAGTTTTTTTTCTTTTTCATTTTCTTCCTCAAATCCAAGAGAAAATGAAAGAAAAAGAAAGTTAAGAGAAAAAAGAAAAAGAGAGAGAAATTTTTGCATAAACTTTCTTATAATTTTAGTCCCAAAATATTTTTAATTTTTATGAAGTTTGAACCATTTGGTTATTATATGCTTAATTATTTAAAAATTAAAAATTATATCAATAATATGTAAATTAATATTAAAATTCCCTATAGTTTAATTAGAATTATATTTTAATTTTAATTTTCTATTGAGCAACCAAATATAAAAAACTACTTTTTTCTAAAATTTCCTTGAGATTTTCTTCTTTATTTTCTTTCTAACCAAACATAAAAAAGAAAATCAATTTCCATATCATTTTCTTTCCTTTTCTCTTTCCCTTTCCTTTTCTTTTCTTTTCCTTCATTTTCTCTCAATCCAAACACAGCCTAAGAGTTAGATTCAAATAATATTTGAGATAATTAGTAGTTGGGTGTATGAGTAAAAATAAGTAAAGAACAAGAGTTCATCTTTGACATTTACCTCTCAGAATTTAATAGTTTTATGCGAAAAGTTTAGGATTTATCGGCCATGAGGTAAACTTAAATCCCACTCATACAAATTATTCTCTAATTCATGTGTGTACCTAGCACGGGAAACTTTATTTACCATATTAATATCATGAATACCAAGATATATCCTAAAGAAAAAATATAAAGTGACTTTAAGTCATATAGCATGATACTTTCTTCCTACATAGAGGCTACAAGTGCTTATATGTGTAAGACTGGAGGCCTTTCTTTAAAATAAAAAAAATAAAAAAATAAAAACTTATGGGTAGTTGCTAAGTTTAACTAATCATTCATCAATATTTTTCATGGGTTCTCTTTAATACAATTTGTAAATAAAATGATAACAAGAATAGACCTATTTATAGGGAAAAAAAAAAGTCCATTGGTCATTATTTCTTTCTTCTCGTACATTCCTTTTAATTTCTACCGTTTTCTTCTGGTCAAACTACGAAGAAAAATAGCATATTTTCTCTTTTCGAGGAGAAAAATAAAGATATATCTTGATTTTATATTCTCAACTTTCCTTTTCTCAAAACTATGTAAGCTTAAAGGGAACTAATATATTTATATTCTATGGTCTAGAATTGTTTCTTAGCCATGCTTAGTAGAAAAATGAAAAAACAGAGCAAGTACAAGTATTAGTAGCATGACAAAAATTCATCGGTCTTCATTAATATCAATATTTTATGTTCATGTTGTTATGATATTAAGTAAGTTGGAGATAAAAACGTTCTCAAACCTAATTTTTTTGGGTTTTAGTTTTGCTTTGGTGTTCCATTAGGTACACATAAAACCAATAGTTTTTTTATAAATACAACATCTTATATCTATATGATAAAAAGGTATGTGACCTTCAAAATCCTTTAAATTTGATCCCAAAGATAAAAGGATATGTAGAGCATGATTTCAAAAAATAAATAAATAGAATAATGTGATTATTATTTTTCTGGCATTACTTGATGTAACTTAGCTGAGCTGACAGCTAATATATAGTAATCACTATATATATATTTATATACATATATAAAGAAGTTTACAAATTTAATAGGATGTACATGTGTAATATCCCTAACTAATGAGCTCCTAGGATTAATGCTTTTGTAAGATCATGTCAACTTATGTGGTCCCAAGTAGTGATAGACATTTTGCTCTATCTTGTATATCTATATATGTTTCTATGTATCAATCGGGCTAAAAAAATGTAATTTGGCCATATTGATAATCGATTCTACTTATGCCCAATTTATCCTAAATTCTATAATTCAAAATGACATTCCAATTTTTAGATTATATTATTTTTAATTTTTTAGATTTATGGTGGTTTTTGTTTATCTTTTAGAGAAAGTCACGAAACTGGCAAAATACTAGTTATCGATTGATAATGATTGACTGTTAATGATTTTAATTTCTCATTCTTATATTTAAAAATTACTCCACAACTTATACCATGATCACTTTATTCTCTCTTCATCATTGTTGGCAGTGAAAATTTCTAAGTAAAAAGGAATTTTCCACACAGAATGCGGAGCTAACTCCGTAGCTCCGCGTTTGGCTATTTTAGCCCCGCGTATGAGCAAAACGCGGAGCTAATTCATAGCTCCGTATTCAGATGAATTTAGCTCCGCGTTAACTCTGCGTGAGCAGATTTCATTAGAATTCCAAATTGATTGTGATTGAGATTTGGGCTTATCCAATACCCAAACTGAGTCCAATCAGAATTCCAAATCAAGATATTTAAATCAAGACTAAGATATTTGATTAGAATCCTTGATAAATATAAAAACCTTATTTTACTATTTCTATGAAAATCTTTATTCCTATTCCTATGGAAATCTTTATTCATATTCCTATGGAAACTCTCATAACTACTAAAATCTATAAATACCCTCTTTGAGTAGACTTTAGAGATCATCAATCAATAATAGACCAATCTATAGATGATCATCAATTTTTAAGGGATCTTTTTGAAAGTTTTTGTGAAGTTCGAGTTACGTGTGAGAGCCTTGAATGAATCAAGACCAGAGAAGATCATCCAAAGTCGGCCGGCAACTTCTTCATCAAGAGCAAGAAGACCCTCGTCGTCAGATCGTCCAAAAGAACTATTTCGTCAGATCCCATCGCCACACAGATCCCACGTTTTATTGTAAAAGAGAGTGATAGAATATAAATCCTCTCGTTTGTTCTCTTTTTCTTTTGTTCTCTTTCATTGTAATCTAAGCTGAATTCAATGGAAGGAAAGCAACAAATTTCTGCTGCGAACAAACTGGCGACCACAGTGGGAGACGTCTCTTTCACCAAAGAAGAGATCGTGGCGCAATCTGATGTCGAGAGGATCAGATCCGACGTAGATATGCTAGTCGTTGAAATCGACCAGCAGAAGTATGAGGAGTATCTCTCCTCTGAATCAGGTAACCTGAACGAAACGCGACACTATCGTCGTGTGCGCTCCACTACCCGAGCAATAGGTAAAAAGGTATCCACCGATGAACAGGATCCTTGGAGACCGCGGCCATAGAGCCGTTATTTGGGCAGGAAATCCTAGCAAAGGATGGCTTCTCTACTACCGAAGAAGGTATGGGAACTGGATTGACCAGAACCCAACTCCGAAATAGAAATCGGAGAGCTAGGCGAAAGGCCCTCAAAGTCCGCATTGAATGCGAGGCTAACTTCATTGAACGCGAGGCTATGATCCCTTGCAAACTGGCTCGCGTTAACCGCAAGACCAGTCACTATCGCATTAAACGCGAAGTTACAACTTGCGTTAATCGCAAAGACAAGCCAGCGTGTGATTCTCCACGCAAGGCTATTACTGAGCTTAGCGATAAACGCGAAGCCAGTAAGATTAACGTTAATCGCAAAAATTCTGACACTCGCGACAAACGCGAGGATAAAACTTCCCTAAAGCCAGCGTGTGATTCTCCACGCGAGGCTATTACTGGACTTAGCGATAAATGCGAAGCTAGTTCAACTTGCGATAAACGCAAGATTTTTGACACTCGCGATAAACGCGAGGATAAAATTTCCTTAAACCTGTTGGTAGTGAAAATTTCTAAGTAAAAAGGAATTTTCCACACATAACGCGGAGCTAACTCCGCAGCTCCGCGTTTGGCTATTTTAGCCTCGCGTTTGAGCAAAACGCGGAGCTAATCCATAGTTTCGCGTTCTGATGAATTTAGTTCCGCGTTAAAGTATTTAACTCCGCGTGAGCAGATTATTAAGAATCATAAATTGATTGAGATTGAGATTTGGATTATCCAATATCCAAATTGAGTCAAATCAGAATCCTAAATTGATTGTGATAGAGATTTGGGCAGATCCAATATTCAAATTAAATCCAATCAGAATTCCAAATCAAGAAATTTAAATCAATATTAAATATTTGATTAGAATCCTTGATAAATATAAAAACCTTCTTTTCCTATTCCTATGGAAATCTTTATTCATATTCCTATGAGAACTTTCAAACTAAAGTCTATAAATACCCTCTTTGAGGAGACTTTAGGGATCAATCAATAATAGATCAATCTATAGATGATCATCAATCTTTAAGAGGTCTTCTTTTTGGCATCTGAGATCTTTTCCTGGAGTTTTGGAGAAGTTCGAATTACGCATAGAGCCTTGAACGATTCAAGACCAGAAGAGATCAGTTCTATAGTCGGCCGCCATCTTCAAGAGACGAGTTCGATGTCAGATCGTCCTAAGGAGCTGCTTGATAGATCCCATCGCCACACAGATCCCACATCATATTGTAAAAGAGAGCGATATACATATAAATCCTCTCGTTTGTTCTTTTTCTCTTGTTCACTTTCATTGTAATCTAAGTTGTATTCAATGGAAAGAAAGCAAAGAATTTCTACTGCGAACAAACTGGCGACCACAGTTGGAGACGTCTCTTTCACTGAAGAAGAGATCGTGGCGCAATCTGACATCGATAGGATCCGATCCGATGTAGATATGCTCTTCGTTGAAATCGACCAGTAGAAGTACGAGGAGTACCTCTCCTCTGAATCGGGTAACCTGGACGAAACACGACACTATCGTCGCGTGTGCTCCAATACCCGAGCAACGGGTAAAAAGGTATCCACCAATGAACGGGGATCCTTAGAGACCGCGGCCATAGAGCCGGTGTTTGGACAGGAAATCCTAGCAGAGGATGACCCCTCTACTGCCGAAGAAGGCCTGGGAACTGGATTGACCAGAACCCAATTCCGAAATAGAATTCGAAGAGCAAGGCGAAAAGCCCTCAAAGCCCGCTTTGGACGCGGGGCTAATTTCATAGAACGCGAGGCTATGGTCCCTCGCAAACTGACTCGCACTAATCGCGAGTTCAGTCATTATCGCGTTAAACGCGAAGTTACAACTTGCGTTGATCGCAAGGAAAGCCAGCGTGTGATTCTCCACGCGAGGCTATTACTGAGCTTAGCGAGAAATGCGGAGCCAGTAAGATTTGCGTTAATTAAAATATCTCTGACACTCGCGATAAACGCGAGTATAAAATCTCCTTAAAGCCAGCATGTGATTCTCCATGCAAGACTACTGCTGGACTTAGCGATAAATGCGAAGCCAGTAAGACTTGCATTAATCGCAAGATTTCTGACACTCGCGTAAACTGCGAGGATAAAACTTTCCTAGAGCCAGCGTGTGATTCTCCACGCGAGGCTAAAACTGAGCCTAGCGATAAACGCGATGCCAGTAACACTTGCGTTAATCACGAGACTCCTCACCTTCACGTAAATCGTGAAGACGAGTGGAAAATTTGTGTTAATCGCAAAAATCACGCTAAACGCGAAATTATCACCTGCGTAAATTGCAAAAGTAAGCCGCATGCAAGAATTTTTCTCCGCGCGAGGCTAATATCCCAGAAGATAAACTTCTGTAGAGACGTCAATCTAGCGTAAAACGCGAGGCTAGCGTGCAAAAAGGCAAAGCTATTATTCAGCCCTGCGTATCAAAACGCGAAGCTAATTCTCAGTTCCGCGTAAATCAACCTGAATATAGAATCAGGTTTGATAATCACACTATTGGATCAGGACTTGACTCTAATGATTCCAAGAAGGTTCAGTGGGCCCCTGGACGCTCTCAACAACCAGGTGGCCCCCACGATTCTTCGTCATCCGAGGTCACCAATCTCAGAAATTACTTGACAAAAATGAGAAATATGACTCAACCTCAGCCACACTTAACATGTCATTGTGAGCAGCTCATAACAGCCATATCTGCTGTATTGGATAATTGTTGTTGTACCAAGAAGAGAGTGTCTGTATTTAACAGAATAACTGAGTCTCGTCAAGATACTCCGAAGAGGAGAAAGAATGATCTGAGATATAAAATTAAAGAAAAAGAATTAAACGCAGTGACCTCAAATATGGTCGGCAAGGGCAAAAAGATTATGGAGAAAGAATATGAGTCAGATGCAGACGATGAAGAACCTCATCATTTTACCCGGCTCAAATCAGGTGTTGTCACTCCTCGGAATTATAAGAAACTTTTAAAAGGTTTCTGTAATGATGACAGCGACAATTCAGCTCTAACTTCCCCACAATCTTGTGCATTTTCCCGACCACGAAAATCAGTGTTGCACGCAGTGGACAGGTCTGATGACATTGACTAAAGGATAGAAGCCCAAGAGCAGATGATTCGAGGTCAGCGAAAGGCCATTGATGACCTCAAACTAATGCTTCTAAAAGTGGTCGAAAATACCCAGAAGATAGCCGACGATAAGGCTAAAACTTCTTCGGAACCGCCACCTAAGACAAATGAAGAAGATAAAGAAGAAAAAGCTTATTCGGCACATGAGGATGAAGATAAATATTCTTTCCATGATCTTCATGAAGAGAAGATGGAAAACCTACAGAAGCAACTAGATGCGTTAATGCAAAAGAAAGAGCTAAACGAATCGGGGATTTCAAGGCCATATCCGCTTGAGTGGGACTTCGCTCCTTATCCAGAAAAATATAAACCCCTCAAATTGGAGCCATATGACGGGAAAAGATCTCCTAGTTAATATATTTATTACTTCTTATCGCAAGTAGGTCATCTGATGGGAAATGATCCCATAATGACCAAGATATTTGCGAGCACCCTGCGAGGGCCTGTTTTTACATGGTTTATGCAGTTGCCCCAGGTACTATCAATAACTGGTATGATATCGAGAAACAGTTCTTAGCGCGTTTCTTTGAGGATGATACCAAAATATCGATTAATTCACTCCTTGTGACGAAACAAGGAGAAGAAGAAACAGTTAAAAGTTTCATTGAACGCTTCAGGAAAAAGTCCGTGCACTGCAAACACGGAATGATCCAGAAAACCCTGGTCGAAACCTGTAAGCATAACTTCAGGACTGACGTGCTGATAAGAATGGGAGCTGTAGAGTCTAAAAATTGGAAAGACCTATTTAAACAGGGAGAGCAGGCGGAAGATATAATTCGCCGGATTGAGGAATCTCATAGCACGAGAAACTCTACGAATAACAGGCCATATCCACAGAATTCTAAAAATAAAGGGAAGGCTGTGATGACATCAATTGCAGATCCGAAACCAAAACCTCAGAATCCGAGAGGTGTAGGTCAAAATAGACCTCGACAAGATAGAACTTATACATTCAAGACAGAGCAGACAGATACTCTATTCCATCTCCTCCTCAGGAAGGGTATATTAAAACTTCCGGAAAATGAAAAATCGGAAGACGCTGGTAAAACCAATGACCCTAACTATTGCCTGTACCATCGGAATGTCGGACACCCAACTAAGGATTGCTATCCTCTTAAGAACCGAATTTAGGCATTGATAAAAGCCGGGATTCTCACACTTAAAGAGGAACAGAAGAAAGTTTCTGCAAATATGACAACTTTAGTAGTAGGAACCAATGAGTTCCCTGCCAGAGCGATCCCTGTACCAGTAAGAAAGCCAATATCGACACCAAGCACGGGCAGCCCGCACTTGCAAGCTAGCCTCTTGAGCACGCTCCGAACCACAGCTGTAACAAAGTCATCCTCATTGGCTAGTAGCCGGTTTTGGCTAGGGGTGCCAAAAATATTGATGATGATAAACATCATATTTATGCTATGCTTGCTAGCTATTGGAATGGCTAATTGGGTGCTATAAATAAAAAAATTTTTGCCCAATACTGTTAAAGCGGCGGGAAGAGGAGATCAAGTTCCTCGCCAACCCTATCATACTGGGGGTAAAAGTATGAATTAACTACCCAATGCTGATTAAAGGCAAAGGAAAGAGGAAATCAATTCTTCAACAACTCATCATGCTAAGGGGAATAGTATGGCTAGTCTAACTCAAACGGTAGTTGGTAAAGGCTAATTAAATCCGTTGATAGTTGGGGGTTTGCTAAAAATCTCATAAACTCTGTCATGTTAAGTTCCTACCTCTGACAGTGAGATATAGTTCAAGTTACACGAGAGAGCCTTAAACCATCTCTACCAAACTCTAGGCCTGTGTAATTACGCGCCTCTGTCGAAATCGATGATCCTGACCCGATCATCTTGGCGTGTGCAATTAAACGTCTCTATCAAAACACCAGGCATGTGCAATTGGCGCCTCTGCCGAAATCTGGTGATCATGACCCGATCATCTTGGTATGTGCAGTTCAAGTTACGCATGAGAGTTTTGAACCGCCTCCACTTGTTCAAGTTACGCAGATGAGCACTTGAACTTCTTACTTAAAACTAGGCATGGGCAATTAGGCGCCTCTGCCGAAATCTGGTGATCCTGACCCAATCATTTTGGTATGTGCAGTTCAAGTTACGCATGAGAGCCTTGAACCGCCTCCACTTGTTCAAGTTACGCATATGAGCACTTGAACTTCTTACTTAAAATTAGGCATGCGCAATTAGGTGCCTTTGCCGAAATATGGTGATCCTGACCCGATCATCTTGGTATGTGCAGTTCAAGTTACACATGAGAGCCTTGAACCGCCTCCAATCAAACTCTAGGCATGCGCAATTAGGCGCCTCTGCCGAAATCTGGTGATCTTGACCCGATCACCTCGGTATTAGCAGTCTAAGTTACGCAGATGAGCCTTGGACTGTTTTACCTAAACAACTAAATCATTTTGATGACAAGTTATCTGTTGTGCAAACAAATTTTGTAGCCAACAGGTAAAAGAATCAAAAGATTACCTTTATTCGAAAGGGAATGAAGTCGCAAAGAAACAGTAAATTTCTCTCTTCTATTACAAGTTCTTATTACAAAAAGAATAAAAGGAATAGAAAGAAAGAAAGTTATGGATCTCCTAGAAGCCTCAATTTATTTGTCGTCTCGTCAATCATGCGACGACGAGTTTCCTCTATGGAGTGTTGGGCCTGCCGGCGTAAATCATCGTCATTTATTGCCAGTTGTTGGGCCAACCGCTGACGAGATTCTTCAATAGCACGGCTCCTCATTATGCCTTCTTGTTCGAGCTGTCCTTGTTGAAGAATCAGCTCTTCCCTTTTCTTAACGGATTCCCCTAACTGAGACTCGCTGGCTTTCAGAATAGCTCGAGCCTTAGCAATAGTCTCTCTAGCTCTAAGGATGGCGGCCTGACTCCTCTCAATCTCGAAGTCCACTATCTCTAACCCCCTGAGGATCGATTCTTGACTGGCTCGTAGTTCTGCTAACTTCCGTGACCAGACTTCCTCTTGGCGCCTCAGTTCCTCTTGACGAGCCACCAACTCTGCCCGAAGATGCGCCGATTCGACCTCAGTGATCGCTTCCACATCCGCTTGGCAAACTGTGTTTAGCGTATTCACCTGATCTTCCAGAACTTCAAGGCAGGCCCGGTAGGGAGCTGCTCGGTCACGTTTCCCAATATTTTTAATATTATCCAGATAGCTGAACAACATTGGACGTCCAAAATTAAAGAAATCTCTTCCGTCCAGGATCATTCCGATGCACCTTCTTAGTAGCCGCATAAAGTCATTTACACAGTGGTTGAAAAATTCTTCGAGAGGGTCCACAGTGTCTGTGTTTAGAGCAGGCAGCGCTAAGGAAGATGTCGCTGGGAGAGGAGTAGCGTCCGTTGGGGTCGAGGAAGAAGAAACCCGTCCCTGTACCAGATTCATGACATGAGGGGCCAGTAAAGCCAATATGGACTTAGCAGAACTAGGAACCCGAGGAGGAGTATCACTGGTACAGATCATTCGAGTAGCACCATCAGCAGGAGTAGACGATGGAGTGTTTTCACCCGAAGCTCCCCCTATGGCAGAAGTGGCTTCGAATGAACTTCAGATTTTCTTCATCTCCCACTGGCAGAAGACTTAGAGCTGGAGGAGTCGCAGGTGTCTCAACAGCCATAATGATAGAAGATGTTAATATTGCTGGCTGAGGATCAGAGGGTACACCAATAACTACTAGAAAGGTCTCTTCGAAGCAGACCGTTGGTGTTGGAGACGGCAGACTTGGATGGCGTAGCTTCTCTTGCTGCAGCCTCGACAACCACCTCTGTCCTATCATCACTCCCGAGTTCATTAATTGGGAGAAATGAAGAAGGAACAGAGAGAGGAGTTGTCGTAAAGTAGTCTGCGTCAAACTCATTTGCAGAACTACCCAAACCACCCACCGAGCCAGTTGTGCCAGAATAATCCACCTTCTCCTCAGACTCTCCCCTAGTAGTCGAATGCATCGGCGAGTGGGGCTGACCACCTGCATTTCAGAAAGCAAACAAATAGTGTTACATATAACAATGAAGTGAATAATGGACAGAAGATAGAATATAAAAACCATACCAGGAGATACAAGTCCAGTTGTCGGACTTGAAGGGGGAGCCATCATTATTTCCAGGAGCGCACCCGTTTCGCTACCCAGAGATTCCGTCGCGAAGTGTTTGACAGATTCTGCGGTTGGGGGAGTCGGGACCTCAGTAGCACCTAGAGTTTCAACAAGTCTACTCTCCTCTGCCGGCGCCGGAGGCAGAGTTGAGGCCAACAAATCTGAAGCAAACTTGGCCGCCGCCTCTTGAGAGACTAAGAGGGTCCCCGGGGCTAATTTCTGCTTCTTCTTCGCCGGTTCGCCTCTTACAGATCCACGGCGTTTAATGGCTGGACTCCGGGAGCGGGGAACTAAATTTTAAGGGGCACCACCATTATCGCCGTCATCATCATTACCATTATCATCATCACCATCAGAGTTGCCCAAGTCTGATGGATCGGCCGACGCACTAAGGAATTCGTCCATTCTTTTCACCCTCACTCTTTAGCTCCTTTGCGGCAGCATAGAAGGCCTCTATCTCCTTACAGCAGCTGCGATTGATGGAGAAGTTGGATACATCAGTATTAGCAATGTTGTACCAGGTACAGAAGCTTAACACCATACTTAGCTCTGGCGATTTCAGGGGTATCATAAATTCTGCTCTGGTTGCTCCAGCAACAAAATGGAACCAGCCCCGTGCCCCTGCGTATAGATTCCCTTCATACGCCAACTCTTTATTTGGATTTCCTACATAAAGCTGCGTATATCCAAATTGACGAGCAAATCTGCTTAGGATATACGGCTCTATGTAGCACATGGTGTCTTGCCTGTACACCAAGTGTCCGGGGCAAATATTCAACAACCACCAAAAAGCCTCTGAAGATAAGACGGTAAAATTGTACGCTCCCAAAACATCTTTAAACTTAGATCCATACTCTCCCCCAGGGAAGTCTGGGAAGCAGCGGAAGATCTCGTAGTTTTGATGGTGACGGAGTGTCTTGCGGATTTGAGACATATAATTACTCTTCCAGACAGAGCGCTCGTACTTCTCTACGAAGAACGGCTTGTCAGTTGGGTTGTAATCCGCAGCACTCATCAAAGACGGGCAGTGCATGACTAGCCACGCCATTAAATATGTATAAGGTATCTCTACCCTTGGGTGCGATGTCTTCACTGTAGCAGCCTCTTTGGCCGCCTTTCCCTTTCCAGCTTTACCTTTGTTCTTCTCTGCTGGCATAAAGCTATTGCAGAGGGCCCGGAGCCCACTTTGGAGGTTGGCAACCATCGCTGCTAATAACCGAAGGGTTGTCCATAGGCCAATAGGACGGCTGGATAGACGACGTTCTTGGCGATAGCTTCCTTAGGCAACGAAAGGACAACACACCTCTTCAGCCACAACATTAAAAAGCCAGCAAGGAGACCCTTCTCAGAAATAGGGAACTGGGCTTGATAATGGAAACTCTGAAAGACCATGTCAGGACTAAATCCTCCTTCTTTGATTCGGTCGTATATGTTGTGGCTTCTAAGTTGGAGATACGCTCCTTCACTTCTTCGATACTAACAGAAGGGCGTCCACGAACTATGGAGAGACTCTCTTTCAGATTGATGAAGAGATAGTCTGCCCACTTCTTATGGCTAATTCCCTGGTTCCTTACTCCAGCCAGGTCGGCGCAAATATGATAGTGGCACATTATTTCCCAGTAGGTCTGGTAGATGTGCTCATCCCCGCTTTTAGCATCTTTAATTCTTCATTAGTGGGATATATTTCTCATAAGGGACTTCGCCCATTGATAACCCCGACACTTCGAACATCTCGTGGAGAGCGAATCCCAGCTCACCCACCGGTGTAAAGAAGGTGTCGGTTTCGGGGTTATACATCTCCAGCAGGCTGAATAAATGATATGAATTTTGAGGCAAGCCAAACTAGACATTTCTAATGGCTTTGTACAAGCCAATTTCCTTTAGGGTCTGCTCATGGGTGTCCAGTATGTGTTTGACAAGTCTGAATCACCACATGTTGCCCCGAGGAGTGGACCCACCCGGGCATTCTAAAGTCTTTGGAGGGGTATTGTCCACCCTTGGCCAAGAATTCGCTAAGAAAAGTCTTAGCACGAATCGGAACTTCACCAACAGGGTGCTCTTTGGTGACTCTGCCTTGGAAGAGCCCTATAATACATCTAGAGAGACCGTCTTGAAAAGCCCCATTCGCTCCGAACTTACCTGTCGCAACACCATCATACTCACAAGTTAGTTCAAATTCTAACTCGCGGTGGGAAGATAGCCTCTGGAGATACACCAGAGGGTAGCTACGCTCCATGTCAGGCAGAAACATGAGCAGATCCCCGGCTTGGTACAGCCACTTGCCATTCTCTTCAAAGAGGATCTCATCCGAGTGCTCTATAGCATCTCCAAAGAGGAACGTCGGCTTCTCCAACGCCTCCCGGTTTGCAAATGGAGCATCCGTAATGATCTCCTGTGCAGTAGCAGGGCTGTATCTGATTACCTTCTCCCTGCGCTCCCTCAAACCCAGCTTGTACGCAGCAAAAACAGTCGTGAAGCGAAACTGGGTGACTGAGTCTGCACTCCCGCCATAGCCGAAGTGATGCCCTTGGGAGATTGGATCCACTGAATAGCCAACTGCAAAAGAGGAATTAAGAATTAGGAAATTTTCTACAAATCAGAAAAATTTTCAAAGTATGAAAACGCGGAGCTAGAGGTAACTCCGCTCGAAGTTAAGTGAAATAACTTCGCGTTTACGAATGCGAAGCGAAGGAGGATAACTTCGCGTTTACAAACGCGAAGCTAAAATTCTAACCTCGCGTCAGAACGCGATAGTTAGCAAAAATAACTTCGCATTTAAAACGCGGAGATAACGCGATAGCTTCGCGTGGAGGAAGATCAGAGATCTTTTCCTTCTTCTCCAAGCCATTTGGCCGGAGTACGGCGATCTCGCCGGTAAAAGAAATGATTGGCCGGTTAAAACCGAGCCAAATCACTCTAAAAATGTTCTAAAAAGCCCCAAAAGTGAGATTCTTACCTCCGATAGGCGAGGTGTGGACTGGCTCGCGCTGCCACGACTGCTGCCGCCGCTGCTTGTGCCAGTCGCCGACGGCGAGGCTGCGCGTGAAGAAGCACGGGTCTTGGGTGCCATTGCTTGCGAAATCTCAAAGGAAATCGACGAAAATCCGGTCGAAAATCGCTCGGTCGCCTGAAGATTCTTGGGCTCTAATCTCTTCAATTCTTCGAATGAAGTAAGGAAGAAGAAAAAGAGACTCCATTTAAATGAAAAAAACCCGCCTTTGGTATTCGGCGCAAGAATCAGAGCGATAACTGATCAGTTGCTCTCTAAAACGCGAAGCTATTAGCTTCGCGTGGTGATGGGAAACGCGAAGCTATTAGCTATGCGCAACTATGCAAAACACGAAGCTAACTTGGTATTTTAGCTACGCGTTTCTATGAAGCTTGGACTTGGCTAGCGTGATCAGGCGCCTCTGCCGAAATCTGATGATTATAACAACAATCATCTTGGCATGTGCAGTTCAAGTTACGCATAAGAGCCTTGAACTGCCTCCATCAACCTAAGACATGTGCAATTAAGCGCCTCTGTCTAAATGATCCTTATCCGGTCATTTCAGGTACTAACAGTCTAAGTTACGCAAATGAGCCTTGGTTTGTTTTTACCGAAACTATGAACCATCTATTTGTTGAGCAAGCAAAATTCTTGAAGCCAACAGATAAAGAGAAAAGGAATTGTTTTTGTTCATAAAACAAAGGGATTACAAAAGAAGAGGGAGTTATAGCTCTCCCAAAAGTTTCAACCTATTCATCAATAACCTGACGACAGAGTTTTGAGCTTGCCGACGCAAATCATCGCCATTTAATGCGAATTGTTGGGCTAACCACTGATGAGATTCTTTTCTAGTTCAATTCCCTGGTTCACATGCAAAAAATTTCCTCTGCAAATGTCAACTATGATCTGTTTAAAGTTCTTAGTGGATCATCTGAAGATATTGCTACAAGAATCTTGATAAAAATGCACAAGTTGAATTCGACATGCTACAGGCCCTAGATGATCATCTCTATCGCTTTGGAAAGCGACAGAGATTGTCATCTAACAGAAATGGTCCTCAAGAAAACTTAATGAGCTGCCGCAGAGTTCTTATACCTCCTTCAAGAGTTTATTTTTTGGAGCCAGAGTTTGAAACCTGCAACTATGTTGTAAAGCATATGCTTCTGGCTTCCTTAGAGTTACTTTTGCTGACGAAGATCGGAAGAGCCACATACATTCCTCTTCAAAAAAGATTTGGTCCAAATACTCCACTGCAAAAGAAGAATCAAGAATTAGAGAAAACTCGAAAAATCTTCTAAGTATAAAAACGCGGAGTTAAAAAATAACTTCGCTTGCAGCTGAGAAAATAGCCTCGCGTTGAAACGCGACTGCTAGTCAAAATAGCCTCGCGTTGAAACACGACTGCTAGTCAAAATAGCCTCGTGTTGAAATGCGACTACTAGTCAAAATAGCCTCGTGTTGAAACATGACTGCTAGTCAAAATAGCCTCGCGTTGAAACGCGACTGCTAGTTAAAATTGCCCCGTGTTTCAAACACGAGGATGACGCGATAGCTTCGCGTAAGAAGAAGACCGGAGTTCTTCTCCATCTTCTCCTTCCTTCCCAAGCCTCACGGCGATCTTGCAGGTTCAAAAATGGTTGGTCGGTTAAAACTGAGCCAAAACACTTAAAAATTATTCTAAGGAGTCCGCAAAGTTGAGATTTCTACCTCCAATGGGCGCAGCATGAACTGGTTCACAGCTGTGTCCGCTCCCTCGGCCGCTGCCGACGCTGCTAGCATCGGCCGCCGATCGTAAGGAGGCGCGCGACACCGTACTCTTCTTAGATGACATCCTAATAATAAAAATCTATGGAAAATCGAACGAAATCCGATCAAATGACCGCTCGTTTGCATGAGTCGCCCGGTTGCCGGAGCTCTAGATTTCTGGATTCTTTGAATGAAGTGAGGAAAAAGAGTTAAAGACTCTATTTAAAAGAGAGAACCCGCCTCTTGGTATTCGGTGTAAGGTTCGAAGTAATTACTGAGTAATTACTGAATAGTTAATGAGCAGTTACTCACTGAAAAGCGAAGCTACTTAACTTTGCGTGGTAACAAAACGCGAGATAAACTTGGTATTTTAACTCCGCGTTTTCTTTTTGAAAATCCAAAGTATTTCAAAATTTGCTAAGTTCTAAGCCATTTTGAAAACTTTGGAGGGGGTTCTGTTGGCAGTGAAATTTCTAAGTAAAAATGAATTTTCCACACAGAACGCGGAGCTAACTCTGCAACTTCGCGTTTGGCTATTTTAGCCTCACGTTTGAGCAAAATGCGGAGCTAATCCATAGCTCCGCGTTCTGATGAATTTAGTTCCGCATTTAGAGTATTTAACTCCGCGTGAGCAGATTCTTAAGAATCCTAAATTGATTGAGATTGAGATCTGGATTTATCCAATATCCAAATTGAGTCCAATCAGAATCCTAAATTGATTGTGATTGAGATTTGGGCTTATCCAATACTCAAATTGAATCCAATCAGAATTCCAAATTAAGAGATTTAAATCAATATTAAATATTTGATTAGAATCCTTGATAAATACAAAAACCTTTTTTTTCCTATTCCTATGGAAATCTTTATTCTTATTCCTATGGGAACTTTCAAACTAAAGTCTATAAATACCCTCTTTGAGGAGCTTTAGGGATCAATCAATAATAGATCAATCTGTAGATGATCATCAATCTTTAAGAGGTCTTCTTTTCGGCATCTGAGATCTTTTTCTGGAGTTTTGGAGAAGTTCGAATTATGCATAGAGCCTTGAGCGATTCAAGACCAGAAGAGATCAATTCTATAGTCGGCCGCCATCTTCAAGAGACGAGTTCGACGTCAGATCGTTCAAAAGAGCTGCTTGACAGATCCCATCGCCACACAGATCCCACATCATATTGTAAAAGAGAGCGATATACATATAAATCCTCTCGTTTGTTCTTTTTCTCTTGTTCACTTTCGTTGTAATCTAAGTTGTATTCAATGGAAGGAAAGCAAAGAATTTATGCTGCGAACAAAGCCAGCGTGCAATTCTCCACGCGAGGCTATTACTGGACTTAGCGATAAACGCGAAGCCAGTTCAACTTGCGATAAACGCAAGATTTTTGACACTCGCGATAAACGCGAGGATAAAATTTCCTTAAAACCAGCGTGCGATTTTTCACGCAAGGCTATTACTGGACTTAGTGATAAACGCGAAGCCAGTACAACTTGCGATAAATGCAAGATTTTTGACACTCGCGATAAATGCGAGGATAAAATTTCCTTACGGCCAGCGTGTGACTCTCCACGCGAGGCTAATACTGAGCTTAGCGATAAACGCGAAGCCAGTAATACTTGCGATAAATGTAAGATTCCTCAGCTCCGCGTAAATCGCGAAGATGATTGGTAAATTGTCGTTAATCGTAAAAATCGCGCTAGACACGAAGTTGTGACTTGCGTTAATCGCAAGAGTAAGCATCGTGCAAGAATTTTCTTCCACGCGGGGCTAAGGTTCCAGAAGATAAACTTCTGAAGGAACGCCAAACCAGCGTAAAACGTAAGGCTAGCATAGCAAAATGCGGAGCTATTTCTCAGCACCGCGACACAAAACGCGAAGCTAATTCTCAGCTCCGCATTCCAAAACGCGAAGCTATCTCTCAGCTCCACGTAAATCAAACCGAATACCAAATCAGGGCTGATCGTCGCACTAATGGACCAGAACTGGATTCCAGTAATCTCAAGAAGCTTCAGTGGGCTCCTAGACCCTCTCAACAGTTGAATGGGTCCCACAATTCCATGTCTAAAGTCACTGACCTCAGGGAGTACTTAACTAAGAAGAGAAGTATAGAACAAGTTTAATCTGAACTGACTTATCACTGCCAGCAGCTTATGACAGCGGTATCCGTTGTAATCGATAATTGTTGCTGCAGCAAGAACAGGGTATCGGTGTTTGACCGATTAAATAAGTCGGACAAAAATCCTGCTAAGAAAACAAAGGCTACTCCCCGAGAAGAATGGAGAGTTGTAACTTCCAACATGGTCGGCAAGGGTAAGAAAATCATAGAAAATAATGGTGATTCAGAATCAAGTGATGAAGAGCCTAATCATTTTACCCGGCTTAAGTTAGGCGCTATCCCGGCTCGAAATTATAAGAAACTCGTGAAGGGTTCTTATGATGATGATAATTCGCCATAGTCTCTCCTCGTTTTTCGGCATCATCTGAATTAAAATCAGTATCATATATGATGAATAGATCTGACGATATCGACCAGAGATTTGAAGCTCAAGAACAAATGATTCGAGAGCAACTAAAGACAATCGAGGATCTTAAAATGATGCTCTCAAAAGTGGTCGAGAATACCCAAAAAATCGTCGAAGATAACGTCAAAAAGGGAAAAGAAACTCCGTTCAATAAAATAAACGAAGAAGATAAAGAAGAAAAAGCCCACTGGACGCATGAGGACGAGGATAAGTATTCTTTTTATGATCCACATGAAGAGAAAATAGAGAAGTTACAACGTCAACTCGAAGTATTAATGCACAAGAAGAAGTTGAAAGAATCAGGGGTCTCAAGACCATATCCGCCTGAATGGGATTTGGCACCGTATCCCGAAAAGTATAAACCGCTTAAGTTGGAGTCATATGACGGGAAAGGATCTCCCAGTCAGCATATCTATTACTTCTTATCGCAAGCAGGTCATCTGATGAGAAATGATTCCGTAATGACCAAACTATTTGCGAGCACCCTGCGAGGGCCTGCCTTTACATGGTTTATGCAGTTGCCCCTGGGAACCATAAATACTTGGTATGATATCGAGAAACAGTTCTTGGCACGTTTCTTTGAGGATGATACCGAAATATCGGTTCATTCCCTCCTTGCGACGAAACAAGGGGAAGAAGAAATGGTCAAAAATTTTATTGGACGCTTCACGGAAAAATCCGTGTATTGTCGACACGGTATGACCCAGGAAACCCTAGTGGAAAACTGTAAGCATAATTTTAGGACCGGCGTGCTGATAAGAATGGGAGCTATAGAGTCCAAAACTTTGAAAGATTTGTTAAAGCAGGGAGAGTAGGTGGAAGATATAATTCGCGCCGGATTGAGGAATCTCATGGCACGAGAAACTCTACGAATAATAGGTCATTTCACAGAATCCTAAGAATAAAGGGAAGGCTGTGATGACATCAGTTGCAAATCCAAAACCAAGACTTCAGAATCCGAGAGGTGCAGGTCAAAATAGACCCCGACAATATATAACTTATACATTCAAGACTGAGCAGACTGGTACTCTATTCCATCTCCTCCTTAGAAAAGGCATGTTGAAGCTTCCGGAAAATGGAAAACCGGAAGACGCTGGTAAAACCAACGATCCTAACTTTTGCCTGTATCATCGGAATGTCGGGCACCCAACTAAGGATTGATATCCTCTTAAGAATCGAATTCAGGCATTGATAGAAGCCGGGATTCTCACACTTAAAGAGCAACAGAAGAAAGTTTCTGCAAATATGACAACTTTAGTGGTAGGAACCAATGAGTTCCCTGCCAAAGCGATCCCTGTACCAGTAGGGAAGCCGATATCGACACCAAACACGGGCAACCCGCACTTGCAAGTTGGCCCCTTGGGTACGCTCCGAACCACAGCTGTGACAAAATCATTCTCATTGGCTAGTAGCCGGATTTGGCTGGGGGTGCCAACATATTGACGATGAAAATATCATGTTGCTTCCGCTACTCATACTAGCCATTAGGATGACTAATTGAGTGTTATAATAAAAAATTTTATAGCTGGGGGTTTGATAAAAATCCCGTGGACCTGTCATTTGGATTATTTCCATCTCCGTTCAAGTTACACGTGAAAGCACTTGGACTAGGCATGTGCAATTAGGGTCTCTGCCGAAATCTGATGATCATGACACGATCATCTTGGCATGTGCAGTTCAAGTTACGCATGAGAGCCTTGAACCGCCTCCATCAAAGTTTCAAGCATGTGCGATTAAGCGCCTCTATCGAATTTCTTGATCTTAACCTGATCACAAAATTGAATATCCAAAGTATTTCAAAATTTGCTAAGTTCTAAGTCATTTTGAAAACTTTGGAGGGGTTCTGTTGGCAGTGAAAATTTCTAAGTAAAAAGGAATTTTCCACACAGAATGCGGAGCTAACTCCGTAGCTCCGCGTTTGGTTATTTTAGCCCCGCGTATGAGCAAAACGCGGAGCTAATTCATAGCTCCGCATTCTGATGAATTTAGCTCCGCGTTAACTCCGCGTGAGCAGATTTCATTAGAATTTCAAATTAATTGTGATTGAGATTTGGGCTTATCCAATACCCAAACTGAGTCCAATCAGAATTCCAAATCAAGATAGTTAAATCAAGACTAAGATATTTGATTAGAATCCTTGATGAATACAAAAACCTTATTTTACTATTTCTATGAAAATCTTTATTCCTATTCCTATGGAAATCTTTATTCATATTCTTATGGAAACTCTCATAACCACTAAAGTCTATAAATACCCTCTTTGAGGAGACTTTAGGGATCATCAATCAATAATAGATCAATCTATAGATAATCATCAATTTTTAAGGGATCTTTTCGAAAGTTTTTGTGAAGTTCGAATTACGCGTGAGAGCCTTGAACGAATCAAGACCAGAGAAGATCATCCAAAGTCGGCCGGCATCTTCTTCATCAAGAGCAAGAAAACTCTCATCGTCAGATCGTCCAAAAGAACTACTTCGTTAGATCTCGTCGCCACACAGATCCCACATTTTATTGTAAAAGAGAGTGATAGAATATAAATCCTCTCGTTTGTTCTCTTTTTCTTTGTTCTCTTTCATTGTAATCTAAGCTGAATTCAATAGAAGGAAAGCAACAAATTTCTGCTGCAAACAATCATTTTTTTGAAGATTTTTCTGGAAATGTCAAAATTCACGGAATTGAATTAAATATTGTTTTCTCTAATCCTCCGCCAATGTCCACATTGTGCCTTTGCTCAACTCAATTAGTTGGGAAACAACTTAGAAATCGGATAATTGCATGAGTAATGGGACATTTGCCCTTGTAGTTATGTTAGATAAACTAAAAGATTTGGACTTGCACATATTTACAAGTAAACCTAAGTTTATATCATAACCCCCACTCATTTTTCTCTATCTCACAAAATCTCTCATCTCTCCCATCTCTTCTCAAAGGAGCAAGGCTAGGGAGCAATAGCTAAAGATTAGAATGGACAGATTCAATAGCCAATACTTGGCCTCACCTATTCAAAATTTCAAATTAAAAATGAAAATTTTATTTTTTTTAGCTCAAAATTTTTTATAAAAATGGCCAAAGACTGGAGGCTTTTGGATCAGCGCATTCTCATCCTCAACAGCAATAGCCATAAGTTAACTTATGAATCATGTAATAATTTAAGTAACACATTTTCCCTTTCTCTTCTTCTCTGATTGTGCTAATTTGATCATCTATAGCATTTTGTTTTAAGTGTAAGCCATAAAATTAATATAAGAATATGATATAGTGCTATTCAAATTTCATGGAACACGAAGGCAAAAAGACCGCCAAGTAGCATAAATGAGCCATCATTTTTCCTATCTAGTAGTCTTTTGTCTTATGATCTTTATGAAATTTGTTTCGAAATCTTGTTTTGTTATACATAATAACTTTCCATGATCTAGTTGCTAAGATAACACTTGTATGTTGATAAATCCAAGGATAGTTGAAATTTATATATTTTCCAATATCAAATTTGGTTCCTCAAACTAGGGTTTCATATTAAGCTTGTATTAAGACTTATGTATGTGATTTAAGAATGGATTCTAGATCCAAATGAACCTCCTCAAAAGTAAAGTGATGAAGTCGTTTTTACTAATGGGAAAGATGATAGTCGATTTAATATGTCTAACGTTTTACTTTTGTGTTGCGACCAAATGAAGAAGAGTTTTTATATGAAATCTGAGATTTATCACAAGTTTGATTGTTATCCAATCTTACTTGCTTCTGCTAGTTGCTTGCATTTTCCAATATTATTGATGTTGTGTGGTCTTTTATATCTAACGAGGATATGTTGATATATCTTATAGATGGTCATCCAGGATGACCTATTCAAGCCCATGATCTCACATTTCACTGTGAGTTATGCTTTTACGATGGAAGTTGTTCTTCCTATTTCTTTTTTTTTTTTTTTTGCTAAAATTCCTAAGGAACAATAGTAAGATTAAATATGTGTATCTAATTAAACGCACATGCACAGAAAGGAATTTTTTTTTGGATCATGTCATTATTGACACTTGCTCAAGCATAACAATTTATATGGTATAGTTGAGACATGTCTAACCAAAATTGACTTCTTCTTTTTTACTTTGATATGTTGATCCTTATATTCTTAGGGTTTGTAAAGAGTGATCAAAGAAAAATAATATTTTTCAGATTGTCCCATTCTCAGTGGACCAAGAGAATGAAATTGAAAATTAGTTACATAGTTGTATGAGATTCATATCTATATGGTTGAATGAGATTCATATCTAAGGAAAACGAATAAAATTGAATCTCAATTAAAATCATATATAAATAAAAGAATTTAAATAACAGTATCACTTAATCGATACAAGTCTTAAGCAACAAATTACTTGTCCATCTAGTTTTCTATATAGGTAAAGTCAAGAAAGAATTAAGGCTAATAAAACAAGTAATTATTTTAAAAAGGGAAAATAGGGGGAAAAACTTGTCTAAATTTAAATAGGAATATATCTTCATGTGAAAATCGAGAAAGGTTTAGAATCTCCTTCTCCTTCCTCTTTCTCTCTTTTCTCTTATTCTCTCTCTATCTTTTTCCACCATGAAGAGAAATTGGGAATGAGATGGTGATAGAAACAAATATAGATCAAGTTTATCTAGATAAATGATTAAATTGTACTAGGCATTTAGTTAAGATTTTGAAATATTTGTTTAGATTTTATTTTGTCTTGTTGCATGTAGGGTTTATTATATATCTCTTGTATAACTATAATTTTAATCGGAGAATGATATTGATAAAATTGAGAGCATATATTTTTTTCTTTCGAATATTTTCCTTGAGTAATTCATATAAGAGTGGGTCTGTAATTACCGAGATGTGAGATTCAAACCCTAATTTATTTTTCTAAAATCCTAATTTCTTTCCTAATTTTCCACTATAAATCCTATTTTCCTCCTATTCTACGTCAAATTAGTATTTTAGATTTGAAAAATTCATCTGGATGCTCAAGTCCACCATCTTGTTCTTTGATTTTTTTTTTTTGTATTTTAAATTTAAAAAGTTCAAAAAAATCAATTAAATAAAGAGGAAATAAAAGACCAGTGAAAAAATATCAAAAAAAGAGAGAAAATGAAAACAGAGGAGAAATTTTTTTAAAAAATCACTGAAAAAAGAGTGGAAAAAAAAGAAACAGATCAAAAAAAGGAAAAAAAAGGAAAAATATAGGGAAAAATTAGAAAAAAATTATCAGTAATAAAACAAAAAAAAAAAGAGTGAAAAGAATAAAAAAAATGAGAGGAAAAAGACAAAAAACTTATAAAAAAATCAAGAAGATTTCAGCAATGATCTCAACAATAATCTTAATAATAATGATCCATCATTTTTAACAAAATTCAACAATAATCTTAACAATAGTCAATAACAATCTCCATAACAACGATCCATTATCATTTTCAACAATAATCAGTAATAATATAAATAATATGATGGGCCTTGGTTCAAGTGGATCTGAGTTCGACTTTCGATGGAAACTTAATTTAGGTAATATTGTAAAAAAAAAAAAAATGTACGTGTGAGTTTAACTAGCAAAAAATAAAAATAAAAATAATCTCAACAATATCAACAATAGCAACATCATTTCAAAAGCATCTCAACATCATCTCAACAACATAAACTTTATCGAAAATCCCTCTATATTCATCAACAATAACAACATGATTATTAAATTCAAGTGGGTCAAATCTAACAGTTCCACTCCCGAGCCATTATAAGCAAAACACTATTAAGAATATTTAATGATTTGGAGCCCTTTTGAAACTTGGTTCGCATTGGATTTGAGCAGTAGTCGAGACTTTGCCATTTTGGTATTTTCTAAACTTTGTATTCTGAAAATTTTAGAGTTAATTTTTAAGAAATTCATATTTTATGGTAAATATATCAACACTGATGTAGAAACAAGTGGAGTTGATATATATAACATAATTCCATACTTTTTTACGATTATCATGACCATGATAGTCATGAAAATTGAAAGAGCCATTTGGAATATATTTTTTGCTATTTTTCTTTAACTTTAGAGTATGGATACCATTATGCTCAATTGAAATGAGTTGGAGAAGATTTTACTTAGTACACTATCAAGTAAACAACTCGTCCAACTTAGAATCGGTTGCAATTTATTCTTCATGCAACATATGCTCTACATCCTATTTTTAATTTCAACTAAAATTTTTAAGGCCAAATAATGTTATAAGTGGGAATGATACAATAGTTCGCTCACTAATGCCCACCATTAAGTATTCAACCTGCAGAGAATTTTGACATTTTAAATACCAGTGTCTTTTGAAGAGCCTAGATACCGGCATGCCCGCTTCCGAGAGTTTAAATGATGTTATAGTTAATTTCAAATTCAGTATAGAACTTGTCACTGATATAGAAATTAACGATATGATTTTTCTACTAGAGCCAACTATAGAAGGATTAAATTGCCATATTTATGTGGAGAACCTAATGCCTAGCACACCGATAGTCTCACTTATTTTTATTTAAATATCGTGAGAAAACCCAATGACAGATAGTGTTGAATAAAATTTCTTAAAGATCTGCTACAGATATACGTGCCAAGGTGTAGAATTTCTTAACTGAAGATTGCGCTTTTCTTGTCTCAACAACTTCCATTTCAAATTTTTCATTTTCTACAGAAGTAATAGATTTCAATATCTCTCTAGATCACAACTATAAACATCGCCACTATAGGAATGCCAGGTAGCATACACTTGGATACCAACTTGTTTGATTTTCTTATATTTATTTCGGTAGAAAGTTTTGTCTGATCTCAGGACTTGCTTGATTTTTTCCTTATAGCCATTCATCGATGATAAATTTTTCCTAGCAGGAAAGAATTAAAGAAACGAGTAAAGATTAAGTTTACTTAGATTAGGAATAAGATAGGATTAGGAAATTAGTTAGGATTTCAAAAAATTTGCTTAGATTTATTTTTATCTTGTCTATTTATTTATTTTTTGTAAAAACCTAATTTTAATCGAGAATGATATTAATAAAATTTAGAGCACGTGTTTTGCTATTCTAAATCTTTCTCTTGAATAATTCGTGTGAGAGTGGATGTGTGGTTTGTTTGAATGTGAGATCCAAATTCTAATTTATATTTTCAAATCTCTAATTTTTTCTTAATTCTTCAGCAAAAACCCTAATTTCCTTCGTGATTTGTTAGGTAGTTTATAATGATATAGGTTGTTACGTGAGCTAAAAGGTTTTTGAGGATTTGAAATGAAAACTCACGTCCATTAATTAATTATAGTTAAGTTATTATTTCTAACATAAATATGAGGTTATCTATTAAAACAAGTTAAATATAAAAAAAAAATTGAGCGTCCAATTGGGTGGGCGAGTTAAAATCAATAAACGACACTTTTCAACAGTAAAAAAAAAATTACAAAAAACCTGGAGATTGATATGAGCAGAAAAGGTGGGCCCCGTCGACGATTTGACCCGTTTTTAGATTGGGCCCCACCCAGCTTCAACCTCTCTTCGTTCGCACTTCTCCAGGAACCCTCGTAGGGTTTTTCACTTTTTCTCTCTTCTCTCTCCCTCTCTCTCTCTCTCTAAATCATTACCCTCTCTCTCTCTCTCTCTCTCTCTCTCTCACAGCGATCTCTCCCCCAAAAGTTTCTCTTTGATCGATTCCAGCATGTTCTATGTCATGTTGCAGCAATCGGCAACAAACCCATTTCCCCTTTGACCACTCCCACCTCCCCATCGAAAAAAGCTAGGGTTTTGCTGACCCACCCCGTTCCCTCTCTATATCATGATCCCTAGCTTTTTCAATCCCATTTCAACCTAATTCCCTTCAATTTTCGATCAACTCATCTGCTTTCTTTCTCAAAATTCAATCTTTGGTTAATGGCATATCATCATCCGATGCCTGGCCCAGGCTCTGTATCAGGTTCGAGCTCTAGCTCCAGCCTCCATTTCTTGAACTCGCCCTTTGGTGACACCACCTTCACCAAGGTGTTTGTAGGGGGGCTGGCTTGGGAGACGCAGAGCGAAACCCTTGGGCGCCACTTTGAGCAGTACGGGGAGATTCTGGAGGCCGTCGTCATCTCTGATAAGAACACCGGGCGGTCCAAGGGCTATGGTTTCGTGAGTGTTTCTTGACTTGGGGATGTCGAAAAGTTTGGATCTCTATGTGTGGTTGCATTATGATTAGGTTGAATGTGTGTTGTATTGGTTTATGGGCTGAATGTTGGTTTGTGTGGTGGTTTTGGGTGGAGGATTTAGGTTACATTTCGTGATCCGGAGTCTGCGAAGAGGGCGTGCGCTGATCCGAGCCCCATTATAGACAGGAGACGGGCAAATTGTAATTTGGCTTCGTTGGGGCGGCTGATACCAGCAATTCCTTATGGTAGGTTCATTTTTTTTTATTAGTTATAGGAAAAATGTCAGTGCTTTTGCATGGTGTTGATGCTCTTACTTGCATATATCTGAGTCCATGACTTTTTCTATTTACTGTTGTGTGATCATTGCTTGGAATGTACATTAGTTTGAGTTCTTTAGGTATCACTATCATTTTACAAAACGCAATCCATCTTCTTTTTGACCTATGTGGATTTGACAACTATTGTAGACGGTGCTACCTTAGTTAATCAATAAGTGTGGTGGACAATGATCAATAGTAATATTTCCATCAAAGATGTCAGGCCAGTATTATTTTAAATCAAGTGCACTTCATTATTTACTTCATAATAAGATGAAGAGCATGCATAATTGACATTGTTGCCATTTTAGCCCGATGCTAGGTTCATGCCAACTATAATTAGGAATCTGATATTATAAAAATGTTAGGTACCATTGCTCATCTATTTAAAATATTTTTGTTATGTACCTATCAACTATAATTAGGAACCTGATATTGTTTAAAAATATTATCTTAGGATTAAAATATCATGTCATCCATTGGATACTCCAGGCATCAAATGTACCTGATGAATTAGATAATGGAAGGAGCTACGTAGGGCTTTCCTGGCATCCTGGCTTTAAGTTGGGGGCACTTTATAAGGTCAACCTTCAATAGGATTTGTAATCTTCATTGAAACCCAAGAATCACAACATCAGAGACCTTGAGGGAAAATAGTTACTTTATAGTTAAAAGAAGAGGACAAGCTGGAATCAAGGTTTGGAAATTTAGTGTTGGATTCAAAGTTGAAAGTCTTGTAAGGATGAATAACTCACATAGAGTAGGAAGCAAATCAAAAATTATTAATAATACAATAGAATACAAATAACCAAATTAAAATATAACTTTATTTAAGACCATGTTCACATTATAGTATATGTTTATAGCTTCGGAAAGGATTGATTGAAATGAAGCATCTCGGACTACAATCAAGTTGATCGCATCAACTAAGGTCTAAAGAATTCATCTTATCAATATCTATTTTTTTTTTTATGTTTTAGGAGTTTTGGCATTAGTTGACCAGGGTGAAAAATATTTAGTTAGAACTATTCTCTTCCAACATAAGGGACCAAATTATTTGTTTCTTATGAAGGGATCAAAGTCGACCAATACACCTATGTTGTAATTCTTTGTACACGTGTTCAGTTTTTAGCAGCCACTTGTAAGTGTAGAGGTGGTAACAGATAGGACATAGGTAAGGTAAAGATTTCCTTATAGGCATGTCATAGATGTCAAATTGAGATATGTATTATGAATCGTTTTTCTTACATATCGTATCATATACATATCATATGATACATTGATCAGTGTAAAATAAACAAGTAATCAGGTATATAACAATATATAAAAATTCTATGTAAAGCATAAAACAATTAATGGTCATGGATAAATGTCGAAAGTTGGTGAAGCGTAAAGTAACTATTATGGGGATAGATAAGATTCACTCCCATACATGCACATGCAATGGCTATTACATCGTTAAGCAAAATGATGCAACAACAAATATACCCAAAAGAAACATAAAGATGAATCCATAATTAGTTCCATATGCGATACATAATTATATATACGAAAGTTGGTATCCTAAACCAAGTTTTAGTTAGACTTAAAAGTTATATGGTCTAACCCTATATGGGTTTGTCAAAGGACTTACAAGTTATAACTTATGCTTCCATAACACCAAAATAAGCCCTTTCAACATCAATCATTTGTCTCCTATCAATCTATTGCTAGTTATCTCGAAGAGCGATATCTTCATCTTCTCATCTTTTTCGGTCTACACAAACTTCGCTATCTTTTGCTTTTCTTTAGAAGCCTTTTTGTTTCCAATTTGACTCATTCACGAGGTCCTGACAATAATTATTAAAAAATATTCGATACTAAATATTATAAATCAATAACAAGGATAATATTGAAATCTATCATTCACAAAGTGAGCAAATCCAATAAAAATAATGAGAAATTAAAATGATAAACTTATATTGTAAGAGTCTTACGTGATTTAGATAGTATGCAATCACATGGATATATGGAGTTGCAATTCCTAATGGTCATTAATGATTCTCCATATACTCTCATACCTTGTCTCGACCCTCTTAATTTTTTTTTCAATTTGCTCCTTTTCTCTGTCTATCGCTCAAGGTTCTAAATATCGATTATCGGGATCGTATCGGACGGGGGTTTTACATATCGAATATCAGGGGAATATCGCGGATACACGCAAATACCAGGTATTCACATTGGAAGTATATATAATATAATTTTGATAACTAAAAGTTGATTTAATGTAAATAGATATCATGTATCAAATAACAATAGTGCAATAAGTATATAAAAACAAAATAGAGGCAATAACAAACAACATAAATTCATATGCAGCCATGCAATAAACGAGTTATTTCATTAAAAAAATATGAAATTAGATGTTATATAATTTACTTATTTAGAAATCAATGGGTGAAAGAAGTTGAAATCCTTATATCTTTGATTTTGAGGAGACTTACCTGAAAAAAAGACATTTGTTAGAATATATGAAATCTATACTATCTAATCTTTAATATAAACTCTAATTTGGTTACAGTAAAGGGAAAATTTTCTCTTCACTGTAACAACTTTGTTACATTGAAGAGAAAATTTTCTGTTCATTGAAACAACTCCAACTTTGTTATAGTGAAGAGAAAATCTTCTCTATTGTAACAACTTCAATTTTGTTATAGGGAAGATTAAATATCCTTTCCAACCAAAAATCACAACTTCACCCAATCACACAACTTCACCCAATCACATGTATTTAGTGTTACCAAAATAACTCAAAAGGAGAATTGAAAAGGAAAAAAAAAACCCAAAGAAAAAAAATTGACATACCTGGATGACCAAGATGGCGGCTATGCTCACTGGAAGCAAGGGGATGTGGAATCACATATTGGAGAACTAGGAGAAGAAATGACCAAATTTAGCAAAATAAGCCTGGAAAAAAATTCTTACCTTCAATTGTTGAAGAGTCGAGTGGCTCGACTGTGCGCAATGTGAGGGAATTCGGTCGTTAAAGAGGCAAGGACAATGAAAGAGGAGAATCAGGAGGAGGGTGAGCGAAAATTGCCGATCAATCAACAAAAATCTAGAGGAAGAGAAAAATTCGCTCGATGAAGTTAGGGCTTTGCTGAGTGGGATCGGGGAGTTAAGAGGGTTTTTTTAGTTAACGGGTTTGAGTTCAAAAATTGAGCCCAAACCCGTTAACTCAGTAAATTTAAGGCGACTCCTTTGTTAGTCGACCGAGTCATATCGACCGTTTTCTTGGTTGAGAAATCAAAATATCGGCTGATATATGCTTTCCCCGATATTACATATCGATTCACCCTGATTGTATTGGCGGGAGTTCAGAACCGATATCTTGGCCGACTAGGTCGATATTTTGAACAATTCTGTCGCTTTATAAATGTATCCCATTATCGGTTCTACATCTCCGTTAACAAGTTTTAGAAGCTTCACTGATGGTAACACACACTTCAAGTAGTATTTGATTGCTTTCTAAAATTCACTGTCAACTAGAATGATGTGTACAATATTTTGCCAACAAGTTTTGTGATCGGTGCAAACTATGTGATCGGTGTAAACATAGTCTGAAGTACAATTTTTTGCTCCATCATACTCTTTAAAGTAAGGCAATTAGTTGCAAGTTGTGTTACAGTTGGCCTTGCTAATTCTCTTCCCTCTGTATATGTTCTATATAGGTTAAGAACCCAACAACGCCATTATATGAAAACGATGACTTTCTACGACTTCTCTGTTATTTTTCTATGCATCAACAAGTTACCAATGTCCTTGAGCATGTTGATATCTCTATGCACCAAGTTACCAATATCCTTGAGCATGTTGATACAATGTGTTACACATGGAGATCAAAAGATTTTCTTTCTTTTCTCCGTGAACTTTAGACCAACGACAACATAAGGTGAAGAACCATTGGTGACAACTTGAACAACATTATTTTCTCTTGATTTCTTCTACCTTGTCATCAAGCAATTAGAATAAATCACCACCACTCTTGTATATAACGGAAGTATCCACCGATTTAAGAATAACCCATCCGAACTATTCATACGAAAATTATTTATGGATCTAGACTTTTCATCCTCAGTTGTCGGACATCAATGTCCACCTTTCTTGCTCTGTCCTTTCTTGCGTCTTCCCAAATCTTCATCATTAAGTCCATCAACTTCTTCAAAAAAGTGATCCAACCTTCGTGATATGACTGAAACTTAAATCTTATTCTGTAATTTGCTGTAGCGTTCAGAAATAAAGGACTCTTTTGTATTGAATGAGAGACCAATGCATAACAAAAGCGACAAATAATCATGAAACGATATTTTGGTCATTCATAACCTTGTTGGGATTTTTTGCGTCGTCTTCCCCCGAAGCTCCTCCCTTGATGATGAAGGAATCCAAATTTTCCATGCTCTTCTTTCCTTGTCCCTCTTACTTCCATGAGTAGCATCCTTATTTAGATCCATTGACTTTTGGTTCAACAAGCTCAAGAACTTTGCTTTAACATCATCCGGACATTGGGTATATTCTGTGGTATTTTGTTGTATTCCAGCCAAATGATGCTTCATTCGGCTAACAATATCCCATAGATGTTTTTCACAATCATTGATTTTTACGTGCAAGTGGCGCCCGCAACACGTTGATAATGTTTCCAAGTTGGATCATTGAACTGCTTCTACTTCTTTCCCATCTTAGGATTTCAACTCTCAAATTCTATAAGAGAACTACAAAAAAAGAAACAATTTCGTCAAATAAATATCAACAATATAGTAGATAACTTTTTAAATAACCATAATAATAGATTTCTCATTCTCTAAGAGAATAGTGTGAATTTTGCATCTGACAAACTCAAATGATAATGTGAATTTCTCCATCCTAAAGTAGAAGGGAGTGGGGGGTGTTGAAACTTGGCTCTCTCGTTGCTGAAACATGTTCTTCAACTAGGTTGCAGTCGTTATTGTGTGTTATGTTTGTGCATCAACGTGTGTGTGGACTTGAATGTGTATGTATATGTGCGTGTTTAACTTAAGTGAAGAAATTATTTTTAAAATGAATCTAACAGCAAATGGAGGAGTTAAATTATCTGTTTTGCAAAGTCTGCAATTTATTTGGTACCAGTTAATGAGAAATAAGGTCTACTTTCGTTATAACAATTCTAAAATAAAAAAGCATCAAACATATGCATTGTTAAACCATGTTGCATGAGTTATTCGCGGGTCGATCTGTCTGGATAGCTTGTCAGCATCTTTATAAGATCCTATCGAACTCAAAGCTATATCATACGAGATCAAGTGTAAAGAAAATTGATGTTGGAAAAGAGATCATACCATAATAGTCGAGTGTCTTCGACCGATCGGCAAGAGTCAAGCAAGTATGGCGTGGTTTTCAAGTGTTAAGCAAAGGTCAGCTGAGACTCTTCAACTGTTGGCAAACTATTGACAAGACGGTGAGGGGCTTCGGGATCGGCAAAGGAGAAAATCAGGGTCTAACTATCAGGCAAGCGTGGGGGTGGTGTCAGCATTAAAATTGAGGGAATTTCAAGGATAAGACATTAGAGTGGATTCACGGTACGTCAGTGCGACAAAATGAAGCCCAATCGAGGAGACAATAGTCGTCGGTGATTGCAATAGTAGTGATGAATTGATTATTTAGGTTTGGTTAAGAATTTGGAGAAGGATCAAGAAATTGAGAATTTTGATTGAGGATTTTTGAATGGGAGAGTTTTGATTGAGGAAACTGACCTTGAATTGGGGTTTTTAGGTAAGGTTCAACTTTTTATTAATTCAGGTAAGTGGGTTTAAATTCAGACCCACATTAAACACGACTCCAAACCATGAACTCAACTTAGTTCATTGAATCGCATTGATTCACATATAATAAGATAGGCTAAAAATATTGCAAGATTCACATTTCTAACCGTTCAGACTCATGATTTATATCATTTTTGGCTTGGATCATATCGTATCATACGAATCGTATCGCGAATTGTACGATTTTAACAACTATGGGCATGGATAGGTATAAAGACCTTACGCTTAACTTATATAAGATTTTAATTTTTTTTTAAAATATCGAGATAATATCGAATGGGGTATTCCATACTGGTTAGCAGATGTCGGGTGATATATTGGGGATATGAGCTTGTAACGGACATAATTATCAAAAAAGTTACGATTATAACTTATATTATTCAATGGTCGTAATAGTGTAGTCATCTACATGATAAAATAGCCCTTCATTGTCAATATCATTGTGCAAATGCAGCATAATGGAATAATTATGGATTATGGAATATTTCAAGTAATAAGTTCGAAACATAAATTATAAAATAATTGAGCTTAAGGTATATGCAAATCCAGATTAGGTGACAACACTAGAGCTAACATTACAAATACTAGCAAGGGCACAACCATAATGACAACAAAAAAAAAAAGGATTTTCTTGAGTATCATATGATGAAGTTCTTCGGTATAGATCTACACCCTTTTTAGCTCTTCGACTATGTGAAATTTCCTCTAATTTTTGTCATGGCGATTTGGAGATCCGATTGATTTAGAATAAAACTGAAATAGTTCTTGTTTTTCCTTATATTTTTGGACAACCTTGGACATGACAATTGAGTCCAAACCTATAATTTCCTCCGACTGTGCTTAATCCTTCAAACATCTGCCAACCAGATTTGTTCACTTTCTCCCCAACAATCTAAACCAAGTATAGTATGAACTTGACTTAAATGGGGATTAGAGTAAGAGTAGCCTATTGATTTTTATATTATGCTTCGAGCCGCTTCCGATCATGGGAGCACCTGCCTTTGCTCTTACTCAATGAATGAGGAATTTCCTGGTCTTTAGTCAAGCTCCTAACTCATTGATGTTGTAGGCTAAGAGCTATGAGAATGCTTTCATAGTCTTGGGGGATAACTCTTAATAAATAAGCTCCAAGGCTAGGTAATAATGAGACTCAGAATACACACATAAGAAAGTTGAGGAAAGTGTTGGTGAACAATTAGCATATGTAATTTAAAAAAGTTGGAGTATTGGATGAATCATAGGGTAAAATGTAGAAAGTACACGTAACTTTTTTTTATTTACCTCAGAAAAAGAGTTGGAGTTGGCCCCTCTATACCAGGTTTATTTATGGAGGGCCAACAAACACATTCATAGCCCACTCCTGTGAGCTACTCAATTGCCAACAAACATGTTCGTACCCCACATCTAAAGGAAAAATAGGGTGACAACTCTTGGCTCAAGAGTGAGAATTGGAATTGAATAAATCGAATCAGAAATCAACTTAGAGAGGCAGAATTATTGGAACAAGGGCTATGAAAAGCTCGTTAGCAAGGTAAGATCCAGAGTGAGGTCTTTAAGGATAAATTAAAAACACAATTGAAATAAGATTGAAATAAGAATGAATCTTACTGGTTGATATATCAGGACAATTTGAACATCTAGGAAAATATTACAAATACCGATCGATATAAACACATAACAGTATTACCCCTTTTCACTATGTTTTAGTAGGTCGTATTGCAAGAATACAGTATTTGGGACACTCATGCACATACATGAGTTTGGGTGCATGTAGTATGTACCTATATGTATGCATTATGCATACAACTACATTATATATTTGTGTATGAACATGCATAATATTTGTATATGAATATATGTGTACTTCTTTGATGCATGCTTCATAGTTCAGTCTTGGAAGAATTTTTTAGTTTAACACAGCTACTTCAATGGAGAAATGCCCCATGTCAGATGCATAACCTAAAACTGACAACATGTCCTAGATGTACCAAACACTGTCATAATTTTATTATTTTTACATGTGTTAAATCTGTATAATGTTTTGCTTTTCTTTCTCTTTCCAAAGCGTTGGTACCTAGCTTTTGAAATGCACCTAACTACCCTTTGTATTGTAGATGTCTAGTATTTAGTTTCCCATCTATGCAATAAATATCCATGTTTGTTCCTTCTTTTATTTATTCCTTTTTTCGGAGTAAAGTCACTCTTACCTGTTTGGGTTAGTGGCTACACCTTGCTGGGGAGGGATTGGGGAGGACATGGCAGCATTGGCGGTGCTTATCCCTCTTGTGATTCGAAGAACTGTGTACTGAGAGAAACATCATATTTGATGACAATGGCCTGTATTCGGGTCCAAAAGATGTCAATCCTCCAAGGTATGGTCGGATGTGACCATGGGCAGGTCAAATACGTGCATGGGTTTGTGGATCCGACTGTATTTGGCCATGACATGGTTGATTGTTGTCATGGGTGCTGTTGATAGAGTGAATTCTCTTGATCTTGATTCCCAATTGTATTTCTTCCAGTGCTTGCTCGGTTCCATTTCTCCGGAAACTATTATATCCTAAAGGAATGCACGAAGTCAAGAACAAGTGGTGAAGGGGAAAGGAACAGAAATTAAGATTTACTTTTGTACTGGAAGAAAAATTACAATCAGTGTCAAAGAAGGCACTCAGCAGTTTGGGGCATGAGAACCACCACCCAATACCTAGCTGCCTAGGCAGAAAGGTCTCAGAGGATAACGAGGTGAAATAAGGGTTGTTGAATGCTGATGCCTTTTGATGGCTCCACTGTGGTCCTTGCTGCTGTTCCCTTGCTTGCTTTGTCGTTGCTGGTTGCTGCTGCTACGCTGCTCACCGCCTCCACAATTGAGCAAGAGCTATTGAATGATGCAAACAGCGGAGCAGTGCTGATTCCGCAAGGGGGTCATAGGAGGGCAGAAACGATCGGTGACCTGCTGTCAATTTTGTTAAGTGCCTAGTTCAGCACCTAAGCCTAGGCATTGCAGCCTGGTTGCCACCTAGATTGATGCCCATGCTGCCTTTTAAACATCTGTTTAAAATAATTAGGGCAGTGGCAGGAAATTGAAGATTAAAAAGATGGAAAGTACATGCTACAAAAGACAAAGGGTAGTGAATATAGTTGTGTTGAAAGGTAGCAAAATGAAAAAAAGAAGAAGAAGAAGAAGAAGAGCAAGAGTGGATTATTTAAAGCGTATTAACGTGTGTCCTTAGATCCCAATTTATTTGGCGCTAGATTTTAATAAATCATGGTTTCTCCATGTGCAATTTTTCTAATATTTGAGAATCTGAGATATTGTTATTGGATTTGGCTTGCTAACATCCTTTCTAAAATATGATGCTCTTTAAGAGTCCGCGGGGTACCATTTCCTGCTATTTAGATTATTCTTTATGATATTTAGATTCCCATTCTGTATATGTGTCTTGTGCACTGAACTGTGGAACATTGTCTGTCTGTGGAATGACTCTTCTTATGGATTTGATAGTGCTTCTCATGCACTTAAATGATTAAACTTTTAAAGGCTTCTCACTGGTATGTGTACCTTGATAAGCTTAAAAGTAGATTTATCTGTGCAGCTTAAGTATGTTTTGTCAGATCTTCTGAAGGAAGCTTGCTGAGGGTGTACTTATGTTGCATGCAGAGAGATTATGGATGCACTTTTTGTTATGTCGCTTCTAAGCACATGATGATAACACACTTTCTAACATTTTAAAGCAAATTGGTTATTGCGTGACTGAGATTTCCAATTTGTTGACGTCTTCTTAAAATCCACAATGCGAATCATTATAGATATATATAGGTTTTAAAGTAAGATAAGTCTTAAGCAGTTAGCTGCAGATGAAAAAACTGGGAAAGAAACTTCATCTTTTCTTTATGCTTAGAAGTTTCCCTCTAATATCAGGCATAAATAATGTTACATTGATTGAATTTTTAGTGTAGTTAGAATTGGATAGTACTTGAATGTTGATTAGTGTTCTCTTCCTATGTCTTCAGTGTAGTAAATAGTTAGAATCCTTGTGTCCATGTCAGTTTATATAATACATGTTTAATTTTTAAGAGGAATTTATATGTATTTCTTTTTATCATAAATGCTTATTATGTATGCAGTGAATTTGACTTGATGCTTTGTTCGTTTTCCATTAGACATTTAGACCATTTTCTGCATATTATCAGCCATAGCAGTTTGTTTGTTTTTTTTTTTTTTTCCATAGTTCCATTATAAAATGTAAAAGAGATTGTTGAATAGGTTCCATTCTTATATTTCGTTCTCATCAATGCATATACAAGCACTTCTATTGATTAGTTTGATATGATTGTTCTTGTGTTCTGACTTCCATTTTGTAGCACAACTAAGGCCTCCAGGTCCATACTTCGGGAGTGTGCCTGTTCCTCGTGGGGCTTATGTTGGAAGCTCTGCTTTTCACCAAACTGTTCCTTATGGCTACCACCAAGCTATTCCATATTCCCCATATGGGTAAGTTAATAAACATTATTTTCCATGATGATCCTAAGTTATCTTTGGCCTTTCAATTTCAGATGTTCATATTCAACTTTAATTGATGTAAGGAAGAAAATCTGTAACTCTATTGAACAATGGGTGACAATAAATTAAAGAAACTTTATTCTATTGACAAGTGGGTAACAATACTAATTCAATTTGCCAATTGAAGTATAAGAATACAAAGTGAGTTGGGAAATCTTGTATATGGTCTATGTTTTGGTTATGTAGAGCTCTGCATGAAGGGTTGTGACTTGGAAATTCAGCAATATTTATTAGCTGAAGCAGCTATTTGAGCATTATAACTCTTCATATAATTCATATGAGGTCAGATGGGTGAGCTATGCACTGAAAGGGTAGGCATATGCCTAATCACGCATTTTGCAACATTGTCAATGGAATCAATTTGTGTTAGCTTGGTAATAGATAAATAACTCGTAGGACACAAATTCTGTTCAAAATTTAATGTTTTATTCGTAATAATCGTACATCATGCAGAATTATAATTTCTACTAAACTTTCAAGTGTAAATTACTAAATTATATATACCAAATCTCCAATTTTGGTGCTTGAACCCTGACCTTCCACTGAGGAATCCAACATTGCACTACTTCTCCAAGTGATTGCTTGTGTCTTTTATTAGCATTAAAACATACGTAATCAAATTAGTTGCATAGATCTCTCTGTATTATGCTGAACTGTTGCTAAATATTGTCCTAATTTCTTGATGTTTCCTGAACGTCTGATTCTCAACATCGCAAATTATTCTTGAATTTGTACTTATGGGCATAAGCTAGTATTTAATTTCTTGTTTGCCAAACTTTAAGGATATCCTTGGGAGATTAGTTTTGATATGTTTTGGGGTGTTTTGAAGTGATGTTCTATGAAGTGGTCGTAATAACATTTGCTTTGAGTTTTTAGGTAAGTGTTTTGATGTGTTTTTGGAACTTCCCAAAATACCTGGATAGCTGTTTTCAAGTGTTTTTGAGAACATTCAAATCGGGGTGTTTTGGAGCATTCAGACTTTTTTTTTATCCAAAAATGTCCTCTCTTTTCCTCATTTCGATCCTCTCCTACATTCTTTCCTTTTCCCAAAGTGGGAGTATAATTGTTTTTTACATGTTTATGGAATCCAAAAACTTGTGAGAAACTAAACTCTCAAATACATGCTTGAACACTCTAAAACTCATTGTCAGAATACTCCAAAGTGCATACCACCAAAACGCTTCAAAACGCACACTTTCAAAATAGACTTAAAAAACACTCCAAAACACTTAGCCTTTGACATCCAAGCACTGCCTAAGTCGATGAGAACTCTCTAAGGATTTATTGACTCCTTGTGCAGGTACCCAACATATGGACCTGAGTATGCCTACCCGCAGGTTATGAAGTTCAGAATCCTATACTTTTATTTGAAATCTTTATATTATCAAAAAGTTGTCACTTTTATTCAATGGGCACTCATTATGGTATTGTTTGTGCTATTTGTTCAGAATGTCTACAATCCATACACGGGGCAGCAATATATTCAAGTATACAGTGTTCCCAGTACTGTGAATACTACAGTTTACCCGTATGGGCAACTTGGGCAACCAGTTCCTGCAGGGCATGGTTATACAGCAGTTCAGGGCTACACAGTGCCTGGACACCACTTTGTGCAACTTGGTGGTCCAAATATCAACGGAGTAACAGCCTCACCTCGACCTGCAATACAAGCTCTATATGCATCAGGTAAAATTTCTGAAGCAGATCCATTTATTTTACTATAAGTTTTTTTTTGAATGCGAAGTCTTGAATGATATATTTTTCCTAATGATGTCATTCACACTAAAGTTTAATCAATTTGCTTGTAGAAAATTGGAAACAACAAACTAGTAATAATGAGGATAAAGTCATATAGACTGCATTTTATCTATTTCCCAGTTTTGGTCCTTCAACTTTGAGAAAATTTAAATTGTTTAAATTACTTTTAACCAACACTATTTAAAATAAATTAAAATTACAGAAACATGTATCCACTGTACTTCTGGTAAAATTCAAGTACATAATTTACTTTATCTTTGAGAATTGCCAGATAATAAAAATATTGAAATTAAAAATTAATAAAGTTGTCAACTGTTGTTTATGGGATATATAAGTAATGAATTTAACTATGAAACATGGATGGAAGCAGTTTAAAAAAACATGTAAGTTGTGAATTTACCTATTGAGATGGCCTTTAATCAAAATGAGTAGAAGGAAAGGATACATATAGCCAACTTAAACATTTTGTGATAAAGGTTGAGTTGATGTTGTCAACCATCATATTTTTTCATAAAAAAATTATATTGAAAAAGTAGGATGAGAACATTTGAATCGAGTTTGCTCTTCTACATCAAAAGTAGACAATTTCAAAAGAGAGAATAAAAAAAATGCTCTAGATGCTACTGGAACACAATATGTCATTTTTCATTTTTCATTCTAGCTATAGATCTGAATTTAGAGGAAATAAATAATTAGCAAAGAAAATAATTAAAAGGAACTAAATTAAATGTACTTAAAGTTATCAAGGACACCTGAAGCGCCCTGAAGTTGATTTTTCATCCCTTCAAAATATAAACGGAAAAGGAAAATTTATTTTGAAGGCATTGGTTAATGCTTTAGTTGACCTTTGATTGCAACCTTGGAAGTATATTTGTGTTTGCATTGCTTTTATCTTTATTCAAGTCAAATCTGTTAACTTGCATTAGTTAAAAAGTCTGATACTTGTTTCAGGAGGTTGGAATTTACAGAACCTATAGTGTAAGTAATAATAAAACTGAAAACTTCAAATGTTTTGGTTTATATGAAATACACTGTGAAACTATCGTCTTTGCTTAAGATGTTGGCTCTCCTCTTTTATGTAATGAACTGATAAAGGATAAATAAGAAGGTTAGTCTTATTCTTCTTAATTGGGTACTCTTTTTTCTTCACTAACATGCTGGATAACAAATTGTCTTTTTTTTTTGAACTTTTTTTTAAACACCCCCCCCCCCCCCCCCCCCCCCCCCCCCCCCCATATGGTTTTTGAAGAGAAAAAAGTGATCAAACTACTCTTATTTTCTTTTGTTTAGAACTTCTCTTCTTGAATGTTACTGATAGTGGGTCTTCTTCATTAGGTTGGAGTTGGGAGTGATAATTGCATGGGATTGGAGAATTGGTCTTTGCTTATGATGCATGTTCAGCTTGTCTATGATTTTTGGTCTGGTTTAAGATGGATATAGACTGCACTATTATCATAGTATTGTCTCCAAATTTCATAATGAATACTGACATCAGAGATAACATGTTATCGTTATGAAATGATAGCACGTTTCTAAGAGAGAAAAGTTACTGGTGGCGTATAGAGGGGATCTGCAACAATATGGAGATGAAGAGAAGGTAATGAGGAAGAAAGGATGCAAAGGGAGAGGAGACTTTGGAATTTGCTGGGGAGGGATAAATTTTGTCTCATCAGTTGTCTTAAGGTCTCATAATGAGGAGGGCTACCTTGAAGAGAATGGTTGAGGATAAAACTTGAAAGGACGAGTGAAATTGGGGGCTTATACCTCAGTATATGCAAGGCGAAATGAGTTACATGGGCAGATTTGGCCCTTAGATGCTTGAATGCTGGGGCCATTTTGATATTTTTTGACTCCTTTTTTATCTTCTGGCATTTCAGAAGCTGGGCTGGCTGTTAAAGCTATCCTGTCAATGTTATTGTAGAGCACACCTTTAGAAATAGTGATGTGACTAGACTTGTTGTTTCGTCAAATTTGGATTATTCGGGTTGCAATTGCATGGATGTATGAATGTGTTGGCAGGAGTCTACTTTTTTTTGGTCAGATCTTTGTTGTATCTGCTAAGAGGTGGTCATTAAGCCTAATTTTTTTTTATGTGGTTATCAAAGAGAAGGGGTTAAGGAGAAAGAAAGAGAACCTGAACTAGGTAAATGAGAAGAAAGGAGAAGATATGGGAGTGGAGATATTTGGAAGTTGTGATGAGATGTTTGGAAAATAAAAATTGATGGTTCACTAGGGAGAAAGAAGAATGCAGGGAAAAGAAAATGCTTTTGGTAACGAAAATTGATATCGAGCTGCATTTAGATACTGGTATTGGCAATTCTTTTGGTTTCAAAAGTTTTAAGTTGCGAGTTTCAGACATTTGGTATTGTCAGCTTAAAAAGTCTAAACATAATTCAAAAACTCAAGGAAATAATAGGAACAAACAAAGGATGCAACATTAGTTGCTAGACAGATAACGGTGTTAGAGTGATTTTTAGCTGAGTAAGATTACTTCTTTGGATGCCACAATGTAATATGGTAGGGTGGATACATCATATGATAATTTCTTAAACTTTTTTGGTGTATTATTTTTATATAACATTTATGCTAGATTGCTTGTATATTGTTATGCTAGTTTTACAATATTACAAGGTATTTATTAATTTTCCTAAATTATGCATATTGAATTAGCTAATAGTTCGTTATATTGATTTTTCTGATCTATTATTATGTTTGTGACACTGATTCTTATATTCTAGGGTAAATTTTAGTAAACTACCATAAACTGTTCATTGTTTTCTCGTAGAAGTACCATGACATGAAGCTTATATATTCTTAGAAACTACCATGAACTTAAAGTTCCTTGTAGTTTCTGTGGTAGTATTATGAAAATTTAATAGATATTCATGATACTTTTCTGGAATAAATAGAATTCATAGTAGCTTCTTAAAATTGACTTATTTTAAAGAAATATGAAGTTTCAAGTGGGAATATGAATATATGCAAACTGAATACTTGAGGAGTACATGTGCTGCTATCCTTTGTTTGTTTCAATTAAACAAAGTAGCAGAATGAAAAAGGTATATATGCAAAGAAAACAACCGAGTCACTCAGCTTTGGTTGTTCAAGCTACTTGAGTATGGTGTAGACACCTAAACCAGTTTAACTTGAGAGCATTTCAATTATTCAGTTAAATGAATATAGCTACTTAAAATCAAAACTGATAGTCTGACAAAGCAATTCGTCTCTATTTGAGTTATACATTTTAGTTTCTGATCCTCCCACTTAAATATACATAAAACTTAAACGTGACAACCCACAAGTTTAGAATTTAACCTTATTCTCCCCAGTTGAAAGTGAAACCATAATATTTTGAAAACTGGGGCTATGTATGGTGAGATGAAGCAAGGAAAATAGCATTGCATCAGATCAGTGGTGCCTTTCTTGTCACACATATGCTTTTTAAGATATGGAGTAAAAGGTGTTGTGCAGCCTACCCAAAATTTGGCATGAGGGCTGTTTTCTTGCTCTTGAACATTTTGGCATTATAAACCATTGCATTGTGGGTTGTTATTTTAAAATGATGCAACAGCAAAAGGTCATCTCAGCTAATGTTAATTAAATATTAGTGTGCTTCACTACCGTCATGCATTGACATTTTAATTCGTTTGAAATCCTTGTTGATGTAGGCCAAGTATATTGCCAATTGTTCAACTGGATTCTTCTTTAAGATTGTACCATGTTGTTACTTCCTTATATTGTATTTTGTAGGGCTTGCAGCTCCAATTCCTGCTTATCCACAGTTCATTTTTCCTGCACAATCAGCACAATTCACGCAGGGTACTGGCTCAGACCAAACAACAGGTTGAGTGGAGAATCATGGTGAAAATCATCTTGAGGTATATAAATTGGCTCTTAATCATGTTTCCGTCACTTCTGCATGGTCATTGTTCTTATACTTGGTTTGCAGGTATCCTTGGATTGCAGCAGGACTAAGAACAGCTGTGCTGCTTGTGTGGCATGCTTATCTTTTGCCTTGCAAGCTATCATCTTTGCATTCTAGAGGTCAGTTAGACTTTCACATTTTTGTGGCTGCAATTTGTTTAAAGGTTTTCTCCCTGTATTAGCTTATGATAATTAGCAGAAACTAGTTTTCCATACTTCCTTAATTTTTCCTTTGTTTTCTTCCACTTTCCTATCATGATGAAAGGATTGGGCCCTTTGGGATTTTAATAAAAGATTGATATCAAAACAAGCTATTCTTAATGATTGATCCAATTCTTTGGAATTTTCTTTTCAAGTGTCATAATCCTTAAAATTAGCTCCATCTAGACAGGGCCTTGTTCTATGCCCAGGACTATGATATTCCTAACTAGTTTGAAAGGCTTTTGCATTCCCTCAAATATATTTATAAAAGAAAATGAACTCTTTTGCTTTCTGTACTAAAAATCTTTAGAGCGTATTTAAATGCAAAATGTCTTCCAAGTAGGAAGTTTTCCAGTTGTTGGGTGCAGTTTTAATGAAATAGGGTAAAATACTCAAGTCAATGAAATTTTGCCTGCCTGCAAGTAGTGGGCAAAGATGGCTAGATTATAAGAAATAACCATGCACATATATTAAATTACCATAAACAAGGAACAATCATATAATTTGTAGTCATGGACACGATTGTCATACTCTGACATAGAAAAAAGTGTGTCTGATTTAGAAATTGTTCAAGTTTTCCAAGGTCACGACTATATAGATATACTTCTTAATATGTATTTGACTCATAAGTCAACTGTTTATGTATTGAGTTGTTACACATAAATTAAGAGAGCCTACAATTTACTTTTGCTATCATATGGTCGTGTGAACATATGGAATTAAATATCTCAGAAAGCAAAGTGTGAAAGTGATAATTATAGAGAGATGAAATGGTTTACATCAATTAGTTGTTTTCTTTTCTAAATATTTTTAGAATATTGAAGACGGATTACTCTAGCGGGTAACATTCCATGCTTCAGAGAGAATTGTTTGAGGTTTGGTTTTTAGTAATGCTGATTGGAGAATTGGGTAATTAATCAGGCTACGGCCTTACTATAAAAAATAACTTTCTGAATATAGGGGTAAAAAAAAAATTTAGATCAGCTTCTCTATTGCATGAAGGTTCTTAATAATTTGTGTATTAAATCTATCTTAACTTGAACATCCACTACATGTCTTCTAATTTCTTGTATAAAATTTATCGTAACTTGAACATCCACTACTTCTCTTCCAATAAAGAAATTGCTGGAGCTAGCTGTTTGGCTAGAGAATCATCATATGAGCATAAGCTTTAGAAGAGCATAAATAAAGATATACTGTGTTGTCATCCTACCAAAAGGAAACACATGTGCATTCATGACTAACTTTTATGCAAAATTTATGAATATCAACTAGTAAATGAACTCAGACAATTAAAAGTTATGGAAGGATTTTGAAAGAGCAACAAAAACTGTACCCGAAGAAACTCAAATTAAAATAAATACTTATATTCAAACAAAAAATACCCACGGTGATTTGGTATCTTACTCATTTTCTAGACCATATTCGTGCGCTAATCTCCTCTATGATCTAACAAGTGTCGGGTTTTTTTTTTTTCCCACCTCAAAGGCTTCTGTGAATTTCTCTTCATTGTTTTGATTTCAACATAAATTAATTATAAACGCATTTACTTAATGTTGATATGATTAGGGTATAGAATCTGAGCATTAAAAAATGTAGTCCTAGCTTCTAGTAGTGTATGTTCAAGAAAAATTAATTTCATAGATAAATTGAAGTGCAATCATGCATTGATGCTCTTTATAGTTGGAGAAAGAGCACACTAAGACTCAAGATATTATTCAAAGTGTATGAAATATTTGATTGGAAATATTGGATATTGCTAATGAATATAAACACAACCAAAAATTGATCAGTAGTAAGATCCTACCAGTGTTACTGAATTCGTCTGTGTTCCAAATCGCGCGTTACGAATCGCAATGCGTTTGCGATGCGGAACAGTCAATCAAATATCCCAAACAGAAGAGTAACAGCGAACTGGAGAAAAATGACGACCTAACCTTTTTAAAATTCAACCTGGTCATCCAGGATTCAAGGAGGCTGCAGGATGTAAGAGATGTGATCTTTGGCCTTCAAGCCATTGTGACTACTCTGATTTGTTCTTTGTTGCTTTGTTCCTTCTTTTGCTCTGTTGGCAGCATCTTTTGTGGCTTCTGAAAAAAATAACCCAAACGCTTGTATGACTTATTGACTTAGGTTAGATTAGTCTAAGATTTTCAGCTTTGCTTATTTATGGAAAAAGGCAGCGAAAGGGCATCAGATCTATGACCAGTATTTAGCTTGACTTTGTAGATCATCAACAATTAACAGTTGGGCCTAATCAGTCAAATGATTAATCTGCTTTATGTTGTTAAAATCTTTTAATTACTGTCCTTTCCCAGTTAAACTCCTCAAAGAAAATTAACACCTTCAATGATTACGATCAATTTATTTCTCAAACCACTGATATTCTTTTCCTTTTCCAATCTGCATCTCATGAGGAGATTCATATGATCCTGACTTCACAATTCAATTAAACAACACAACGTCATACCGAAAGCTAATTTGCTCATTATGGAAGACAGCCATCTCATATTCTTAACGAAGGCAAGAAATTAAACTTTTTCTAAACTAAAATTGAAAATACAGAAGGTTATCTTAAATTTAATAATTCTAATAGAAAATCTTTTATGTTGTGTTGGAAACATGGTTTTCAGGGGGAAAAAAATGTGCATTTGTGATGAATGACAACAGGGAGATTTCGAACATGATGAAGTCACCTTAATACCTGAGAATTATGAATCTAACGAGGATGAGAATATTGAAGAAGTTCAAGTAGTCCATGATGTTGGTGGCCTGAACAACATCATAAATCTTATATGCTTGAAGGAGTTCCCTATTATAAGCCTTTATTGGACAAAGTAATTCAAAGGCATAGGGAGGTGGTGCCAAGCAATGTGAGTGCAAGTATTGCAGGAAGAGTTTCGCCTAGTTATACTTGCTTTCATGCACTCTTTTTTGGTGCTTCTGGATGAAAAAAGGCAGAAATAAAAAGATTCCCTTGTTTACTAAAAGATCGTGTCAAATTTGAAAGAATTTGAATGACGGCTGAGGCTATAGAGATACTAAGAGTTTCGTCGGAAATAAAGAACTCAACTCACCAAATGGGTAGCGCCAAAAAAATAAAAGATCCCTTGAGCAATTTTTTTTCACTATGGAACGACAAGAAGGCAACTCTGCAATTGTCAATGCACTTTTTAGGTTTCCATTTTTTTTTCCTTTGAAATCCCCAATTTGTTGAGATGGCGTCAGCTATCAACCAAGCACCAAAGGGTTAAAAGAAGTTCATCTTATGAAAAAGCAAGGGCCACTTTGTTGGATGAGGTAAAAACAAGTGTTGGAAGAGACTTGAATGGAGAGAAGCATGGGCGGTGTCCGTTGTTTTTGATGGGCGGTCAAGTGTGAAAAAAATTGATTGATCAACATTCTAGCAATGAACAATCGTTGTGCAATGTTCTTTTATGCAGAGGACTATTCTGGAGTTGAAAACAGTAACATTGCAGAGTGCCTATTGAAAGCAATTGATGATATGGGTCCTAACAATGTAATCCGAGCTGTGACAGATAATGCCTGAAATTGCGAAGCTGCTGGAAAATAAATAAAAAGGTACTTCCTTATATCTTTTGGTCCCCTTGTGAACATCTTTTGGTCCCCTCGTGTTCACACTTCTAAATGTAATCTTCAAAGACATGTTAAACTCTTTTGATTGGTTACCGATAAGTATGTTAAGGGCAAAAGAATTCAGAACTAATTCAAACTTGGAGGTTCTCATGGTATAGCTAGAATGAGATTTTGCATCACATTATATAATGTTAGAACGTCATGTTATGTAAGGGAAGCCTTAGCTAACACAGTTGTTTTAAATGCATGGAAAGAGTGGGTGAGAAGCGGTGATTAAAGTATTAGAAAAATTAGTGCCATTGTTGCAGAATACATAAGAAGTGATGGTTTTTGGGATGAGTTATCATATTGGCTTTTACAAAACCAGTTTACAAAATAATTTGGTTTTATGATAGAGATGGTCTAATTATGGGGAAGGTATATGAATGGGTGGATAATATGCTTGGTGAAATTAAAGATGTATTACAAAGTCACAAGTACAAAGCAGTTTATCCAGAAATTGAGACTACAATACTAAGTAGATGGGGGAAGTGAATGTTCCTATGCATTGTCTTAGATTAGCTTTGTCACCATATGCTACAATACTGCTTATGTTAGTTCTTCTGCACCGGTTGGCATAGCTCATAAGAGGCCTAATGAAGATGGAGAATTAATGACCGGAGTATTTTGGCAACATTTGAGAAGATAGCAACTGATCCTAATAAATCAAGGTTGTTTCAAGAGTAATTTGTTGATTTTTGTATGTGAAGATCTTTTTGCTACACATGTTGCTTTTGTTGATGCTGCGACAATAGATATTATACAATTGGTAGGCGAAATATGGATCGGAAACTCCAGAGCTAGCGAGAGTTAGAAAGATTTTATCCTAGTCAATCACTACTTCTCATAGATGGAAACTCTTGTCGATGATTCATTAGCTAACTGATTGATATCAGAGAAGTCATTTCTATGATGTAGTCTCTGAAAGTGGAGATTCTCTGGACGTCGATCATCGCTTCGACGAATTCAGCTAAAAGTGGAGGGATTGGACCACACTCTCTTTTATCTACAATCTTAAGAGAAATAGGTAACAATTTTCAATTTTCCAAGTATCTAAATGTAATTATTTGGTCAAATTTCTTATGTGGTAGCATCTTCTAATATAGGATGAGCTCTACACGAGCTAATGAGTTGGTATTTATCCACTCAAATATTCACTACCTATCAATGTTTGAGGGAAGCTTTAATGAAGGGCCACTCAAGATGTGGGATATTAATCAGGAAGCTAATATCATCAACGATTCCAATGTGAAATTTGAGCTGAGATTTTAATGTTTAGATATCAATGTTATTGATGCTCAAAAGCTATGAAGCATGGCATGGGACACAAATTCAATACGAACAACACAAAGTAAAGCTCTAACAAGTAGGATGTGGGGACACAACGAAGAATATTTTATTATATAAAAATGTATTGATAAATTATTTCGGGTAGGCATGCAGTTCTTCTTGAAGTTCATTTCGTTCAGCAAGTCTGTCTAGATCTTTATAAATAAAATATAAAATATCAACTAACAAACTATTATCATGAAATGTTTATAATAAATGCAAGTTTGCCATTAACTTTGTTGCATTGTCAAGTTGTTTAATCAAGTAAAAGTAAGAATATTATAAGCAGTAGAATTTTCCTAATTCATATCTTTGGTCACTCGGTTTCTTCTCTTAGGCTTTTTATAACCATACAAGATGAGCGCAATTTAATTTATTGGTACCAGAGGAATTATAAAGACTTGGAGAATGTAAATGAATATCTAATCACCTAATCAACATAGGCCATGGCTAAATCCAGATTAGAAACAATCAAACAAATATCTCACTAAGAAATAAAATCAAGGGTTAATTACAGTTAGACTCCCTGTAGTATTGGGGGTGTGTAATTTAACACCCCTGAAGTTTGAAACTCTCAAAAAAACCCCCTGAACTTAGTTATTTTCACTCTTCTTTTTTATTAAAGTGCACTCTTGTCCCTCAAATTCCTATTCTACCCTTATCTCTCCCTTTAAGCAGCACACACACACACTCTCTCTCCCTCTCCCTCTCTCTCCCTCTCTATCCCTCTCTCTCGGTCACTCTCTCTCTCTCTCTCAGTCACACTTAGTTATTCTACTCTCATCTCTCTCTCTCTCTATCTTCAGAGAGTGAGTGAGAGATGAGGGTAGAATAACTAAGTGTGACTGAGAGAGAGAGTGAGTGACCGAGAGAGAGGGATAGAGAGGGAGAGAGAAAGAGGAGAGAGAGAAAGTGTGCTGGTTAAAAGCAGGGATGAGGGTAGAATAGAAATTTGAAGGACAAAAGTGCATTTTAGTAAAAAAAAAAAGTGAAAATAACTAAGTGCAGGGGATTTTTGAGAGTTTCAAACTTCAGGGGTGTTAAGTTACACACTCTCAATACTACAGGGAGTCTGACTGTAATTAACTCTAAAATCAACAAAACTTAAGGTCATTCACAAAATTTCCTATTTTGCCCCGAAAGTACCTAAATACGAATGCTTAACTATATCTAAATGTCAACAAAGTAAATTCTACATAAAAGATTTCACATGAAATAATATGAATAAGATGATGAGGTATATTGACTTATTATTGCACATTTCACTGTGACTTGGGGTCAGAAGCTGATGTTTTGCATTGACCACAAGTTAGATACGGATGTTTCACATTGACTGCAAGTCATATATTGCCAAATTCGTGCCTGATGCATATCAGACGTGCACGAATTTTGCGAATGGCTCATGTGTGTTTGACATAGACACAGGTCAAAGTTGGCGTATCCCATTGTTGAAAATAACGCGTTATGAAACCCGTTATTTGTGTTACGTAACCTAACGGAATCCCAACTCTACGTAACAACTGGAAATAACTCAGTGCACCGTAACAGTACGTTTTTTTATGTTATTTTACGTTATATTACATAACGTTACGTTAAATTACGTTATGCTACATTATTTACAATTATTTTTTTTAGTAATTCATATATTGTTGATTATTATTTTGATTATTAGCGAATTGCTGTAATTTTCTTAATTAATTGTTGGCTTGTTTGATTGCTTTTTGGAATTTCTAACTTGATAATTTAAGTTTGTTTCTTTATTCACTTGTATTTCTCGTCCGGTTGCTAAAATATTTTACTTGTTGATTTTATTGAATTTTTAATTGAACTGAAATCAACAATCATAAATAAGATAAATTGAACATTACAAAATATAAATTACAACAATGATAATAATTGGAATCGAAATAAAAAATTGGAATCTTGCTTTTTTTTTATTTAAATGATAATTGGAATTACGGTTGCAGATTTAATATAATTTATGAAGGCATATGAAAATTATTGTAAAACTTAATATAACATTTGAATAGATTATGTATTACAAAATAATTTTATATATTTTTAATTTATTTTTCAGTTTATTAAAATTATTTTATATGGTTTTATATTTATTTTTATTAAATAAATAGAAAATTGCATAACCTACGTTATGCGTTACGCTATTTGCGACATAACCTAACAAAGGCAAAACGTTACGTTACCGTTATCGCTATTTTAAACATTGGCGTATCCATGCTTTATAACTCAAATGGATGACAAGGCCAAATGATAAGCTTGTGTTCCGCATGGATTAAAGCTTGTCGGAAAAGTTCAGCTGCTACATCTAATATTCCACCATTCGATCACAACATTAGGTGATTAGGTTCCTTTACCAAAAAGCACCATCAGATCCTAAGGCTGAAGGAAAGCACTGTAGCTTTCTTTCTTCTACTATGTAAAGACTATTTAGTTAGTAGAGAATTTTTAGACTTCTTTCTTATTATTAAGACTGTAGCTACTTTAGGTTACTTTGCGGTATTTTTAGCTACTTCTCGTTCAAGTTTCTAATGTTTCACAGGAGGGGATTTCGTCTTGATTTAATCTCTGCTTTTGGTTTGAGTTTTTAATGCTTTGTAGTAGTGGATTGTCTTAATTTAGTCTTATTTTAATATGATTCTCTTCGGACAGTTAACTTTTACACCTTTGATTGACATAATATTTCTAGTGTTTGTGCATACATATGATCCAAACAATGTGTCCACATTTTGCGTATATGTATTTCCTTTTGACTAAGCTTTCTGAAGAATGCTATCCCAATCGTACCCTGTTCCGGGGGGATAGTTTTTGTATTTCTCCTACTAGATAACACTATATTCGACGAAGGGAAAAAAACTTCTTATTTGTAGCTTGTAAATCATCAAATGTTACTTAATATTTTGAAATAAATCTTCAGTGAATGTAATGTAGTACGGACTGTCATTCTCTAATATAACTTAGTGTTAAAATAATCTTACCCTCTTATCTCAATAACAAGTAAAATCAATGGTTCACATCTAACCTCTTTCAACCACTTTCTATTCAAACCTAGTGGAGTACATAAAATCGAGATATTTTAGGATTTTCATTAAATATTTTCATTCGTCTCGAGCCTTTTGTCGTTACATAAATCTCTTGTTCACTAAAAAGGAAAAAGAAAATTAACTCTCAATTAGTTTTTAAAAATAAATTGTTCAAAAGATTAAAAAAAAGCCTAATAAAACACGACGATTTTTATGTTGGCTTTTGAATAGAAGAGCATTTGTCCTTAGCCTTGGGAACGTTTTCAAGTTTTATTAGTTGATTACCATCCTCATGGCTATAATTATTATGGTCCACCATGATTATTGAGTCTAAAATGAACTACGGGGGTGAAAATCTTGTGAAGTGGGGATCCGAGGAAGAGGACTTTTGCATGAAAAATGGAGAAAACACTGTTAGATTGACCAATATAGGAGGACTAATGTTAGAACTTTTACCAGGAAAACAAAAAGAGGTATCTTAGGCTAGGTAGTAGGATTATGAAGGAGAGAGCACGCAAGTTATGATATCAGCTTTTGTGAACATGTGCAATTAGACGAATCTGCTTTTTCTTTATCAACAGTCTATGATAAGATGAAAGATTAGAAGAAAAAAACTCAATTTTGTCCTTAAGTTGGTATGCAAAAAACAGGTCAAAAGCGATATCAGCTTCGCTCCATACAAGCGCAACGTTAATGGCGTTTCCATTCTATCAAGAGACCAATGTTCTAAAATGCATTTTCAGTATGCGTATGGTCGAGGACTGCATAACACATAAGTTGATTATACGCTGATTAAACGGATTACGCGGAATTATGCAGAATATTAATATTTTAATATATATTAATATAATAATTATAAAAAATGGATATATTAAGTGCTATAAAACTCTAAAAAATTATATATAATAACTGTAAGCATGGAAAATGAAGATAAATTGGGTTTACACAAGAAATTAAAAAATAGAAAGACTTATCTCTTGACTCCCAATGTAAAATAAAGAATGATGCATGAATGTATGGATCAAAAACGTCACTCACTTGCAAATCGAAAAGAAAAACTGAATGAGGATCAATGAATATAAAAATATAAATAGGTACAATCATAATAACATAAGAAAGTTTTAGCACATTAACGATACATGTACAAATGAACATATGACAATAAACCACATATTGCTAATACAAGTTTGTGTCAACTACATAAGTAATTAGTTTTATATGTTCAAAAAATAATATAAGTTTATATCAAACACAGTTCATCCCAATTACCAAATTCTCTAATCATCCTTATCGTCGTTATCAGTGTTCTAAATATCAGATACCGGTCTAGTACCGGTCAGCAAATTATATACCGGTTACCGGATACCGGGCGGGATATCACGATATGACCCTAAATATCGGAGTGTCATATCGGTGTCATACCAGTTAAAGAATAATCATATAATTGGTTATATAGAACATAATAAAACACATAAAATAAGTTTATAGTACTTACATTGGCTTATTTACATTCAACTTACGAATTTGCAGATACCGTTTATATTAGCTAATTACTCGAATTGCTTTGTTCAGTTTATTTAACATAATCTATTTCTTCCTTTACTAAATAGTAAATACTAATACAAATTTACAAATTTATCTAACATACAAATAGTAAATACTAAATAGTAAATTCAAGTTTATCTAACATAATCTATTTCTTCCTTTACTAAATAGTAAATACTAATACAAATTTACAAATTTACAAATTTATCAAACATACAAATAGTAAATACTAAATAGTAAATTCAAATTTATCTTACATAATCTATTTCTTCTTTTACTAAATAGTAAATACTAATACAAATTTATAAATTTTATCTACCATGAAGCTCATACACACAAACACACAAAATCAGTGAATTCGAACCACTGATTCACACTGAATCAGTGATTCGATTCACTGATTCAGTGTGAATCAGTGAACCGAATCACTGATTCAATGTGAATCAGTGACTTGACAAATTCACTGTAGACTACAATCACTAATTCAGCCCTCCCAACTTAAGTATTAGCCTCAAATTACACCAAAAAAAATTTCTAACATAAATCGCAATCAATTAAACCTAAATAGTACAATTATAAAAGAAATTGAATAAATTTGTAACTCTAAATCAAATTAACATGAAAAAATCAAACTTGACTTACCTGGCCGGCGGCCACTGTCCCACTATCCGACGAACTGGAAATGGCAGCGTCGGCGGAGAACGGCGAGGACCCTTTGAAGACTCCCAGAGTGGGAGGAGCAATCAGAGAGCGGAAAAGAAAGAGAGAAAAAAATGAGAGATTTATGGATTTGTTGGGAAATTAGGGTTAGGGTTCGGTTCGATCGGCCGACGATCGCTGGGAGAGAACGAGAGAGAGAGCTAGAGAGTGGGAGAAGAAAAATCGGAGAGAGATTTAGGGCTGGTTTGCTCAATTAGGGTTAGAGTTTGGTCGCGACTCGCGGGGAAGGATCGATCGCTCTTTCGTCGGGAGAGAGAGAGAGAGAGAGAGAAAACGAAAAAAATACCCTTTCTCTTCCCCTCCCGAGCCGTTTTATTTCTTAATGGGTCGTATTTTAACAGGTTAATGGGTTTAACCCGTAACCAAAACCCATTAACCGATATTACCTAATATCGGCCTATATTTCTCATCTCGATACCGGCCGATATATCGCCACGTGGCCGATATATCGGCCCATACCGGTCCAAAATGATAAACGGTAAAAAAAACTGCATATCGTCTCGTTTCTTCAATTTTAGCGATATACCGGCCGATATACCGGTATATCGGCCGGTATTTAAAACAGAGGTCGTTATGATGAATATTGTTTTCCAACTCCTCGGAGTTATCATCATAATCTTCATTCATATCATCATTATCACCCTTTTCTTCTAAAACATCTCTATCTTGATCATGTTCGAGAAGATCTTCAACAACCGCATTGGACAAACCCTCTTGTGCTCTCCTTCTCGCTGCAGCTCTCCTTCTTAATGGTCTTTTGCTCTTTCTGAGTCTATCTTCATTAGCTCCACTTGTCGCAACAACAAGATCTCATGTCAAGCGGGAACCGGGGAAGATCTCATTTTCGTCATCGTTCTCTCTTTCTCTAACAAATGCATCTTTCCAGTGCAAAGCTCTGGAATCATTTGGAGCAATCAACACATCTTTACTATTCCCATCATTCGCATTTCTTTTCTGTGCCATTTTTTTGTAGAACTGAATGAAAACGAGATCATTCAATCTTTTGGCATCCAGCCTATTCCTCTTCTTAATATGTATCTGCAAATTTATATATGATTTTGCACAAGAGAAAAGAGAAGTTTAGAGTGTTAATTTTAAAAATTATGTAATTGAAAATTATAAAATATATAATTATTTTAGTAGTATTTACTCCTTCAAATACATTGAAATTTCTCTCGGATCCTGAAGAGCTACTTATCAAGTTTAGAATCTTACTTGCCATTTGTCGAAAATAGGTGCCTCTCCATAAAAATCCTACCAATGAGCTATTAAAGCAATATATAATATGTTAATAATTAGGAGGAATAGAACTTAGTATTCAATTCTTTTAAATTTCACACGTAAAGGTTACCTGGATCAAAATTATTTGTACCATTAAACCTCAATCAGTACCTATCCGCCATGCCACTCCCCATAAGTCCTTGTATACAAGTAATTCATGCGATCCAATCTGATCTTGGATGTCATGCTCAGAATAGAATATGTATATATAATGCATGACTGCAGTCCGAGCTGGTGTGTTGTCTTGGACTGTCTTATCTCTATAATAATAGGAATTAAGATAATATGCTATCAAATGCAATGTGTTATCGAGTCTACCTCTGGATTTTTTCTCAATTATATCAATAATTAGTCTAAATATAGACTCCTTTCGATTGCAAGCAGTTTTGATTTCGTCATTTGCATCTTCGAGCATTCCATAGATAAAATTCATTGAAGTTCTTTGATTAGCATAAACAATCCTAAGCAATTTAAACAAAAGAGTGTATACCAATGTTTAAAATAACGATAACATTAACGTAACGTTTTTTTTTTGTTAGGTTAAGTAGCAAATAACGTAACGCATAACGTAGATTACGCAATTTTCAATTTATTTAATTAAAATAAATATAAAACTATATTTAATAATGATCATAAATAAGTGAATAAATCCAAAAAATCATATAAAATACTGAAAAATCAATTTAAAGACATAGAAAAATTTTAAAATTTGTAGCAAGTATGACAACAATTTTTCAGTAGCACACTAATACAGTAGCACATTTCATATTTCAGCAGCACAACATCAAATTAACACTAATACAGTAGCACATCATATTTTAAATTTTTTCTTATTTCATATTTCATATTTCAGTATCATATTTCAGTAGCACAACATCAAATTAACACCAAGAAGAAGAATTATAACTGTAGCAGTTAGCACATCATATTTCATTACTTGGAATACACTAATACAATAACTTAATTGAACTGAAATTTAATTAAATCCCAACAGAAACTTAATTAAATCCCAAAATAGCAGCAACTTAATTGAATCCCAAAATCCCAACAGAAACTTAATTAAATCCGAAAATAACAACTTAATTGAATCCCAAAATCCCAAATTAACAGTTAAAAATTTTTAGTCAATGGAAAAAAAACTAGAATTTAATGTAAGCATTACATTAAGCATTAAAATAAACAGGGAAAAAAATTAGGTTAAAATTTTTACCTGTCGAAGTTCGCCGGAATGACTCGCCGGAGTTAGCGACGGAGAGGATCGGCGATGGAGATGGTTGGCAACGGAGTCGGCGATGGAGAGAATCGGAATCGACGATGGAGAGGAGAGAATCGGGCGATCGGCGAGGAGAGAATCGGGCGATCGGCGAGGGTGGAGATGGAGAGGATCGGAATCGGCGATTGGCGAGGATGGAGAGAATCGGCGAGGATGGAGATGATCGGCGTGGATGGGGAGAGTCGGAATTGGGCGAGGTTGGAGATGATCAGGTGATCGGCGATTTTTCGGGGGAGGAATCAGAGGAACGAGCGATTTTTTGCGGGGGAGGGAAGCGAAGGTTCGGTCGCGAAAAGGAAAAGGGGAGGATTTTAGGGTTAGATTACGAGTATTTATACCCAAAATACCCCTAGGAAATAACGTTCGTTATTTTGCGTTATAATGTTACGTTATGTAACGTACGTTATTTACAAATAACGCACCGTTACGCAAACCTGCGTTTTTTTCTCCTGTTACGAAGCGCCGGGTCCGCGCTCCGTTACGAAGCGCATTATAACGCGTTTTGTAACGCGTTATTTTCTACATTGGTGTATACTTTCAGGAGTTCTTTCATGTCTTTCCAAAATGAGTCAGAATATATTGTGGCATTAGTTGACTTGCCCTTCTCTGACTTGGACCATCCGTTATCGCACTTTTCTGAAAAGACCATAGCAGCCAACTGTGATTTCTTGTCCATAAGGCAGTTCAAGCTCAAGAAGGTGGTGACAAATTTGATAATTCCTGAATGAACAAGCTCCCTCCTATTTGTAAATGAGCGCATCAAAGCCAGAGTACTGCAATGCGCATAGAGGAAAATTGTCATTGATCATATCTTCTCAATCACTACTTTGTATTTTGGTATCTTGCCGATACCTTCCAACATGAATCTATAGTGTGGGCTGCACAACTGGTTCAAAATATATTAGGCCTATTTTCCTTCAACATATTTTTCGTTTTCCTTCAACATATTTTTCGTTGCCATATTGGATGGATGGTTATCAGTAACCACTTGCAGCACGCTTCTCACCTACTTTCTTAATGCAGTTTTCCATCCAATTCAGTATATATTCGCCGGTGTGTGTATTGGCTGGGCCTTAATAGATTTAATGAAGCTTGTGCATTCTTTGCAATGTACACATAAATTCATGACACTTCAATGCTTTCTGTCGGTCCATCCGTCAGTCAAAATACTGCAACCATATTTATCCCACGCTTTGTTTGTCTTCTCCAAGCTGTCTTTAATTTTCTTGTATATTTTATTTAAGAGAGGCACTCTTAATTGGTATTACCTGGGCCCCTTATATCCTGGACCGTAATTGCCGACAACCTCGCAAAACAAATCGAGCGCATCACAGTCAAAAGTGTTAAAAGGTATGCCTTTGGCATATGCCCATATGACCACATAATCATGCGCCAGCTCCTTCCACTTCCTTAACTATCTGTTTTCATTTGCCTTCGTCTACCGGTCTGTTCAGCGGACCACTAACACAGGGTTTATGCTCGCCTGCAAGTTTGGGCTTGGCTATGTCTCTTTTTACTGATATCTGCACCTCTTTCTAAAGCACATGATTAGTTTTTTCGCTTGTCAACTTTTCTCTTCTTTATTCCCTCTAAGTTCTCCCTGTATATGCGTCTCTCTTCATTAGTGGCAAGCACATATACTGACACTTCTCCTCCAACTTCTGCAATATGTTGCTTCAACCTGTTTATTCCTCCTTTCACAATCTTGTTACACTTTATGCATTTAACATCATTGTAGGATCCTTTCTTAATTAGCTTTCCTCAATTCTATCTAATATCATTTGATCCAGATAGTTTCAATGGAATCTGACTATTTTCCTCACTTGATGGATTTGGCTGTCCACAACTACTTGAATTAGAGGCCATTGATGATGGCATATAAATACAATTAACTGTCGTGAAGAAATTCCTACATCACAATTGACAAAAGCAATTAATTCTCACTCAAAAAAATAATTCATACAATTTAACTTATATTCTTTTATATCTTTGTAAATTTAATTTTATATGATTATATCAAATAGACAAATAGAAATAACAAAAAATAAATATATTAGTGATTGTAAGTTGATGCTAAATTTACTTAGTGTAATAGTGTTGTTTGCATGTGTAGAAAACATGTTTGATTAAAACTAGTTACTATAATGTATAATTTCTTAGAAAACTTGAAGTAACAAGTTTGTGGCTGCTACAATATAAGTTGGTGCTAAATATAACATGTTTGATGTATACTTTGGCTCTCTCATTCACCTCTGAGAATTGAGACTTTGTTTAGTCATCTTGTAGCATCATTTGTGAAAATTAATCACTAACACACAATCACACATTTTAAACTTCTTTTTATGCCTCTGCAGTCTACACACTATCAGTGTAACACACATTATCCACACACTAACACATTAAACCAAAATCATTAAGATTAAGGCTCCTTTTTAATCCTCTTACAGTCCTACTGTAACACAGTAACACACACTAATACGAACACTGTAACACACACTTTAACACACTAATACTAACATTAACAAGATGTTATTTAACACGGTAAGTCTGTAACTAACACAAACAGTCTAACATAGTAACCCTAGTTACACTACAGTACCACAGTGCACACACTGTCACACATTCACAAATTTTTTTCAACAATTTTTTTTTTCCAACAATTCTTCTATTCTAATCTCTGCAGACCTAAATCCAGACTAGTTTGGAAAAAAAATTAAAAAAATTTACTGGCGAAGCTGCTACTGCCGGCCGGTCGGAGAATTCGTCATAGCGGAGCGGTTGGCTGGTGGCGCCTTGGGCCTCCGATTGGACTCAAGGGTGAGAGGATTTAGCCCCTCGAATCCGCACCTCAAAAGGGAATATAGATTTGGTGAAGAAACGGGAGCTCGTTTTGAGTTTTTTTTGGGTTCGGAGACGAAGGGGATAATCGATCGTAGACGAAAAAAGGAGTTTCGATTTGAGAAGAGGGACATCCGATCGGCGGAGAGAACGGAATTAGGGTTTACTTTTGGGGGCGAACTTTTTTCTTTCGTTCGAACTCGCAAATTGGGGTCGGGGTCAACGAGTGAATAGGGTTTTTAATGGGTTAAGAAAGCGGGTTCGGGTCGGGTAGGGTTTTGTAATGGATCGAAGACCCGCTATCACATTAAACGCATAATCGGATTATGCGCCGCATAATCCATTCTATGCCCGCATAGATTTCTCCACTTCGTCCACGTTTTCCGCCTGCATTCGATTATGCGGCCGCATAGGCCGTGTTTTAGAACATTGCAGGAGACTAGACTGTGTTATTGTTGTCGTTTGTTTGCTGGAAGCGTTTAGGTTGAATTTTGATGGAGCTGTGCATGTTGAGCTTCATCCAAAAGGTTAGCTAACCACGAATTTACAAAGGATGTTTTTTGATAAAAAAAAAAAATTTATGAAGCTTTATCGCTAAAGCGGTCCCAATAGTAGAGTCAATTCATAGAAGACTTTTGATAGAAGAATGGAAATATCTAAGCCAAACGAAACACCACTTTATGAACTTAATAAGATACTTGAGTTGGTGAAACTAACAAAAATGGGTCTCATTATTATTGAAATTGGTCACAAAATTGTGACGGAATAATACCTAAGCTCAATTAATGGATTAAAAAACTAACAAAATTGTGACGGAGCAAGTTAATCTTACTATCTAATAAGAATTAAAAAAGATAGGTTAAGCAGCCTCAATTAATGGAGATCCAAGAGAATGAAGAAGATAGAGCTTCCCCATGCGAAGCTCTGGCAAAGTGTGAGGCTTTGGTGGGGGGGGGGGGGGGGTGGCGCTCCAGCAATAGTCTGACAAATGTTCCGGCGAGGAAGGTGGCAGTTTCGGTGGCGATCCGATGAGGTGCTCCGGCAAGGTGAGAGGAAAAGTGAGGAATTTTAGATAATGAGTGTAGGAATTGAATTGAGAAGAGATTGGGTTTAAATAGTCTTGAATTTCGGAGTTATAAAATGTGAAGGGTTTGAGAGAATTAAAGAGGATAGTGCGGATTTACTTTGAAGAATTAAAAGAGGAATTAAATTGAATGTTTCATATGATTATTTCGTGGAGAAGATGAAATGTTGGTAGGGTAGAGAAATAAATGAATTGGGAGGTTAGAGAAGATGAAAGAGTTGGAGGTTAGAGAAGATGAATAGTCAAATTTATTTTGTTTATTTATTTATTTATTGCAAAAAAATTAAGAATTATTTCAGAGAGAAACTAGAAAGTAAGATATTAATTTTCCAACAAAACATTATTATGTATAATTATTCTTATTATACATTCTTAGTATGTTTTAGTTGATGTAGAAATCTCCTATATTTTAGGTAGACTTTGTAGTTTGTAATGTATAGAGAAGAAAAAGGAGGAATCAGTTGTAGAACTTCTTCCCTTAGACTAAATATAAAACCTGCATATTTAGAGAATTTGCACTTCAAATTTACAAAGATTAAAAAAAAAAAAAAACTTCATCTGAGTATCACCTAATTCCCTCCACCTCCCTCGAACTATAATCCAATTTGTAGATGCCGATTCATGGTGTATTCTCGCTCTGGATCACAAGAATTGGTGACCCAAGAAGTAAAAGAAGAGCAATAGTGGCAAATTGATGACCCAAGAAGTATAAGAACAGCAAAAAAAAAAAAAAAATTATTCAGTTTGTTTCCTGTGCATACAGCCTAACTTTTAGCCTTTTCCTAATAAACTGACTTGCGGTTTTTAAACACTTGCATTATAAAGTTTAAATCTTTTATTTTTGAACAAAGGTGTAACAAATTTGAATATTGGTTAGTTAATGCAGTTATATATATATATATATATATATATATATATATATATATATATATATATATATATATATATATATATATATATATATATATATATATTTATGTCACTACTTTGTTAAGATTGCCCATTGATAATACATCAGTATACATCCATAACTATCAAAATGGCGCTAGCATATGCTCCTGGGTGCAACATGACCCAAAAACATATCTGATTTAACGTACCCCCTTTTGTTCTGGATAATGCTTAGAGTGGCGTATCTCGTACCACGAACTGAAGGACATCACAAATTTGGTAACACTGCTTAGGTTTGATAATTTTACAGAAGGAGCTCTTAAGAAAACTAACACTTTGATACAGTTGTTGTTATTAGAATTTCCTGTCCAAATAGTATTGCGACTTCACCTTTTCGTGCCTTTACATATTCCTTTCCCTTCTTTTTCTGTTAGTATTTGGATATATTCAAGTAAAAGCAAAAACTTTGTAATAGTTTTTCCATCTTGTGCATCGACATCATTACATGGGTTTTGCGCTTGTATTTAACTAAATATTTTATTGCCTTTTATTATTTAATAATAATTAAATAAAAATTAATTTCATATTTTAATATTGGTAGTTCTCAAAAAAACAAATCTTGTGAGTGTGAATAACCTTTTTATTATTTTAATCGATGGGTAATTTGATTCTTTTGTTTTTAGTAGGCTTGTAACTTTTTCTCTTCTAAGAGGTTTATATTATTACTAATGGTGTTGGTAGACTATTACAAGTGAAGCTAGATGCCTATATAAAGATCTTAAACTTTTGGATGCATAAGCTAAAGAGAGCACATTGTCTAGCAGTAGGATAGTTTATGCTAGTTGTTGAGTAGTTTTCCTTGTATATATTAGTTCCTTATTGATATGGCGAAAAGTTCACAGTTGGTAGTGTTCACGATTTAACTGGTAAAGATAAAAAAGTGGTAAAGATAAAAAAGGTTGTTCCTCAATCGCTTGCTCATCTTGCTTTACTTCCGCTTCTTTTTCTTCTATCCACTACTTGCTACTGATGAGTTGCCTCCTAAGAAAAGACTTTGACTTCACTTTTTGTTGCAGGTTGTCTGCAGTCATGATCACCAGAGATACCCACAGAGTCAGCGTCGAGTCTTGCTCCTGTGGAAGGAGTCCCCCCTCTGAAACACGAGAGCGCCTGAATTGCTCTCGTTCGTGTTGTGCTGTCAAAAGTGTGTAAAAAATCCTCATACCCTGCTGGAGGTCGCAATTGACCTGGTGGAGTGTGGACTGATGGTGATGCCGGAATTGGAGTCCGACAACCCAACCTTTATATATATTAGTATATATGTAAAGAAACAGGTGTAAGTAATATCCCTTTAGAGACCGAAATGATTCTTTTGAGAGCCAGACCAGAGCTCAACTTCTGGTTGTGCGTAGGAGTAGCCCTTTGTTCATTTCGTTCCTGAGCCGTCTTGTTGTAGATGGCACACGTAGGTGATTGCTGATGGACTCTTGCTACTATATGCAGTTGGGTAGCACCTAGGGTCTCTAGATTGAAACTGATGGGATCAGTTTCGATCATCATCGAATAAGTCAAGTTGCAGAGCATCTGGCAAGGGGTCAGTTGCTTTGCCACTTGACCTGCTGTTAAATGTTTTAGGCAACTTTGGTGGAACTTGGGAACGATTCATGTTCAATTTTTAGATATTTTCGGATGTTGGAGTTCGAAACTGTAAGAGCTAGCTTCCAGTATCTTGTCAGTCTGCTGCATCCTGGGCAGGTGAAAGTATTGGTTTCTGGTAGTTGGATGCGTGGGGTCTCTCATTTACAATTTTGGTCAGAATGGTTTATGTTTTGTACTGAAATTGCAGTTGTATTGCTACCCCATTGGAAATTGATGTCGATGACATATGACTCCAGCTTGCGGTTTTTGGCTTGTGAGAGGATGTTTGATGGTCAGTAATTGCAGCTACTTTTATTACAAGTGACATTTTTTGCTGTTTGTTTGGTTGTTACTATAGTTGCAATCATTTATGCATTTGTAGTGTAGAAATTATAGAAATTATAGGTAGTTGTGAAAGAGAAAAGTGTATGACATTTCTTCTCTCGCCTTTGCAAATGAGGATTGTGATATTCTTTTTCCTTATTTCTTTAATTCTTAAACTCTTCCGATCACAGAAAAAGTGTGAGGAAGATAATTTTGAAAGTGAGATACTATATAAGCGTTACCTCATTATAAAAGAAGGAAACTTTACTTTTCTTCTAAACCAAATAAACACTTAGAAATAGTAAAAACAAGTTTATTTTTGCTATTTTTATTTTATTTTTATGTAAACAGACATATCCTTAGATGAGTGACCAAATTCAACCATGGGAATTAGACAACAAAAGGAGATTACAGAATATAGTCATGAGCCCCATCCCAACGACTCTCTCCTCCCGCAACAGCCCTGTCGCCATTGGATAATGATCAGCAATCCCAATGTCCTTAGCCAGCCGTAGAGGTGTCCCGGTCAACGAAGGGCTAGAGATCCAAACGGATGCTAGGAAGTGGATGTTTAAGGATTTAGGGAAGAACAAATAAGTTTGGGTTTCAGCGTTCTGGCAAATTCACAGCCCATCCTAAACGGTTCTATGAAAAAAGATTTTAAATCTAACAATTCTTAGAAAAAAGATTTTAAATCTAACAATTCTCATGCAAGGAGTAATTTTCAATGAAGTTTTCGTTAATTTCAATTTTTACATAGAAGATATAGGAAATTCCTAATAATAATAATAAAATAAAAATTCTATCCAAAAATCTAATTTTTTTTTTTTAACAATACTGATAAAATCAAAACTCTATCTAATTTGGCCTTTACTATTCCCATCACATTTACTTCTATTTTTTAGATTTACCAATGCGAGTGAATAAAGGAGTTAAAATACACAAGAACCAACTACAATATTTCTAGCGAACTATTACATGCAGAAAGTAAAAAGGTCAAAAAAATGCAAATGCAGACAGTTTTAGACTACCGGATGTAATATATAAAATACAAAACTAATATTCAGTATTCATAATATACAAAGTTAATGTCTATTTTGACATCACGACCTCCATCATAATGGCGTCGGGGTCCATCTCCATCTACTAAGACGAAGACAGAGAATCTTAATATGAGATTTGGTGGCAATTGTTTTTGCGAGATAGATATGTCCAGTAGATAATATTATGATAAGTGAAAATAAAGCGTTGATGTATATATGGTGTATGTAACATCTCTGAAGGTCATATTGTTTCTTTCTCTCCATATATGAGGCCACCATAATAAACTCCACTGCTGTGCAATGCCCCCGTTTCTCGAACCCTACCCTATATATTGTCCACTACAGACATATCTAAGAAGACATTAAAAGTGCATGCGCACTTGGAAGGTTATTTTAGATGAGAGTTGCCCTCTGCGAGAAGCCAGAGGAGAGGAATGCCCGTGCCTTCAAGAGGCACTTGGTTCCCCAGATGATATTTACCGAGGCTGCCATTCGGCCTCTTATCAATAAAATGGCGATTGGTAGAACTAATTGAGAATTCAGTCGACTATTTTTCTGTCTTCTAACAGGCAAATTTGTTTCTTGGCCTCTTGGTGTGAGTGTGACCTTCTGAAGCATAACTTTAAGGGAGCTGGTCTCTCTCCTTGTATGAGCAGCGACACTATCTGAGACGCCCTTCACCTATTACGACACCACCAATAGTCAGTGATAGTGGCGGCATGTCGATCATGCGCCAACTCATTGGCTGGCTACCTATCATGATAGAAAGATACACGCCCTCTCTTTCCTGGATGAAAAGAGACACTGTACCAAAATATATTTTTAATGGCAAGAGGTTCATGTGTGCATGGTATGGCAAGCACTCTTTTTCAAAAGGTTGATGTGTGCATGGTATTGCAAGGCCTCGATCTCCAAAAGCTCCTCCTAGGACCGTATTGGATATGGATGTTCAGTCGGTCGGAGATTAGAGTTTTCTAATTGGAATCTAAGATAGAAGGCTCCGATCGTCGTCAGAAAAATTTTCCGACCAAACTCCAACCGATTTCGGTCGAAGTCGGACGAAGTCGCCAGTGGAGTTCGTCTTTTGAACGTTCAGTTGATCGATCGGTCGGAAATTGGAGTTCTCTGATCGAATCCGAGGATAGACTGCTACAAGAAATATTTTCCAACCAAACTCTGACCAAGAAATATTTTCCAACCGAACTCTGATCGGTCGGAGTCGGACAAAGCCACCGAACAAAGTATTACCTGGCCTATAAATTACCACGCGACCATTTGACTATGACTATGAGAACTAAATTAAAGGTATGGAGATTCAAGGTTCTCCTCTCCAAAGGAATCTGCAATACAAAGAATGACATAAGATAAAAGCGAGGCTAAAGAAGTTTAGGGTATCCCTATCAATTAACTTGGAATCGTTTTCCACTGAATCATGCATCAATACTCAATAGCAGTAGGAGAATCCTGTTTCCCAATCCCTTGCATTTGATTTGGCCTTCAGAAAGCTCAAATATTGTTACTCTAACACATTCTTCACCCTCTCTCTGGGAGAATCGCCCATGCGCTACTTTGAGTAGGAGAGTCATATAAACTACATTATTCGTCATCTTGAAAAATCAATCTCACAAGCAACACAATTTAAGCATCATAAAAGTTTCCAAAACTTCATGAGAATCATGACTCATTCCAGAGCTTGACAAGAATGACAACACATTTCTTGTTACAGAGGACCGAACGCATATAAGGAGTTCAGACATCATCGTCATGATCACAGCAGACGAAACAAATGCTATGCAACCGAAACAGCTGTTTACTACCTTGTTTGCCACAAGCAAGTTCTAGCCGCAGATAGTACTCATGATGCAAATGTTAAAACAAAGGTGCCCTTTGCATCATTATTTCATACTGAAAATCTATTAGCACACAAATTTATGACTCATCATCTTGGAAAACTGTAGGATACCTGTGAAGTTTCATGAACTCAAATAGCTAGTTCTGCTCTAGTCAGGTAAAAATAGATGAATAGGGTTATCATATTCAGAGTGGCAGCTGGCCGTTAAACGAAGGAGCAGACATTACACTCAGCACTTCAGTTACAGAAGCCATAGAACTAAGAGCAGCTTTCAGAACTTCCTGTGAACAACCCGGCTTCACAATGCTCTTCACCTGCATATGCATTTGGAGGAAGAAAAAAAAATTCAATCAGTATTGATTTACCGTTTACCAAATTCAAAGTCAGAATTCTAAACTCATTACTGTTATAAATAAAATAGTGTTTAAACGATTCTTTCGATTAAATAATAACTTTTCTCGGTGGCTATTAGTGGAACATTTGTTTTTTAATTGATTAGAGAACAAGATTACTTGTCCTCACCAGATGATTGGATCATGAGGCCATTATAAATCTGTAACAGGTCCTCCAATAACTCCTTCTTATTCGGTGACGTTCGTTATTGAAGTTGACAAATGTCTTTTGCATATGAAAGATGACACTAAAAGAGATTCTGTGAATGTCCAACACAGTAAAGATGACTGTGTTAGAGTTTGAAAACTACTGTGGCACATTGGAGTATTTTGCAGATCGGTACTAATCTTGTTTCATACAGATGGGTACAATATGGATCTTGCAGTCGCCTAAGGGCATCAGAGACAAGGTGCAAGAAGGTTTCAAGCAGTGTGCTGAGGGTCCACAGTTATAGAAAGCTGTTGGTACTAATTGCACACTTTTAAGACTAGTCTGTCATCAATTCATCATAAAAGATAATTGCAGAAAACCCCTTTACGATTAGCTGTTTGCAATTTATATATTGTAATGTTTATCCACTTATCAATTTCTCTCTCTTTTTACATTTCGTTTGCCACCAAAGTCCACTCTTGAGAACACCCTTAGTTCAGGTAACTTGAATCTGTAAAAATGATGTTTTTAGCCCTCATTATGTTAGAGGGGAAATAACAGGGAAAGCGAAGAAGGGGTTTGGGCCTTTAGTTTGGGCTATGTTAGGATGGGAAAGAAGAGACGAAGAAGATGAGGGCCTGGGTACGCATCACAGTTTGGGTTTTGGTTTGGTAAGGAGAGTGAGAGAGAAGCACTAGTTGGAGGGGTTTCGGATTGTTGTTTGGCTTCGGTTCGGGAAAGGAAGTAGAGAGACTTTGGGTTTGACTTTATGCGTGGGTATGGGAAGGAGGATCAAGTAAAGATGGTGGTTTGTGGGCATGGTTGGGGTGTTTGATGAAGTGACGAATAACCAACGTTTGTGACATTATGGCACAGGCTATTTAATATGCAGAAGTTGTTCCGTAACACAAACTACTAGGAAATGGCATCACAGCGTAAGTGACAAAGTGCTAGAAAATTGCTAGCATGGTGGTTATTCAAAAACTAAATGATAACCTTCTGAAAAAGGTATGGGCATTATTCAATATAGGCAAAGCAACATGCTTCCCAATTTTTTATTAATTGGTTGCTAAAATGAAAAAGAAAAGAATAACAAAAATAAGCATAGTGTATAAGGTAAAATGACAAACCTTATCTAGATATTCTTGAAGTTTCTTGATTCGACCCATATAATCTTGATCTTCCACACACAATGTAAAAGGCTTGATATCAGCACCAGGTCCTTCAAATTGCATCGGTCCTGGGTTTCTGTACATGTCATCTATAAGAAAACTAGATGCTTTCTGTCTTAGCAACCTACAAGATAAACCAAAACATTAGACCTGCAGTTAGTCAAGAAAATGAAAATATTTAACTCTTCTGTATGTTGGGGCAGTGGGGGTTGGTGGTGTGAGACTCGAGCTTTGTTTTGAGTTTAAACTTATCGTGTCCAATGTTTAAAATAGCAATAACGATAACGTAACGTTTTATCTTTGTTAGGTTATGTCACATATAACGTAACGCATAACGTAAGTTATGTAATTTTCTATTTATTTGATTAAAAATAAATATAAAACTATATAAAATAATTTTTATAAATTCAAAAATAAATTTAAAATATCTAAAAAAGAATTTTCACATAATCTATTCTAATTTTATACACATTTATCTTCATAAATTATATTAAGTCTCTAACCGTAATTCCAGTCATCATTTAAACAAGATAACAAGATTTCAATTTTTTATTTCAATTCCAGTTATTATTATTTATATTTTTGTAATGTTCAATTTATCTTATTTATAATTGTTAATTTCAGTTCAGTTAAAAATTCAATAAAATCAACAAGTAAGATATTTCAGCAATCGGAGAGAAATTATAACAAGCGAATAAGAAAACAATCACAAATTAAAACATTAGCAATTCCACAAGCAATCAAATAAGCCAACAACTAATCAAGAAAATTATAGCAATTCTCTAATAAACAAAATAATAATCAACAACAATATAGAAATTATTAAAAAAATAATTGTAAATAACGTAACGTAACGTTACGTAATATAACGTAAAATAACATAAAAAACGTACTGTTATGGTGCACTGAGTTATTTTCAGTTGTTACGTAGCGTTGGGGTTCCGTTAGGTTACGTAACGGAAAAAAACAGGTTTCATAACGTGTTATTTTCAACATTGATCGTGTCTATTTGACTCATTTCTTCCAATGTAAACATCAGTATTACTTATAATCTGGTCTAGAGCAAAACCTAATACGGAAAATTTGATATGGCAGATCAGAAAAGATCCTTCAAGGAATGTATCCGTATAGATTTGAAAGAAACAAGCCTGAATAGAAATATAAAAAGGACAAAGGGATAGGAGAAAAAAACTGTAATTGCAGAAATAACGGGCTGCTGCTTCAGAAGAAGGTGCAGCCCATCTGTAGCATCCTCCCTCCAGTGGGGGAGGTTCCAGCTTCAAATCCCAATAAAGTTGTCCAAAGGAAACAGAGGAATTTGCTTGGGTAATTATTCAGGTGGGTGCCTAGCAACACAAGTAAAAAGGAAAGGAAAGGAAAGGAAAGAAAGCTACAGAGAAAAAGAACTGGCTGCTGCTAAGAGAAACGTACTCATATGCTTTGCCTTTCAAGTCAATTGTGGCTGGATGGAGAGCAGGTTTTCCAATTGGAGTGGCTCCAGGACCGCGTGAGTATCTCCTGACAGTCATCATTGCCTGCCATCAATAAATATAAATGATTGTTCTAGAAAAAATAAATTCTAGATATTGAAATATTATTCATTCATCCAACTTATTATATGTGATGGAACAAATTCTTCAGTACGATACTACTGATTAAAATTTTGAAGAGTGACCCACCGTAATTGGAGTAGCACCACATCGCCACTTATTGACAGGATGTTTCAAGTTTGTAACAGTAGCCATGTAACCATTCAAACCAGCAGCTAGTATATGATAGCAGATGTGTCCCAGAACCTGAGCATAGAGAGCTCATTAATTGATTACGACATAACTATAATAGCTAGAAAATCTAGAGAGAAGATATCCCTTGGCAATTACATATGCATAGTCGCAGTCAAATTTTGATGGTAAAGCTCCTCGAGCTTGATAGCCAAAGAAATGACATATAGGACTGAACTTCTTTCCTTTGTATGTTCCTTCCTTCTGGAAAGGTAGCAAAAGAGTTCAATGAAGGTTGAAAATAAAAAAGGATTACAAAATTGAAATATGAGATCAAGGCAATTTGATAAACCACAAACAAGTACATCAACTTAAAACTAAAGATACATGATGTAAAATTTAATTCTTTTAAAATTCAGGGTTACTTGAATAAATTTTGCTGGCCATCGTCTATAATGTTTAGAGATGGTAATGGACGCATACATTTTTTGGCCCGCTCTATATAAAATTTTGAATTAAAATGAAAATTTTCATTTTTCTAATTCAAAATTTTGTATAGGGAGAGAAAATTTGGTCCGTGAACGCATCCATTACCATCCCTAATGATGTTAGGCATTTACTGTTTGGCTGATTAACTTGTTTAAAGAAAAAGAGTGAGAAAGGAAAAGACTGCACCCACCGTCCTTTTCTTCATTTCTTCTTCCACCAAATGCGCTAGTAGTTTTTCTGTCTCAATCTAAAAATATGAACAACAGATAAAAGTTCAAAAAAGAAATGTAGAGAAAATAGAGACTTCATAAAGGTCGAAGCTACCTGAGATAGTTGTGCAGAGTCATCTGATTCCGGAAGAAGAAGCAGCTGCATTGCAGAAGATGCATATTTGATATCAAAACAGTTAAAGCAGCAGTATATGAAATTAAAATTATCCAATAAAGAGAATGAAAAAACCTGTTTCCTAATGAATGGTGGCAAGAAGCCAAATAAGGCAGTTGCCCAAGGTGAAAGATGAGAAGAAATGTTCTCAACAGAAACACCTTGCCTTTGGAGACCATGAATTTCCTGAGACATTGGCACCCAGAGTCAATCAATCTGTAGTATGTTCTTGAACTTTCTTGTCCTAGCAATGGTCAGGAAAATTGCTACAACAATGAAACTTCAGATTAACACAAAAGAAGTACCTGCAAGAGTGCATATACTTCTGGAATACTTTCTATAAGCCCTTCAGGGATGAGGACAACGCCATGGTATTTGTCTGCACCGTAGACCAAGGTACATCATTTAATGGTAAAAGACCATTTAGCAAAACTAGAACCAATAACACCAACCTTGTTCAGCTCTTGCTTGGACTGCATCACAAATCTGTTTTGTAATGTCAAAAATGGTAAGTTTCGACAAGGCAACCTCTTCTCCCAGAATGACCTAAGAATAGAGTTAAGTGAATCAGGGCGGCACTATCATAAAGTAGGTACCATCAGAAAAACATAAATCATCATCTGGGAACAAGTACATGTAGTTCAAAGGCTGTGGCTGCTCACTGCATAAGCTAGTATTAGGTCCATCCACAAGAATACATCACTAAATTATAGCAAGTGAAAAAATCCATACCAAATTTGGATGTGACTGGAGGGCACATTCCAAAGCTACGTGAGAGGCTTTGCGACTCATCAGGCGAACAAAATAATAATACTGCAATCAAGATAATATAATTACAGCAAAAAGAATTGGTAATGGAAAAAAAAAAAAAAACATAGTTACAGTAACTACATGCAGTTAATAGGTAAATCTCAAGAACTACAAATCTGCCAAATTATCTTGATGTCTCTAGTTCAAAGTCGGAGAAAGAAAAAAATGATGATGTGACATATGATCATTTTATTAAGACACAAGAATGATCAACATATAATAATAATGATGCGACTTTGTACCATGATAATACGATTCAGTTCTCGCAAGAAGATGATCAGCATGGTCTAGCCATGTTGCTAAAGAGTCAATATGAGCTTATCAAAATTAAACAAACATATATATTACCTTCTCTGCAGAGAGTGCATCTGTACAGATGTTGCTTATTAGCTGTGAATTAACCTGGAAGAAAAGAAAGGAATTTCAATAGTAAAAATTTTGCACAAATAAATATATCATGTTGAAATCCAATTCTCAGGGATCTGAGGGAAAAATAGTAAACTGCCAACTTCTGACAGCTATTATTAATGTATAAGGGAAAAAACATAAACCAAATAACACATTTCAAATGCTCAGAATTTTTGAAATTTTCAAGAAAAGAGAAATGGCATGGTTCCATGGAGAAAATTTTAATATATAAATTCTTCTAACATTTATGATTAGTGAGGCCAGAAACTGTCCATATATAACAAGAAGAAAAAGTTATATCAGAATCATACCCTGCATATAGTGTCAAACCCAACATTCATTTCAACAAACTGATTCTTGAGATCCCCATACAAAGTAACAGGAACACCAACCACCTATCAATATAACTTTGTCAGTCAATAACATGAACCACAATTGTCAATATCTTCCAAATACGCAATAACATACTTTTCCTCTTATGAAAACGGATATATATGGATGATATAAATCTTCATTTGATGGCAACTAACCATACATATCTGAAACATGAACAATGTATCTGACAAATATAATAAATATGTTTCATTTGATTATTCAAGGAAATTAAATTCTAGATCCTTTTTGAAATAATGTGTAATTGTTTTGGGTCAAGTAGGCCTGTAAGGTCAAAGAGAAATATTATAAAGCTTATGCCATTTATTTGTGCTCGGCATTGGCGAAAATAAATTCGTTTAGTCTTTCCCTTTTATGTTTTAAGGTATAAAGCTATCTACAATCATACAAAATTTAAGTTGGAATATGGGAACATAAGAATCTTCCATTAGCTAGTCTATTTACATACTAATTTAGCAATTACTGGGTCTGTACAGAGTTCAATACTGCATACTGAAATCAATTCATTAGATTTACTCTTAAGGTTTAAATTAGTTATGAAGAAACAAGTATTTGGTGTGTAGATGAAGCTATGCAATATGCATATAATTTCCAAAGGATAAAAACGTTATTGTGTTCCATTTATTATAAGCATACAAGTGTCTTCAATGAACTATACAAGAAATGGAATAAATGTATCCGCAGAACTTGATATATGGTTTGGCAGACAGACACAAGTAATCTAAATTAACAACAATATGTGGAGAAAATCACTTTCTAATGCACGCTACTGATAGATACATGAAGTGCTGACCAATTCATCTGTCAATTTTGGGCAGTAATGCCACTTTAAACAATGACAATCCTGCCCAATATTCAGCAACGGGAGCACATCACAAGATTCAAACCTGAAGCCACCAAATCTCAAGGACAGCTTAAAAACGGATACTCCTTTGATGGAAAAATAATTCAGTAATAACAGTGTTTATGTGAAAATTATGGAAGTACCTTTGTTGGACACTTTGTCTGGGCAAAACTCTCTGCTAGCTGAGCAGCATCTGAGTTGGAAGTGACTCCTGTGGAGCAAAAGTGAAGAAGAAAATAATTTATACAGAAAATATAAGGATATAAAAACAAACAACATCAATTTCATTACCTCCTATAATGACAAGACCATCCAACTTCAGAGCTATGCAAGCAGCTCTTGTAGCATTCACTTGCTCCGTTGTTCTGATTTGATCGACCGTTCGGCCAAGTAAATCAAAACCGCCTTCATTACAAGAAGTATACAATTACCAATGAGACTACTAAAAGATCATTAAGATAAATAGGAGACCAAAGACACATAAGCATGTCCTACGGAACCTTGGTTCTTATAAGTTGAGAGAAGATCATCTGTAATTTCCAAAGTCTTTTGAGCAAATAAACCTTCAGTGCCACCTATTATAGCAGTAAAACAAAGAGGCATAAGTTAAAAGACTCGGAACAATTACCAAGAGATCTTCAATAGAAAAAATTTAGATGCCTCCATTAATGAAGAATCATATACATAAACAGTTCTCAAATACGGGTTTTTTTTTTTTTTTTTTTTTTTTTTTTGTGTGTGTTTAGGGTGGGGGGGGGGGGGGGGGGGGGGGGGGTGTGGGGGAGACAATAGTAAATAAAGGTCAAACTTACAGCAGACAACTTAAAAAAAAATAAAAAATTACATATTACAGAAGAACCCACAGTTATGTTCTTTGCATCAATTAGCAAGTATATCCAACATCACATGTATCCCTCTACATTCAATTAGTATACTATGAGCTATCATGCTAATGTGCCCAACTACATAGTGCAAATCTGAGAGTTGAGAAGTATATAGCACAACTTTTTACCCAAGTGCCAACCTGACATCAAACTTCCCACAAACTTACTCATATTCATGGTTTACTACCAGGTAGGTAGAGGGAATGACTGTGAGGGCCAAATACAATAAATTCTTAGGATTAGCCGTAAGGCACAAAAAACCCACGGATTCACGTATTCATAAACTGAAACTCTTGGAATAGCAAAGACAAACTATGGGATTTGATGAAGATGAGTTTTAGTTCAAGTGAGTTTAATGTGAACAAAGCATTCGTCTCAACAAAGAGGTTACTAGAAGTTTATAGGTGAGACACATTGAATAAATAATCTGCATTCAACACAGTCCATGCAAAAAGTTTGGTTCTAAAAGTACAAGAAATATATGAAGTCTCCATGATATTAATTAATACTTTGTATCATATGAGATGGTAAGTGGTAGTGAAATTTTGTCAAATCTTTCATGAAACCGTGTTCTTTATGACAAATTGATGGTAATCAAGTTTGATTAGGATTAGTTCAGTCTAATCTTTTATTTTCTTAAGCTCTTAATTTGATTTCATGTTTTCTATTTTATCAAGATTTAGTTTGTTTGTGCATATTGTGCACATAGATGTTTTCTACAAATATATTGCTTTGCAGACCTACTTTTATGATAGATGAGATATTGATAATAAATGACTTCTCGAGTGATTTGTGAGTGGGTGTGATTTGCCTGAATGTGCGGCACAAACCATATCTTCTTCATATAAAATCCTAGTTCATCCGCAAACTCTCCAAATTCCCACCACAAAATCCTGAATCGCTTTTAAGTTTTGCATCCATTTTGGTATCAAAGCTCAAAAAATCCTTTTTTAATCTCTTTTACTAGTCCTAACTCTAGACTCCATAATCATTCTTGTCCAGCTTCTTTTGTGTTTTTAATTTTAGTTTGGAAAAAAAAAACATAAAAAAAGGAGAAAGCAAAAAAAAAAAAAAAAGAAAGAAAGAATAAGAAAAAATATCCAAAAAAGAAGAAAAACTCTCAGCCAACTCCTTCATACCCAAGACTCGAAACCAGATCCTCCCTTCTCTAACATTAGTTGAGCTTCATTGGACTCTTACCCGCCTTGTCTAAGATTTTTTGACCCTGTTGTCTACCGATTAAGTCCCCTGTTTCATCGGATTCCTTCCACTTCTCCGACTCTTGCTGTCATTGTTCATTCTCCTGATCAACTGCCTAGAGCCATTATTACCACCGCCTCCCCTCAATCACCGACAGCAGGTGCAATGTATCACCACCTTTGCCAACATCATCATTTTTCGTTCTCCATCATCACCAGAGCCCTCACTGTTGCATGTCATCCCTAGTAGATTGTTAATCGTCGCTTGACTTCTCTCGTCTCCTCAACTTTGAAGTCCACCCCTAATCTTATGTATTTTCTATAACCAGTCTCTTAGACCCAACTATAATTCAGATCTCATATCCGAGTCAATTTTCTTGTAAGATAGCATATCTCAACCCGATCTAAGATGATTCAATTCAGGTTCATTCAGCTACAAACTCACAATCTTTTGGATCCAAACCCCAACCATGTTCCTTTATCAGTGGATCAATAGTAATCTATAGTATCGATACAATTGCAAAACAGATATGTTAACAGTTATTTGGTGATTTGGAGTCCGTTTCAAATCCGATTCGAGTTTGATTCGAGATAGATTCATACCATTGCGATTATGGATTATATTCTAAGCTATCTTGGGGTTTTTGACTTTGGGCCTCCGCAAAGACCCCAACGACTTTCTAAGATTTGTGATCAAATTTGATCTTCTCTACTGTTCAAGATAAATCCTAATTGCCCCAATACTCCAGACTATTAAATTTTCATTATATTCTTCTTATTTGCACAGATTTGAATGTGTTTATTGTTTTAAATAATATACAAACATGTCCATAACGAAAAGCTGATTAGATATAAAAAAAAAAGTCAGAATACATGATATGGTAGTAGAACCTAGTTTTCAAAATCTTATATATATGATTAGTTGTTTTAGCCTTGTAACACTGTTTTGCCTTAATGCATGCCTATCGGTAGTGCACTCCCTTAGAAAAATGGAGCACTACATAGATTTTCTTTGCATGTTGCATTCTATTGTGTAATTAGAGATTGCATTATCTAGCATGTAGCAATATAGTCATTAGAGTATTTTATTTTGCTTATATAGTTACACATTTAGTTTTGTTGTCTAGGATTTCTACATATTCATCCATGTGTTTGGTTGAAACTGTATTGGCATTCATATAGTCTAGTTTATTGCATGTTTTATATTAGGAAGAACTTTAGGAAAGATACGGAAAACCTACAAAATATTGATCTCTTATTGAAACTTAATGATACTATAGAGACTATTCATAAACTTCAAGTAAGCAAGATGCAATCACTGTGTGCTCAGATGCTAAGAAAATAGAGTCAATTGACAGTGACCGAATGGAAATAATTGTGAGAATAAGGGCAAGCTTGATAGAGATCATAGTCTCGGAACAGGTCATAATGAGGGTATCGAAGACTAGTATCCACATCAAGGTATCACACGAAAGGTAAGAGTAGATGTTCTTATTTTTTATGGCACATATGACCCGGCACATATGACCCAGCGTATCTGCGATTGATTAGTGGATATAAACCACCTTTTTGATTGATATAGGAGGTTTGATGCCTGTAATGTCTGTTTTCCGAAGATAAAGCTACAAAGGTTAGGCGTATTGAATGGAAGGAGAGAGGGGGGAACCAATAGAGATATGAATCGAGATGAAGAAAAGTAGAAATAAACACTTTCCTCCTATATTTGAGGACCCTCTTCTTGACCAATTGTATAAATGAATGTAAGGGAGCATGACCATGTTCTTGACCAATTGTGTAAATCAAGGTAAAGGAGCATATGGCATGTAGAAATACATGCATAAATTTAACGAACTGATAATACAAAGTGACATCTGTTTCCATTTCCAGCTCAATGTGATGCAAGCGGACACACATAACTGCTATAGATGCAACCAGGAAAATTAAGGATGCACCTGAAACAATGTAAGATTAGTAGCTATAAGTTTTTTTTTTTTTTTCATTTTCTCTGCTAAGAACTGCAAGAATGTTAGTGGTAAAAGTCATATCTCCATACATATATCGTCTACTAAAACACTACTAGCATGTGTGTTCTTTTAAGACTGAATAAACTCGTCCATCATTTATGACAAAAGGATTTGTAAGGACTCTGTTTTCATGGCAACAAGTTCCCCTGGTCTATCTTGACACGTTAACCAACACACCTCTTCTACTGTTTATGTCCCGAATTCTCTTATATACCACCAAAACTAACATTTATGATCCTTGTAATACTATGTTAGCTGTGATTAACAACAGGAAAACGGTGATCAACAACAGGAAAACCACACAATTGACATTCAAAGCACTTAGCAACAGCACTGAAGTTATTTTTCTGAACAAGTAACAAATGTGCAGTCACATGCATCTTTACAGTTTCAATTATCCTCACCCAAAAAAAAAAAAAAAAAAAAAAAAGCAACAGAGGATACTCCACATGCTAGTAGCAATGAACAAACATAGAATAGAATATCCGAAAAATGAATCATGTACTGTGTGAGGAATGCTTACCAAGGAATCCAATCAGAACACTGTCAGGATTATGGATTTTAATGGCCTTATGAATACCCCAAATCACATTATGTCCTCCAGGGGATTGTCTTCCAGAAAATACAACACCAACCCTGCAATAATGCATGTGAGAAGACAACTTTGGGAACATGTCATTGTTTATAAGACACCAAAGCGGGATATATCTTGCAATATTTCTAACTTGATGCATTTTTGTATCACAAGCTTAAGGGGGAAAAGAAGTATAACCAGAGGACAGATATCTATGCTGAAATATCATATGTCTGCAGTGCTCACCGAGTCCTCACAAATGATTGTTAAAAAAAAAATGACAATGTATGTGGAGAATGACTTGGTCGCTCAGGACTTAGGTAGATGTTTTTTAAGTCAATATTGTTCGATAGCTTATTTCATTAAGTTCCAAAATTTAAATTAACCAAATACACAGTTCTTAGAAATGAAGACACCTCCGTTAAAATGAGTATGAACCTGATTACTGGATGCTCTGCGATGATTTGCGCATCAGGGACCTTTGCTGTCGCCCTCAAAAAATGAGCTAGAGGTTGGCCATACGTGTTGGGGAAGGCCCGACTAATCACATGTGCTGAAGAGTGGTCTGCCGTAGTTGTCCCATCACCAAACTCGACTCTCACCGTAGTACCCTATCCATGTAGGATAAATAAAAATGAGTTCTGAAAATTTTTGGAAAAGAAAAAAACAAAACTAAGTTCTAATTAGCCAATTGATGTTGCTAGATATATTACCCGCAGTTACGAGATCACAATGTTATTAACTCATGATTATATCGAAAAGAAAAAGAAACATAAAGCTATTATATGAATTCAAAGATAATATGTAGCTAACAGAGACACCTGACGTTAATCTAAATCAAACATTATAGAAAAGCAAACTCCACAGGTAGATTGTGGGTAAAATTGACTTCAAGGTAGACAGGCATTTCGCTCTTGATTAGATTTGAATTAAGTTCATATTTTGGTGATTCTAAGTGAAACATAAACTAGTTAACAGGAGTCAATATCATTAATAAAAAAAAGAAAAAAAAAAGGAAAAAAAGGGGGGGAAATGAAAGGAAAAAAAAAACAGAAAGTAACGAAACTAGTGTCTAACTAAAGAATGAACGTAAAGAAATATTTCCAATGAACAAGTACTGCTTGCTCAACAGCATTATTCTTTCGGGCAAATGAATTTGGAACAGAAGTAGAACAAAAAGATTTTTACAAAAATTGAAATTTTGACATCACTTTGCAGATAGCTTATTATTACACGATGGATCAATTAAAAAAAAAAGTGAATCTTATTGAAAAATGTAAGTGATCCTCTTCCACACTAATTGAGTTCCATTTCCAATCTACATATTTCATTGTTCAATTTTTTTTTTTTTTTAACTTGCTAAAAGAAAAATTTGCAAACTTAACTTCTGCCCCAAAAATTAATCTCCATCTTCACTGTAGTTTCCACAATCAAGAATTGGCATTATACACATTTAATCAGAAAATTAACCTAATTTCAAGAAAAATCTAACTGATCCTCAGTCCACTTTCCCGAATCCAAATCCAATCTTTATCAAGTACAAAACTTTAATTTGATTTTACGATTCTTATCAAGCGAATGGCAAAATTCAGATCTCGCAGTCACCAGCACTTAAATCAAGAACAACAAAACCCTAAACCTTAGAGAGAGATCGAGATCACCTGAAGGCAAGGAGGGAGCTCGGGCTGATACTGAGCTCGCTCCTTCTGCAGCTGCGAGAGTTCTCGAGGGACGCCGTAGTCTGAGTTCATCTTCTCTCTCTAGAGCTCTGCCTCTCTAGTTTCTCTCTCTTCAATGGTGTTTTTGATGTGCTCTCCGTCTTGTTCTGCAAGCTTTTTCGGAGACGGCGTTACCTTTTATAACGACGGAGACGGTCGGTAGACTCGACACTTACAACGGAACAAGCGGTTTCCGTAAATATTTTGTACGCAAATGCCCTCGTAATTTGGTTATATTTACGAGAGTGCCACCTCAATGGGTACCTTAGATTCTTTTGTCCGTGTTCTCGGGTGTTGGTTTAGGCAAAATCTAACGGCTTTTGTCTGATAAGAGAAGGGAGTTTCCAAAGGAGCACACCATTTTTCCTGGTGAGCCCACTGGATGGTGAAATTTTGGTCTCTGAAAGTTGAGAAGTGGGCTCACCAGGAAAAATGGTGTGCTCCTTTGGAAACTTCCTAAGAGAAACAAATCTGGACCCGTTCTGTTTTTGTGCTGGATTTCTATGAGGGCGGCCGTCCGCGGACCCGACCCGGTAGTCAATTGGGTCCGGCGAGTCAAATCTGAATCCAATGGAAAATTATTTACTTAGATATAATATCTAGGGGTTTGAAAATTGAAAATCTGTAGTTTTATTTGCCGATTACTTATTGTTTTCAGATTTATTTTGCTGTCATTTAGACTTGGCTCAATACTAAAAAAATTATTGTATTATAAAAATATAAAAAAAAAATATTGGAGAAAATATAGTTTTTTGAATTTTATCATCCATTTCTAATATCAACATAATGCAAAGTATACTTTATTTTTTTAAAGAAGTTATTAACAACTCAAAAAAAACATTCGGCTCTCAAATGAATTATCTCATATTGGAGTTAATGAGAAATATTTTTTTTAATTTTTTTAAGTTAAGCCCAAGTTTTGATTAATTAATTTAAATCAAATTTTCCAATTAATTATGCAGGAATTAAATTTAGAATTTTCTTCTTGATAGTAAGGAAGTTTCCATCGTAAACGGGAGTTTGGCTTGTAAAAGAAAAAAGCATGCGAAACGAGAAGACTCAACCGGATGCAAACCCAAGATACCATTTAAACCCACATCACCCAAACCCGACCCGGTTGGATTCGGTCTCCCGCGAGGCTATTTTGGTAACTCCAGTCATCTCCCACCCAACACCCCGGGGCGAAGGAGTACAACGGTCGTCTGGCCACCAGCTCCCCCAGCCTGTGGCCCAACCAACCACCCCCGAGGCACGTGTTCATCACGTGCAGCCGTCTGCGTCAAGATTCGTGAACCGGGATGATCAGAGGGATCAATCTCAATCACTGGCCGTCCATCAAGGGGAGAGGAATTGTCCGTGGGTTTATCCTGTTTCCTGTGGGTGTCGTGCAAAGGAGACCGCCTTCGTTTTTAACGCCTGTGGACCCCACCAATTTGTGGGGGTCAATTATTGGGTGTTGCAAAGTGAGTTGCATGTATTTTAACACGTACTGTGTCAGTGTTGGTCAGAAAAGGAAACGAGTTTTGTTTTGAAAATTGTTTTTTTTTTCTTTTTTTCTTTTTTTTTCTAGAAGCTCCATTGGAGGAAGAATCTGACCATTTAGAAAAGCATATCCTTTATATGTTGAGTTCCGACCAAGTTTCAACTGAGTTTTGTTAAGTAAAGATATTAAATTTTTGAGATAATTTCAGAAAACAGTTCGCATAAAATCACCCTCTTCCACTAAATCAGGAAAAAATTTCTAAATCAGGAAAAAATTATCACGGGGAAGTATAACAATAACAACAACAACTAAGCTTTTTATCATAAGTATTTGGGTTAGGCTACATGAAGCAAAAAAAAGAATCATGCAGGATCGATCACTTTGATAGTCATTCTCCATTTATTTCTATCAAGTAATATCTCCTAATTTAAACCTCCAGAATCCATACATTATATCACATATAGTATAGAGCATAATGTGTGTTATGTAATTTTGTATTTAATAAAATAAAGAGTGAATTACAGTTAGACCCCCTGTAGTATTGGGGGTGTGTAACTTAACACTTCTGAAGTTTGAAACTCTCAAAAAACTCCCTGAACTTAGTTATTTTCACTCTATTTTTTTTACTAAAGTACACTCTTATCCCTCAAATTCATATTCTACCTCCATCCCTCCTTTTAACCAGCACACACTCTCTCTCTTTCTCTCCTCTCTCTCTCTCCCTCTCTATCCCTCTCTCTCAGTCACTCTCTCTCTATCCCTCTCTCTCAGTTAGAGAGAGAGCGTGAGTGACTGAGAGAGAGGGATAGACAGGGAGAGAGCGAGAGGAGAGAGAGAGAGCGAGGAAATGTGCTAGTTAAAAGGAGGGATGGGGGTAAAATAGGAATTTGAGGGACAAAGAGTGCACTTTAATAAAAAAGGAGAGTGAAAATAACTAAGTTCATAGGTTTTTTTTAGAGTTTCAAACTTCAGGGGTGTTAAGTTACACACTCTCAATACTACAAGGGGTCTGACTGTAATTAACCCTAAAATAAATATAATACTATATATAATATTTTTTATAAAATAGAAACTAAATTTAAAAATTATAAAAAAGAATATAAAAATATTCTGTAACATAGAAAATCTCTAATAAATTTTTAATAAGTTTCACAATATTTTTTACGTTTAGCTTCATAAATTATATTAAATATACAAATATAATTTTGGTCATTATATATATAAAGAAAAACAAGATTTTAAACTAATTTATTTCAATTCGATTATTGTTAACATTGTAATTTATATTTTATATTGCTCAACTTATCTTATTTGTAATTGTTCATTTCAGTATAACAAAGAATTCAATAGAATCTCCAAGCTATCGAGATCTAGAATCTAGAGAGGAAGCCAAGGTCCCCTTCTCCTCATGGAGAAGGGTGTATTCATAGTTTTTCTCTGGTAGATCGTGGTTGAGGTCCAATACTATCTCCATTCTCCAGATGCGAAAGAGATCTGATTGTCTTGTAGAGAGATTTTCTTACTTTAACCGAAATCAGTTTCCTTTCCGTAGAGGTATTCTTACTCGGTCAAGGATTTTCGAATATTCTGAACTTTATAAAATGCATGAATCTTCACTTAACAAACCTACATGCCCAGACTGTTTAATGGGAAATTCTATTTAAGCATAGCAATTTATTTTTGATATCCTGATTACTCTTTAAACTAAACTCCCATTTTGAAATACCACTAATTTACTTTCTGCGTCCAAAATTTTTTCCAATTTTAACCCTCCCTCCTTTCCTCTAACTCCTTATTCGTCCTATCCCAATTTTTTTCAAAGTTTTCTGACTTAGATATTAATTTCCAAGCTAAAAATATATTGGTCGGGTATTAATACCCAACTAAATACTCATTTAGTCAGGTATTAAAACCAAACCTGCAGTCGATGTCTCCCTAACAAAATAAACATAAATAATAATAAATTACAAACAAATACACATAAATAACTAAGAATAATTTTAAATTGTACCTTAGATTTGTCCTCCGACACCAATTGCTTGTTGAAAATTTTCATTTGCATAAAAAAACTCAAACTCCAAACACTAATTTTACTTGTCATAGTGAATTAGAAGAATTTAAAATTCTTCCAAAGCTTTTTAAGAATATGAATGTAAAACTTTTAAGGGGTTAAGAAATCAAATCAATGAGTTTGTAGGAGATATATTTTTTTATTTAAATTCTACTAAAAAAATATTTTTTAGGATTTTAAAGAAAAAACAAAGGAGGATGACGATGAAGTCATAGTTTCAAATTTTAAGGTGTTCTAATTTGAAATTTAAAAGAGTATCTTAGTCAAAAAAATAAATGGTAAACTTGTAATTATTTACAAGTTTTAAAATCATACATTAAGAATAAATTTCGTGTGTAAATAGAATTTTTCCTTTTTAATTTATGAACCAACACATTTCGTACACTGACAAGAAGGATTCTACCTCTGTCATAGTGATACCTTATCTCAAAAAGAGAGAACAACACAGAGAACATTTCTGCTGAATTCAAAAGAACAAATAATGTTTTTTGCAAGAAAATAATATTAAGGGGTGTTAAAACTCCGAAATTATATACCCCGCAAGGGGAAGGCCTATTTTTAGGCAGAAATGTAGATTTTTACGTAGCGGTATAATTTTTTTTAAAACCCACAATTAAAAATGCGCACCCAACAAGATTTGAATCTGGATTGCTCTGATACCATATTAAAAGTCCCTTCCACTGCACCCAAACTCCGAAACTGTGGTGAGAGTTGAGAGAAATTATTTTGTATTTTAACATACTCCCTCGTGTTGAAGGCCCATTTTGAGAAGAAATCTGGACTTTACGCAGCGGTTTAAAAACCGCAATTAAATGTGCGCCCGATAGAATTTGAACATGAGTTGCTCTTAAAGTAGAAAATAATTTCGCTCAACCCTCGTTATAATTTCCGCGTTTTGATGCAGTGGAAGGGACTTTCAACATGATATCAGAGCAACTCAGGTGGGCGCGCATTTAATAGTGAGTTTTAAAAAAAAAAAAATTATACCGCTGCGTAAAGTCCAAGTTTCTACCAAAAAATGAATTTTCAACATGCGGGGGTGTATTAAAATAGAAAATAATTTCGCTCAACTATCACTATAATTTCGGAGTTTTGGTGTAGTGGAAGGGACTTTCAACAAGGGGTTTCTTACATTTTTGCCATTTAGTTATCTTTTGTGAGGTTGAAGTCTGCAATTAGTCTAAGAATAATCCTTGTAAATGGCACAAAATGGTGTGCAGCAAATTCTCACTTGGTGTTCATTAGGAACTTGCTTGGTGTATTTAGTTGAAAATGAGAGATAGAATCAGACTTTGGGGGGGGGGGGGCATTAAGGACATTAACCACTTGTTCTAGAGAATTATTGTTAGAATCAACATATTACCTGATTCAATGCCAAAATTTTCTATGAAGTACATATTCTGATTCAAGGAGTTGACTCTAAAATCTTGTTGACTTAGTCAAGAATCTAGACATGAGATAGAAGTCAGCCTTGAATCAAAGGCTTTGATCTTTTTTTTATTTTTCTATTCATTGATTGGTAGAGAAGAGAATATTTTTATTTTTAAATAACATTTGACAATTATTATTATCGAATTTATATCTCTTTTCTATTATCACTTTTCATGAAACAAAGTACAGAAAATTAAAAAAAAAATTCTTTTCCATAAAATAAAGAATAAAAAGCTAAAAAAGGGAAAATTAGGGATTTGATGAGCACTATTGGCTAACATAAATCCAATTTTCAAATTAATAAATCAATCAAACTCTTTGTTATTCTTCTCTCAATCATCATTCATCTAAGTTGGGCTTCACGTCTTCTTTTCAAAAATTATATAATAAAAGTGAACAGGATAATGAGATATAATATTTTAATAGGACGGTCTGCGGGATAGTGAGATAAAATAATAAAAGTATAGAATATATAATATTTTAATAGGATAGTAGTAGAAATGAGAGATATAATTATTATACAATATGATAAGATATAAATTAATAGCATGAGGATTGGAATTATAAATTAATAGCATGACGATTGGAATGATAATTCTTTTAGAGATAATATAGAAAAGTGAATCAGCATGAGGTGGAGAAAGTCTCTTATAATGATTCACTTTTAGTGATACTGATAACAATGCTCTAAGCATTTGACATCGATAACGGGTCGCATAACCTCGTATGCTTATTAATGTTGTTAAATATTATAATTCCGTGCTTTCAATAGTGATGATGTGATGCTCCCCTGTGCATATGTGAATAGCTATGTTCAACTCCGAATTGTTGGAATTGAGAATTTAAAATCTCACCAAGGTGGAGATTTGTTAAAATTTTGGATCGATTTTATGCATGGCTATAGATGATCTGATTTTGGCCATCTAAGGGGACATTACCATCAATGGCAGAAAGAATACCAACGGTGCTATGCGAATAGACTGGCCATTAGTGGCGAAGTCAGTCGCATTGGTGGCGGGTGCACGGCTTCAGATTTTGATTTGGTTATAAACTCGGAATTGGTCAAATCTATCTCTATTTCACTTAGGATTTGTTTCTATCAATCCTAATCTATGATTTAGATAGGTTTTTTTGTACATCTCTTTTGCATCCTCTTGATATTTTAGAGAATCTCTCTTTTATAAAACCCTTTGAGAGATTTGTAGTTATCTTCATTAAGAGGTAATTTGTAACTTTGAAATATTCAAAGATTTATAATTGCAAACATCATCAACAGTGAAAGATTGATTCAGCCTATGGACGTAGAACTTGCTCTGAACCATGCAAATTCTTGGTGTTCTATGGTTTGATCTTTTGATTTGTTTTTCTCACTAAAATTTCTAGTTTTATCGATTTTATCTACTGATATCAATAATTCCTAGTTCTCTCTCTAGATTACTATTTGTGCTTCCGCAACACGGCAAACATCCCCTTCTCTCCTTATTCAGGCTCCGGTATCTCTCTGACATCCAATCTTTCTCCTCCCTCCATTTCAAGACACAACTGACAAAATAATAAACACAATACTTGATCAAAAGGGGAGAGGTACTAGGGATATTAATATCCCAAAAATAAGGGGAAAGTAGAAAATGATTAGCGATACGTCAGTAATGTTGTGGTGAGCGACGTGAAGGATTCTGAAAAGGACTAGAGGAACATTTTAAGAACATAAGAAAAGCCATAGACGAACTAAATAACCATAATTGAAATATATCGAGCTTAAGCTAGTAGGTCATAGTCAATATCATAAAATTGATACCTGCAGATCAAAATCGAATCAGCAACATCCTTCTGATACCTCCCTGATGAATTGTGCTGCTCTTTGAGAAACTTGAGCTGCCAAACTTCACATATCACACTTGAAAAAAATGAAAATGCCAGAAAAAAGTAGGATAAAAGACTTGTAATCTCAAATATGCTTAATATGGAACCTTACCACACCGATACTGGCTGCGGAGTTCTCTCTCTCTCTCTATATATATATATATATAGAGAGAGAGAGAAATGGAAATGAGCTGACAGCTCACGCAAGTTATCTGAGCTGCAGTTCATTTCCACTATCTCTAATAAATTTTTTTTAAAAAAATCTTTTGGATTATGATCTCGACCCCCTAGGATTCACTCATACCCAATTTCTTGGATTTTAGTTTTGATTTGATCTTCCATCACGTTATATATATATATATTCTCGATATATTCACCTTTGAACACGTCCATTATTATCCTTGGACTTTCAAGTATCCCTGCCAAGATTTCAAACTGCTGTTTTAAAGATTTCAAACTACGGTTTAAAGTATCCAAACTAGGGTTTAAAGTATCCCTGCTGATATTTTAAACTGTGGTTAGCATCAAAACAGGGTTTTGAATATATGCGATAACCGCAGTTATTGCAAATATTGTAACAACCCAAAATTTAAAATCCAAAAAACCAATAATAAATAAATTATTATCCTTAAAATAATAATAATAATAATAAATAAACATGATATTTGTCTAACAAATCAAATTTGTTTTACTACCTAACTAGATAATAATAAATTTAATAGGTTTAGATTTGATATTTTGTGTAGATTTGATAGATTGGTAGGTTTAGATTTGATCCTAGGGTAATAATAATAAAATAAATAATCATAATGATGATAATAAAAATGACAACGGAGAGAACTTTTCCTGCTGAATGCAGGAGAAAGAAAGAGAGAGAGGGAGAAAGAGAGAGAGAGAGAGGAGAAAGGAAGGAAGGAAGAAAAGAAAAATAAAAAAAGGGGATATTGCAATCAAATTCTGGAGCGGCATTCTTGAAGCAAGTACTAAAACCCTTAATCTTCTCCCACTTGTGCTTGATGAATTTGTTTAGGTTTTGATTATATTGATCTCTCGCTTAGTACTATTGTGATAATCTTTGTAAGGTCAATATATATGTATATATATATATACTCTTTTTCATTCTAGTAGTAGAATGTTATCTTTCATGATTTAGCTGGATCTTTAAATAAATAGTTTGCCCTTGAATTAGAATTTTAGGACCTTTAGAAACCTGCGTTATTCTAACATTCATTTATTAGAAATATAAATAGTGATCTAGTGAGAATAAAAGAGGCTGATAAATCAATAGTATAGTTTATAAAGGCAAGTTTATTTATATATTATATACCATGGAATTTAGCCAAATCTATCTGTAGTTTTAATGGATCCATTTCATTCTTTTCTTTATGTCAACTCTAGCAACTTTTACTGTAGGTGTTCTTTTATCCATAATATTTGTTCCTTTCCTCTGTTCTATGTTGTAGTTAATTTAAATCAAGACAAGTGTAATATTGTCACTTTTTCTCTAATGCTTTAATTGCCCTAGAATATATATATATATATATATATATATATATATATATATATATATATATATATATATATATATATATATATATATATATATATATATATATATATATATATATATATATATATATATATATATATATATATATATATATATATATATATATATATATATATATATATATATAATAAAATAACATTAGCTTTGCCCTGCTATATTGTGAATGTGAGGTGACCCAATGCTTTGTGCTTACGTCAAGCTCTTGTTAAAGGAATACATGCAATGAGCTCATAACACGTTCGTGTTTTATCAAGATTTTAAATTGCCTATTTCATCAATCTTCAATGGCACTCTGTTGTTTTGATTCACCAGGCCAATTGCAGCCATTGTATAAGAATACATTTAGTAAGTGCATCGGTCTTCACCTCTACTCTTGTTTTGTTAGGTATTCATGCGATCCTTACAAAGGCATGTATAGATATTAGAATAACTGCTGTCCTTTGTATTAACCTGGTCTTTCTCTATTGTGGATCATAGAGTATGTAGCATTGGAAGACATGTTCTATTTGATTTTCCAGATTCAACTGATAATTTATGATATAGTTTTATTAATTAATAGTTGTCTGTGATTTTTCACTCTGCAAATTTATTATTTAAAAAGCAAAAAAGAGAGTAATCATCTGTCAAGTTTGTAGTAAACTGCCTGTCCAGTGAATAGAACACAGTTCAGTACTGAACAGAACTGCAGTACTGTTCACTGAACAGTACTGTTCACTGAATAGAACTGCAGTTCTGTTCACTGCAGTTCTGTTCACTGCAGAACTGCAGTTCTGTTCATTGCAGAACTGCAGTTATGTTGAACAGTAAAAAAAAAATAAATAAATAAAATTTGAGAATACATGGAAAGTTAGAAGTACAGTAGAAAATGAGATATTTCATACTGGAGAGAATCTATGGTGACAAGACATTCAAGGTTGTGAATTGGTTGATATATTGTTTAAATTAAGTCTAAATAGTTCATGAAAGTCCTATGCAAATAAATGTTACTCTTGAATCTGTGAACAACATGAAAATAACCCATTTCACTTCATTTGGAAGCTTGTAATCTCATTTTCCACGAATAGTTTAAGTCATGCTAATGCTTTACTTGCAAAAATTATCATATTCATCTACATTAGCAATAGTAAATCTCTATCCTTTATATTTATAAGTTTATTTATTTATTTTATTGCACTGCTTCCTAAACTTTCTAATTATTTCTAAATTTAAAATGTTTTTGATTAATCCTTGAAAGTCTTGCAACTAGCCACTCTTCAATGCCCACATATACAATATGGTTATAAATAACATTTATATGAGCATTTTATTTAATGCATATATGATTTGTTAACTTGATTATAATTGAGATTTAATATAATGCATGTTATAAATCCATTTTTAAAATCATAAAATGAATTGGGGTTATGGGGGAACTTGATGAAAGAACTGTACACATGTTTTAGGAGTTTACATTCTTCAGATTGTACAACCGAACATAGGAACCCAACCATGGGGGTTCTGGGTGATTACTGGATCACCATCATTATATAGGGCTACGTGCCTGGAGTTTAGGCTCATCAGAGTTCATGTTCATTAGTACCTAGTGGTATGTCCTGGAGCAGTACTAGGAATCATGGCCGTGGTCCCGGGTATGCACGGGATACTTGTAAAACATGTGTCACATTACTTCTGACAGTTCCAAATAAATAAACAAAAATAACAATAACATAGTATGCATGTTCATTTGTTATATTGGTCTCTGTTACAAGATTATTTATGACATGTGTAAACAGATGTACTTCCTGACTAATATCATGTTCAAAATATCTATAGTTAGATTCATGTTCTATTTCGTTCTAAAGACTTATACTTCATCAATCTTATCATGACTTTTAGTATTTTTAATTAGTTTCATGCTTTGCTTACACAGATATATATATATATATATATATATATATATATATATATATATATATATATATATATATATATATATATATATATATATATATATATATATATATATATATATATACATAGCGTGCTTATATATCATTATGTTCCTCTTGTAGTACTTGCTAGGTCGTTCTAACGACCATACTTTGGCACGCCCAGATAATTTGCAGGATACTGAAAGAGAGGATCCACCACAGCTGGAGCAGCATTTCATAGAGTTAGCAGACAGTTAGTTGGGTTTTCATTATTTAAGAGATCCTTTATTTTTTTTATTCTTTCAAACTTTTCCTTCTATCTTGGTTTGTTGTTTCCAAAACTCAAATGTAAAGTTGTAATAAGTATTACCCTTCTTTAGATCTTTTATTCATCTATTTATTATCTGGTTGGAATAAAAAGAGTTTGTTTATTGTCTTCCTATTTTTCTCTCAATGCATATGTATGTGGTTTAGTGGCAGTAACATTCAGTTTATTTAAAAGTACTTTAGGCTTGGCATATTTATTTATAATACGTCGCCGAACGTTACCCGCATATTGGGTGCGGGGCGTTACAGTTGGTATCAGAGCCTGGGTTCGACGTTATCTTCTAACTAGAAGACTCAAACTAGGATGACTGCCACATATGCATATGCATAAATTGCAAGTTACTTTTGATTCTTATACTTTCCCTATTTCTCTGGTTCCTTATATCCTATCATTCCTTTTATCCTTTATTTCCCGATCTAATCTAAATCCTTCATCTTTCAGAAGAATGACTAGTAGTCGCATCAGTTCCTCAAGTACCACTTCCTAAGCAGAAAATCCCAACACAATGGAATTGCTTAGGAGGATTATTGAGAACCAACAACAACAAACTGAGATGTTACGACAGGAGTTGGTGTCTGGAAAACAGAAGACGGGCAGTGTTTCGGACTTTAGAAAGTTTAAACCGTCACAGTTTTATGGAACTGAAGAACTTATGAAGGCAGAACAGTGGTTGGTGGATACTGAGAACCTGCTGGGTGTGGCACGAGTAGTGAATGGAGACCGTGTGGAGGTGATAAAGATATAATTTATGAACATTGCTCGCACATGGTGGTTGGCCGAGGAAAATCGGTTAGCAAAACCGATAACATGGGAGACCTTTAAGGAGAGCTTCTATACGAGGTTCTTTCCCCAGATGGCATAGTGGGATCTGAAACAGTAGTTTATCCATTTGAAACAAAGAAACCGGACAGTAGATGATTACGCGGCGGAATTTGTCAGATTGAACCGGTTTGCCCCATTGTTGGTGGCTCAAGAAATAGATAGGGCCCGAAGGTTCCAGAATGGGTTAAATTTTGAAATTCAGGAACGCATAGCCACTCCACAGTTCGAAACCTATGCCCAGATTTTGAATGCTGCTAGAGTGCAAGAACTGATAGCGAATAGGAAGAGAAGAATTCATATGGAGTCCCAGAAGAGGAGATGGATCAGATGACAAGAAGTTCTGACAAGGGTACTCTAGCGGCACCACAGAAACGTCAGGTTACACAACAGGATCACAATGTGATCTGTAACTATTGTTTCCAACCCGGGCATGCTCAAAAGGATTGCAGATGAGTCCACAACTTGTGCCTGGTATGTGGCTCGGCGAATCATCAGATTGGAGGATGTACATGGCGACGAGAGGTATGTGACATTACCAAAGCACCAGCACTACAGCAACAACAACAGAGACTTTCAGCACCCCCTCAACAGCAAAAGTTACCCGCGCTGCTTCAGCAGAGACCTACGGGACCTAACCCGAAAAGTTCCGCACTCGTCACTCGACAACAGACTTTTCGAAGGGCTCAGATAGGGGAGAATCAGAGACAAGGATATGCACTCACACTGACAACAAAACAAGCCGGTGAAGGCGGCGATGCGATAATAGGTACTATTTTGGTTTAAACTATACTACATTCTATTTGGTTTCGTACCCCCTTATTTGCTTTATTCAATTGTTTCATTAACTTCTCACTAAATATAGAGACCTTCTATTTTGTGAGAGTTGACTAATTTTTGCAACTTTATCTTTTTAAACAAAAGTGCACAACGAAACTTATGGATATTTTTTTTTTTTTGCATATATTTTCTTATTAATATCAACATCACTATTTTGCATTAAATTAAATTTCGAGAACGAAATTTTCTTCTAAGGTGGGTAGATTGTAACCCAAAATTTAAAATCCAAAAAACCAATAATAAATAAATTATTATCCTTAAAATAATAATAATAATAATAATAAATAAACATGATATTTGTCTAACAAATCAAATTTGTTTTATTACCTAACTAGATAATAATAAATTTAATAGGTTTAGATTTGATATTTTGTTTAGATTTGATAGATTGGTAGGTTTAGATTTGATCCTAGGGTAATAATAATAAAATAAATAATCATAATGATGATAATAAAAATGACAGCGGAAAGAACTTTTCCTGCTGAATGCAGGAGAAAGAAAGAGAGAGAGGGAGAAAGAGAGAGAGAGAGAGAGAGGAGAAAGGAAGGAAGGAAGAAAAGAAAAATAAAAAAAGGGGATATTGCAATCAAATTCTGGAGCGGCATTCTTGAAGCAAGTACTAAAACCCTTAATCTTCTCCCACTTGTGCTTGATGAATTTGTTTAGGTTTTGATTATATTGATCTCTCGCTTAGTACTATTGTGATAATCTTTGTAAGGTCAATATATATGTATATATATATACTCTTTTTCATTCTAGTAGTAGAATGTTATCTTTTATGATTTAGCTGGATCTTTAAATAAATAGTTTGCCCTTGAATTAGAATTTTAGGACCTTTAGAAAGCTACGTTATTCTAACATTCATTTATTAGAAATATAAATAGTGATCTAGTGAGAATAAAAGAGGCTGATAAATCAATAGTATAGTTTATAAAGGCAAGTTTATTTATATATTATATACCATGAAATTTAGCCAAATCTATCTGTAGTTTTAATGGATCCATTTCATTCTTTTCTTTATGTCAACTCTAGCTACTTTTACTGTAGGTGTTCTTTTATCCATAATATTTGTTCCTTTCCTCTGTTCTATGTTATAGTTAATTTAAATCAAGACAAGCGTAATATTATCACTTTTTCTCTATTGCTTTAATTGCCCTAGAAAACATATATATATATATATATATATATATATATATATATATATATATATATATATATATATATATATATATATATATATATATATATAATAAAATAACATTAGCTTTGCCCTGCTATATTGTGAATGTGAGGTGAGTGCTTTGTGCTTACGTCAAGCTCTTGTTAAAGGAATACATGCAATGAGCTCATAACACGTTCGTGTTTTATCAAGATTTTAAATTGCATATTTCATCAATCTTCGATGGCACTATGTTGTTTTGATTCACCAGGCCAATTGCAGCCATTATATAAGAATACATTTAGTAAGTGCATCGGTCTTCACCTCTACTTTTGTTTAGTTAGGCATTCATGCGATCCTTACAAAGGCACGTATAGATATTAGAATAACTGCTGTCCTTTGTATTAACCTGGTCTCTCTCTGTTGTGGATCATGGAGTATGTAGCATTGGAAGACATGTTCTATTTGATTTTCCAGATTCAACTGATAATTTATGATATAGTTTTATTAATTAATAGTTGTCTGTGATTTTTCACTCTGCAAATTTATTATTTAAAAAGCAAAAAGGAGAGTAATCATCTGTCAAGTTTGTAGTAAACTGCCTGTCCAGTGAACAGAACTGCAGTTCTGTTCACTGCAGAACTGCAGTTCTGTTGAACAGTAAAAAAAAAATAAAAAAAAAATTTGAGAATACATGCAAAGTTAGAAGTACAGTAGAAAATGAGATATTCATACTGGAGACTATGGTGACAAGATATTCAAGATTGTGAATTGGTTGATGTATTGTTTAAATTAAGTCTAAGTAGTTCATGAAAGTCCTATGCAAATAAATGTTATTCTTGAATCTGTGAACAACATGAAAATAACCCATTTCACTTCATTTGGAAGTTTGTAATTTCATTTTCCACGAATAGTTTAAGTCATGCTAATGCTTTACTTGCAAAAATTATCATATTCATCTACATTAGCAATAGTAAATCCCTATCCTTTATATTTATAAGTTTATTTATTTATTTTATTGCATTGCTTCCTAAACTTTCTAATTATTTCTAAATTTAAAATGTTTTTGATTAATCCTTGAAAGTCTTGCAACTAGCCACTCTTCAATGCCCACATATACAATATGGTTATAAATAACGTTTATATGAGCATTTTATTTAATGCATATATGATTTGTTAACTTGATTATAATTGAGATTTAATATAATGCATGTTATAAATCCATTTTTAAAATCATAAAATGAATTGGGGTTATGGGGGAACTTGATGAAAGAACTGTACACATGTTTTAGGAGTTTTACATTCTTGAGGTTATACAACCGAACATAGGAATCCAACCATGAGGGTTTTGGGTGATTACTGGATCACCATCAGTATATATGGCTACGCGCCTGGAGCTTAGGCTCATCAGAGTTCATGTTCATTAGTACCGAGCGGTATGTCCTGGAGCAGTACCAGGAATCATGGCCGTGATTCCGGGTATGCACGGGATACTTGTAAAACATGTGTCACATTACTTCTGACAGTTCCAAATAAATAAACAAAAATAATAATAACATAGTATGCATGTTCATTTGTTATATTGGTCTCTGTTACAAGATTATTCATGACATGTGTAAACAGATGTACTTCCTGACTAATGTTCAAAATATCTATAGTTAAATTCATTTTCTATTTCGTTCTAAAGACTTATACTTCATCAATCTTACCATGACTTTTAGTATTTTTAATTAGTTTCATGCTTTGCTTACACAGATATATATATATATATATATATATATATATATATATATATATATATATATATATATATATATATATATATATATATATATATATATATTAGCGTGCATGTATATCATTATGTTCCTCTTGTAGTACTTACTAGGTCGTTCTAACGATCCTAGTTTGGCATGTCCAGATAATTTGCAGGATACTGAAGGAGAGGATTCACCACAGCTGGAGCAGCAATTCATAGAGTTAGCAGACAGTTAGTTGGGTTTTCATTATTTAGGAGATCATTTATTTATTTTTTTCTTTCAAACTTTTCCTTCTATCTTGTTTGTTGTTTTCAAAACTCAAATGTGAAGTTGTAATAAGTGTTACCTTCTTTGGATCTTTTATTGATCTATTTAATATCTGGTTGGAATAAAAAGAGTTTGTTTATTGTCTTCTTATTTTTCTCTCAATGCATATGTATGTGGTTTAGTGACAGTAAATTCAGTTTATTTAAAAATAGTTTAGGCTTGGCGTATTTATTTATAATACGTCGCCGAACGTTACCCGCATGTTGGGTGCGGAGCGTTACAAATATCCCATTTGATTCCAAGAAATTCTACAATATAAACCATATTATACCCCTATAATAATATCCCATTGGATTTCAAGGAATTCTACAATATAAACCACATTATACCCCTATAATACCGATACGGATATTACCTATGACGTTGGTTTACTGCTTATAACACCCAAGTCCCATACATTTTATTATCCAGGCAAAAAAATCATCACATAAATCTTGCACTTGAGTAGTGCATACGAGCTACAACATTGTAGACTTGATGTTCAATAATGAACAAACTCATTCATACACCTTACCCCTCTGATACTCTTGTAAATTAATGTATTCATAAAAATAGCAGAAGACCAAATTCTATGGACTAACCACTCAAGCAATATACAGAACCAGTATTCAACAGAAACAAAGACTGTCGCACCTCCAATACACCCAAACGCTGATTCATCCACTAGGGTTTTTTATTACAAATAACCAAACAATACAGACACAGATACCAGAGAAAAGATTACAACGCCGTATATATTGACATACATACTCTCTTATTAGAGATGGAGTTATGACCAAACCGAGAAGAACCTACAAAACGACTAATCAAGCAAGCAAAGGAAATAAAATATATTTCATTCTCGTCCTAAAGCCTCTACATCGCCTCCACATAAACACCAAACCATTTCCAGAATCTGATTGTGATTTCTTACTTGGTACTGCTTTTGACCCCACAACAGCCAGAAGGAGACCTCTTCCCAGTCTGCCTGCGTCTTTTGCGTTCAGGGTTTGCGGTTGCAGGCTGGGCACGAGGAATAGGCACAAAATGCTCACGAGCCAAAACAGGGAACCCAACAGCAGGGATTCTGCCACATAGAAGGAGTGAAGGATGAATAACCGGTTCAATAAAAGGTCTCACATGGGCAGCGCTATTTAAATTATGCAGATCCCCGGCCAGGCTAATTTTACATACATGGGTGGGAATAAAAATGTTAAAAAAATGTAGTAGCCATGGCCAGGGTAATTATACATATTAGATGTATCATGCACTAGTAAGACAATCATAAACTACGAATTACAGTGTTGCTCGAGGGGGGGGGCAAGAGAAGTAAAGGGAGGCATCAATAGGGAAATTAGGATCAACAAAAGGACGTGCTAATATGAAAGGCGAATCTAGAAGCAACCAAGCCTATGGCAATAGATAGCTCGTATGAACTTCCAGTCCAACATAAAGTTGCACCTCCCATGGAGAAGGGTGCCTAGCATAATAGTTCCAATTACTTTCAACTACCACCCAAATATCAACACTAATGGAGCATATGCAATAAAAAATTAACATGGGCTGCTGCATCCTAGCATTTGAGTAGCTCCTCGGGAGGAGCATCAACCTAAGATCACAAGTAGAGACACGTATTTGTGTGGGTGGGGTGTGATGGGTGACGGTGGTGGATTGGAGGTTGGGCATGCATCCCATAGTGTCTGTGCATCTCAACAAAATTCCAATGGTTTTGCATTGGGACGGGAGTTCCAGTAGTTGTGTGTTTGTGTGCTTGAGCATTTGTGCGTTTGTGCTTGTATCTGTGCGTGTACGCTATGGAGGTCAGAAACTTGAAATCCACAAAATCAAATTGTTTATTATTCATGAAGGTCTTAAAAGTTTTATGTAGAATTCTGCATCTAACTATTTCAACTGCAAGTACAGGGCTATCCTTGCCCACCATCACATCACCACCATCGAGTTCAACCACAGGAGCCATAAAAAATGCAGCTCCTGAGGTAGCCAAACATTGTTTGTGCAACCTTCTATAAGGACAGAGCCACACTGGCACATCTTAGGGCCATGGCCACAACAAAATTTCAAAAGATCCTCAGGTGCCCCAATTTTTAGGGTAGATTTTATATTTACACCTGCTTGTTTGCCCATACAAAAGAATTTGGAAGATTTACATGGAAATTACCCAGTATGCTGCTGATTTGAATTTATGTTTTAGCCACTAAAATCTTAACCACTATCATTGTTACCTCATATTAGTCTTTCTTTTGATAACTTAAACCAATAGATAATAGTTCTACGTAAAATTGAGCTTCCCACATATACATAAATTGCACTTGTACCTTACAATCATCTAGTTAAAAATCTCGAGTTTCAAGATATTGCTACAATGAAGGTTAAATTTACATGACAATTTTATCTTTTTTTAATTTTTACTTAAAATATATATTCTATAACTCTCTTAAAGCACCATATTATATACCATCATTTACTATTTAGATATAGTAAGAAAGAAGATTTCAATACCCAACATTTCGCTCTTTCCTTTATTTATTTTCTCTTTCCGGTGGCGAGATATGTGTGTGAATAGACAACTTATTAGATGAGGGTGAATATACTCGAAACTTCTTTAATTTTAATTTTACCTATATTGTTCAATACAAGGCACTTTACGTTTTAGCCTTTAAGCACAAAAAAAGAACTTAAATCTTAATTTTAGACATAGAAATACAAATGTATAAATTAGAAACATATAAATGATATTGTCATGTCATAACCTCACGATGCACCCAGATTGCAGCAATGGTGGATGCATGGCAATGGTGGATGTATGCACATGTTAGCGCATAATAAGCACATGTGGCACCCTAACTATGTACAACAAGCTTAGGTGTGTGTAGGCATGTACATGGTTAGGTGTACGACAAGCATAGGGGTTGCATGTGTGAGTACGTGCGTGCATGCAAGCAATCTTAATGCCTAGTTGCATGTGTGAGTACGCACGCGCATGCGTGCAATCTCAATGCCTACTAAAGCAGGGTTTTGTTCCTTAGTTGTCTAAACTCCTGGAAGGAAAGTGACTAATTAGCAAAAAGAGGTGATCAAACAAGAATATGCAAAAATAAAAGGAGCATTCCCCTCCACAATAGAAAACTATGATAAAGTAGTAAGCAGAGGCAGAAGCAGTGACCAGGATGTCTGCAAATTTTACCCTCAAAGAGTACAGCAGACTCCTGTTTGGCTGCAGAAGCATGGCCATCCTTGAGAAGCTGGTGAAGGGCAAAGTTTTCTGCCCTACAGCGATGCAGGGCATAACCAAGGCGCCTGCATTCTGACTCTAGAAACTTGCTCTTCATCTCAAGATCTTTCACATACAGCTTCTTCCTCTCCCTTGATTGCATCGCAGACTCCCTATTCCTCATCTGCCTGTATATTTCAACGACAGAAGGTAATACAACATGGCCATGTACATAAGAAAACTCCATATAGTATCTAAAGATAACATTATTGCCACCATCTCCATATACTGGTACAGACTAAATGAATGAGATTATCATACTGAAAAACATCAAACAATAATTATAAAAATGCAAAGTTCTTTTTTTTTAATAAAAAAAAAGCGACTGGAATTGGTAACAACTTCTGCAATGTATACAAAACATCTCTATGCCCATGAAATTCAATCAATATGACCAATGTTATCTTTAATGATGCCACAAAAAAAAGAGAACTTTTATGATATCCATGCTACATTCACCACAAAATATAACACAAACTTTAGCATTCATATATGCTACTTGCAACAAAAACTTATACCAAACTATAGTCAAGGTCTCAATAAAATTTTCACTTAAATTCTATGAAGCCCAATATACAAGAGAGTATGCGGCCCATGTAAATTAGGTTGTTGTGAGCCCACTAACTGAAATGGGAAAGGCTAGAGTCATAATTAGCCGTTGGATTGTAATTGTTGAGAGTTGAATGGATGAGATTAACAAATCACATAAAAGAGAATTATATAATCCTCTCATCATCTATTGTAAACCCTAACTAATGAATGAAAATTCCTCTTTCCTCTCTTCTATAATTCTCCTGTTCCTTTCTCTGTTCTTAAGCCTCTCACCCTTCTTCTTCTCTATTCTGCCTCTTCCCTATCCTTCTCTCTTCCTTCTTCCTCTATCTCCCCTATTCTTCTCCTGATTTTCTTTCCCTTTACTCCTTTCCATATTATTTTTACCTGTGGACTAATCCCACTTACAGTAATGTCGAAGACACATTCAAGAGCAAGTTCTTTCCAGGAGGAACCTCACAGTGGTATTAGAGCCATGATCGCTTGCTTAAGGAGCGGCGTGAACTCGATTCAGTCCACCGTTCGACACCAAGCAGGCCAGATCTCCGACGTCCTTGGGCAGCTCGAATCTCTGAGAGAACAGATGAAAAAACTTTAAGAGAATTGGTACAGTGATTGGATCGAGTGCTTGAACGACAAAGAAGAGCTCAAATCCCTCGTCATCAGCTTGAATGCTCAATCTGAATCTAGTCCCAAATCCGCACCTTGACCTCTCACCTTGTCCTCCCCGCCAACTCCCCGCCAACCAGATCTAGACAGATCCATGGAGGAGGGGGTGGAGGGAGTGCTCTCCGAGAAGGAGAGCCTCAACTGTTTCCTACATTAGTTCCCAATGTGCTCTCTACAAGACCATACTTACCACCTTCAATAGCACCTCCATTGCTATCAAATCCACCATTGATGCCACTGCTACCCTCCAAAGTCTCTAACATCGCCATTAACAATGAGATTCTAGAGTCCAGCAACACCAAGGAGCTCTTTCCCATATCTAATATAGCAAAATTGAATAATATTGCCTTCCACGTCCTCTTGCTTGCTAAGTGTTTGTTAAAATTCCCCAACCAATCTTTTCCGCTTCCAAGGTTCTTGATGTTAGATAATCTAATCAAGATAGGAGATGTTGGTGAGGAGAAGAGAAGGGAAAGCAAGCTATGTTTGAGAGTTTGTACAAAACCTTGAAGGAGATTTGGAGTGACAAGGTTGAGAAGGTGATGGTTAACTGTAGAACTATGGACTTCCCTTGCTATTTGGTAATTCGTGAGTGTGGCCGGACAACAATCATGGAAAGAATTTTGCAGATTCCTGGAATGAAACTGATTATGATTAGCTCATCTCCAAGTAAGGAGAAAGAGGTCCACCAGATGTTACAATGAAATCCCCCCCAATAACCTCTTCATCACTTACACTGTCCGCAAGGTGTTCGACGAAATTCCCCACAAGGACTTCTTCACCACCAAAGAAATGATAGCAAGGTATGTTAGAGTTGATCATATTTGTTATGACAGGGTGGTATTTGATTTACTAGGAAGGAGGGACATTGAGTCACTAAACTCAGTACTATAGAATGACCTTTGTATGAATTCAATGGAAACTCCATTTGTTCCTGGTGGAAACTTCATTGTGATGCACAAAGTCCTTATGTCTCTTTTAAGGTAAAATATAAAGATTTCTAATTACTTATTACTCTATACTGGTTGCAAGTTGGACAAAATCTAAAAGGTATTTGATGGAGTGTTTGAGAGGAGTGTAATGGTTTGGATTCTGATAATTGCTTGGTGTGTACAAAATGAGCTTGCAAAAAATGCAACAACTTTGTTCATTCTGAGCAGTGTGCTAGCAGTATGTATTGAGCTAAGATCGTTAGCTTGGTGTGTACAAAATGGGCTTGCAAAAAATGCAACAGATTTGTTCATTTGTTCACTCTGAGCAGTGTGCTAGCAATATGTATTGAGCTAGGATCGTTAGGAGTGGTGCAACAGTTGCATTGCTTGACTATTGAGAATGGAGGTGTAGAGTTCCTCATGGCTACACAATCTAATGCCAGGGTTGAGAAGTCTCTTGTTCCAATCTCGATGACGTTCGATTTTGTTATCCAAGAGGTTCAATATGCAGACATGATATTCTTCTACTGGGCTCTCCAAATTGTGGTACCTCAGCTTAGAGGACTAAGTTGATTCTAAAAAGAGTGGATTGCCAGGATCTCAATAAAATTTTCATTTAAATCCTATGAAGCCCAATATACAAGAGAGTATGCAGCCCATGTAAGTTAGGCTGTTGTGAGCCCACCAACTGAAATGGAAAAGTTTAGAGTTATAATTAGCCGTTGGATTGTAATTGCTGAGAGATGAAGGGATGAGATTAACAAATCATATAAAAGAGAAAAATATAACCCTCTCATCATTTATTGTAAACCCTAGCTAATGAATGAAAATTCCTCTTTCCTCTCTTCTCTAATTCTTCTCTGTTCTTAAGCCTCTCACCCTTCTTCTTCTCTATTCTGCTTCTTCTCTATCCTTCTCTCTTCCTTCTTCCTCTAACTCTCCTATTCTTCTCCTGATTCTCTTTCCCTTCACTTCTTCCCATATTATTTTTACCTGCAGACAAATCCTTCTTGCAGGAATGTCAAAGACACATTAAGGAGCAGGTTCTTAACCTCACAACTATACAAATATTTATAAAAGCTATACCAATTACCAAATTATATAAACTCAAACAGTTTAGAGAAAATATCCATTCTCATAATGGTTTTTAGGTAGATCCAAAATCTAAATAATTTCAATAATTTATCAGCAGACTGACTCTAAATTCATCAAAATTCCACATTTTCTATGATCCAAAGTCAAATTCCTTAGGATGTCAAAATTCGACACCAATTCAATACCGCCGAAAAGAGAGAAAGAGAAACACAACGAAACGAAAAGAAGCAAGAAGCAAGTTTTTCAATACCTCCGTTTCTTGCTGACCTGCCCATCTTCAACCTCCTCTCTCCCCTCCCCATCGATCACCACAACATCCTCCACCGCCTTTCCCTCCGCCGCCCCGCCCGACTCCGGCGACGCCACCTCGCTCCTCCGGCAATCAGATCCGGATCCCGATGAGTTATCGTCAACGAGAACATCCGCCAAGAACTCCTCCATCACCTCCTTATCCCCATCATCAAGCTGCACCCCCTTTTCACCGTCATCGTCCAACAGAAGCTTCTCGATCTCCTCGGTGGTTGAGGAACGCTCCGACGGCGACGAATTTGACAGCCACAGATCGAGGTCACGATCTCCATCGATAATTTCGTAGGGGAATCCTTTCAAGATCGCCTCCACATCGATGCCATCTTCAAAGATTGGATCTTGAGGACTGAATTCTATTGTTGCGCTTTCCATGGCTAATATATTAAAAATAATAATAATAATAAAATGAAAGGTTTAGGGTTTGGCCTGGAGGGAGAAATGGGGGGTTTATAAGAGGCGGTTCCTTTGGGGAGAAGGAACCGAGCGGTATTTTAGGTGGTTTTTTAAAATTTAATTTTTGCCGTTATCTGACCAATAGGAATACGAGTTTGAGGTTAATAAGTCAGGCGTTTCTTATTATATTTTAAGGTGTTTTTCCATATATATCCCTTAAAGCTTTAAAAATTAAAATTTAGTCTCCCAAATCTTTTTAACTATATCACTTTAGTCCCTAACTATATTTTTTATATGAATTTCCTATTATACCCCTGATTTACTTTACTTAGTCCTCTCTTCCTTCTTCATTCTCTCTTCCTCTTCTTATTAGGTTCTCTTCTCTATTCTTCTCTTATCTCTCTCTTTCCTCTTATTATTGTTTCGTTTGAGTTACTTCACTTTAGAGTTTTACTGGAAGAGAAGAAAGAGAGGAGAAGATAGAGAGGAAAACCCAATAAGAAAAGAAGAAGAGAACTAAAGTGAAAAACTCAGAAGTATAATAGAAAATTTGGACCAAAATTATGATCGGAAACTAAAGTGAGGTAATTTAAATGATTTGGAGACTAAATTATAAATATGAAGATTTGAGATACTAAATTCAAATTTTTAGAGATATAAGGGATAGATATGTAAAAATCCCATATTTTTAATAATTTTAATGTTTGTTTCGAAGAGAAAAAAATTATTTATTTTTAAAGAAAAAAATACTCAAGATAATAAAAAAAAAATTTACTAGAGTGCTACCCATCATTTATTTTATCATTGCAGAAGTTATTTTCACTCTACTTCTTAACTAAACAAACTTATTTCAACTATTTTATTTCTAAACACATGCACCTTTAATAAGGATTTGAGAGGAATTTGGTCATTGGAAATGGTGCCTTTTTTTTTTCGAACTGAGATTCTACGAGGATTGAAAGAGAGTTTACGAAGGGGCACACCATTTTTCCTATCAAACCCAGTTTTCTAGTTAGCTCATCTTCTCTTTTAAAAAGAGAGGATTTTTCTAGTGAACACACTAAAAATTTCAACTTTGCCCTTCCTTCTTCTTCCTCTTCTCTCTTCTTCTAAAAAATCTTCTCTAACCCAAATACCCAACTTCTCCTTCCTCTTCCTCTTCTATTTTCTAAACACAACACTATCAAACCTCTCTTCTCTCTATTTTGCCCGCCGCTACCATCTTCGCAGTAGGTTTTAGGATTTATTTTTTTTTTTTTTTTTGTTAACTGAACTCTTGTTTGAGAAGAGAAGGAGAAGAAAGACAGGAATATTTTGGTCCAAAAAATTCGATGGCAAGATTATAATATAATAGAAATTTTTAAGTGGGCTCACTAGGAAAAATGGTGTGCCTATATAGAAACTCCTAGGTTGAAATTGGATTCGGTTTTTGGGTTGTTAGCAATGTTTGGGGCTCACTTAATATTATTTTATGGCGGGAGTTTCTAAATGGGTACACCAATTTTCCAAGTGAGCTCATTTTGTAGTATATTTTTGGCTCGGACTCTGAGCCTGAACAGTTGTTAGGTGGACTCGCTAGGAAAAATGGCGTGCCTCTTTAGAAACTCTCTTTTATCACAAATAAATAAAATCTTATACATAAACCACGGTTAGTATCAATATTATATTATTACCTTAATAAAATTCCTCCAAAAAGACAACATGAAAGTCAAATTTTGTATTTGGCAGACGAATGATTTTTTAACGAGTCTGGGCTGAGCCGAAACGTACTCAAACTACGCAGTCAACTTCCAATCAAGAGTTAAAAAGAAAAGGTGAATAGTTTTTTGGGTTAATTACACTCAGACCCCCCGTAGTATGGGACATGTAATACTTAAACCCCCTGAAGTTTAAAACTCTCACTTAGACCCTCTGGATCAAGGGGTCTGAATATAATTAAAACACGGTGATTTAGATACTTCAGGGGTCTAAGTGAGAGTTTTAAACTTCAGGGGGTCTAAGTGTTACATGTCTCATACTACAGGGGGTCTGAATGTAATTAATCCTAGTTTTTTTTCATCATCTTATCCACTCTTACAGCATATTTTCTCGAGTCTCAAGTTTTTATACTAGTTTTTCGAACTCTTTTTCTCCTTCAATTAGCATTAGGATTAGTTTAAAAACTAAATATAAACTCTAACTGAGTCCAATAAGTGTAAAAAATAAAAATAAAAATTTTAATTCAAAATTTTGAATATTACAGAATAAAAGTTGGCACTCAATCTCATCCCGATTTTCATGGCAGTGGCAAAAATTTCATCTCGTGAACTCTTTTCCTCACTAGCAGAGCACTTTCTCACAAAAACAGATAACAAACAGAAAAATAAAACTAGCAAGGCACATTCAATCAGCTCCCGGAGTGCAAGTCAGCCTGCATTTTGCTTAAAAGAAAACTCTAAGAGAGAAGTCAAAATTTGATTAATTAATTGTCATTGGATTGACCAAAGCAAGTTCACGAAAGGAGCAAATGAGCAAGAATTCATCTCTCTGAGTGTGAAATGTTCCTAAGGTAACGCACGGGGAACGCTTTGGAAGAGTTGCCTATGGAAACTTTCTACATCTCAACATATATATTGTTTGTGAAAAATCCAAATCAATAATTATAATTTCAACGTTAGAAAATAAAGATATACAAAATAGAAAATGAACGGTGTTTTCCGTAGAAAAAAAGTCTCCTTTCATTACCATTGTATTCAATTACAAGATCTTGAATTACAATAGTTAAATTAAAAACTAAAGAAAACTCAAAATAAATAAGAGAGAGGATCTTGAATTACAATAGTTAAATTAAAAACTAAAGAAAACTCAAAATAAATAAGAGAGAGGATCATCAATCGATCACTTCTTTTTACACGAATACTGATTTTTTGTTGTGACTATAGAGCATCGACCTTATATTCCATTGACAATCTGATACTGAAGCTCTCTTGCTGCTATACGTACTTTTCATGCATAGTTAAATTTGCCAAAGATCCCCACCAACCCTCCTCCAATGTCTATTTATTTATAGGCAAGAGTCAATTAGCATAGTTTCCATATAGATAGGAATGTATCTCCTCAATATTTGCTTTCATGTTATTTTGAGATTTGATTTTTTTTTTTTTTAATTATTCGTAGTATCCGGTTTTGATTCTAATCACCAGAAATCATCAAATCAATTAGAATCTTAGCTGAGGTTCTGTTGAAACTTTCTGAAACGCGAGCTATTACCTCCTTGTTTGAGCATGACGGAGGCTAATAGCCCCGTGTTGCTCCTTCGTAACACGAGGCTATCAAGCGCGTTTCACATCAAAGCGAGGCTTTTAGCCTTGTGTATTTTGAAAAAAAATTCCCTCTCTATACACTCTGCATGCTGAGATTTAGAATGCTTCTATAGGTAATTATTCTATGATGTGGCCTTAGATACACCATTCGCCCCCACATGCCTGCACACACATGCACGTCATTTCACTAAAAAAAACTATGAATTTTTTTATTGAGCTCACCATTTCGCCATTCCCCCGGCTCAACTTGTATCAATCCAGGGTGAGTATCTTCGGTTCGATTTTGGTAGAACCAAAATAGTAGAACCGAAACTAACTGAACCCAAAAAAACCAAAACCAAAACCAAATTTTTGGTTCGCTTCAGTTCAGTCGGTTTTTCGATTATTTGAATTTAAAACTAAATATATGATAAACGCTTGTATTTTATAGAAAAGATAACAATTTTATTTTCTATTTTTTTTCTTTTTCTACCTATTAAAATACCAATCACATTTTTCATCGAATATTTTAAAAAAACACATTGAAAATAAATTAAAAAATAAATAAACTGCAATTACAAAAATTCGATTTTTTTTATCGATTTCGTTTGGAGCTAAAGCCACCGAAACCCGACCCGAAATCCGTAATTAATTTCGATTTTTAAACCGAACCAAAAACTGACTAACCCCACCCGATTGATTCGGTTCAGTTTTACAGTTCAATTCAGCTTTTTCGGATTTCTGCTCAGCCCTATATCCATCCCATCCAGACCAAAATAACTTGAACACTTCCCATAAAAATAAGAAAAGGAATGGTACTATCAACAGAGTTTTAGCGCAAGCCTGTTAATACCGTGCTGCTCAGGAAATAGCTTCATCTCTTCATGAGGGGCTTAGCATTGAAATCCCTCACAATTTGGTTTAAGCTATTAAAACCTTAGCCCTCTTGCAATGAAATTTAAATTAAAAGAAAAAAAAAATCAAATAAAGAAAAATAAGAAACAAAAGGGCGGTAAAAAAAAAAAAAAAAAAGACCTGATACATTTAAAGCAGTTTTGGAATGAATATACAAAATATTTTATACACCCATCTCATTATATCTTTAAAATTGCTAATATAATTTTAAACAAAATTTCGCATAGGAACCGGTATATCTTGCCATGTGCCTACAGATACGCAGGCGACCATGTAACACAACTGTTAAAAAAAAAAAAAAAAAAAAAAAAAAAAAAAAAAAAACTTAATTACTTATTTACGACTTTGACAAGAAGTTTCTCAGAAAAAATTTGAGGCTGCATAATTGGCTAAAAGGTAAAAACTAGGAAGGCTGCATAAAAAGAAACTGAAGTTGCAATTTTTTCCGCAAATGGGGCACAAATTGAAGAAAAATCAAAATTCACCCTGCACACTGAATTTTTTTTTTTTCCCCCCAGAGTGCAAATTGAGGATAGATCTGTATTCACCCTGCAAAAAGAAATTGGGTTCCAATTTTCCCTGCAAGAGTGGTACAAACTTTGGGGATAGATATTTTAAAAAAAAATGCCTGTAGAAAGAAACCGAACTAAAAATTTTCCCCTGCATGAGGCAACCATTATAAAGATTTTATCTTCGGCCTCCCAGAAAACTTGCAAACTACACCAAGAAGTCTCACTAATTAAAGAATCATGGAAAATGAAATACGATTAAATGGAAGGGAAAAAAAATACTGTAGGCTTACCTTGAAATAAATTTGTTATCGATTTATCTGCTATGTGAATGACTTGAGATGCCGAGATTTTACTATCTAGACGGGATGCAAGACCAGCTCAGAAAAAAGACTGGTGCTAGGACCTAAGGTAGAACTTCAAGAAAATACTAGTTTTAGGAAATAACTTCCAATAAATTTATTTTGAATGAGCACAGATACTGTAGATCAGTTATTGTGAATAAAAGTATCATAAAACTTGCTGTGCTAAAAAATACTACAGCACCAAATACTAAACAGCCTTGGAAGCAGAATGCCATTTCTTTTGCAAGGATAATGGTCAGTAGATCTCACGCATTTATATAGTAATCAATGTAACAACTCAAAATTGCAAAAGAGAAGGTACAAAGTTTACCAGTGTAACCGAAAAACATCAACTTAGTAATTATAATCTATTAAGATCTTTTATCAGGCAACCTAACAATTACCATATGGTGTCAGAGACTCAAGGTGAGCAATTTCATGCTGATGCTAGCAACTACATGACTGTAATCAGTGCTCTGCCACAGTCAAAACATACATCATTTCCACTCATAATGAAATTTTAAATACCCCCCCATGTCACCTACATTTTTTTTTTTCTAATTTTCTTTACAAAAATAGGAATTCTCTTCTAAACCCCAAATTCCACCAAAATTAGTGTGCAAGTGCTTCAAGCCTTCTAGTTGCTTTTCCTCGTGACAACATCAAGGCTTATATTGGTTCTCAATATCTGTTTGAAATTGCTCCCATTAGCCATGCGAATCTATCTAGACTACAGCCAAATACTTTCGAGGTGATTAAGCGGACAGCTTTTACTGATGAAAAATGCACATGACATTCTTAACTCTCAAGAAAGATCACATACAATCAAAAACATATACAAATAGACAGTAATTTGTACTCCTCTCCAGTAACTAATAAAAAATAAAATAACTTTTAAGACATAAATAATCCAACGGGTTCCCATATAATGATCAAAGAAAGAACCAGTACATAGGAGGAAAGAATATACTTATTTCTATGAAATAAAAAGCAAACAACAATAAAGAACATAAAAGACCGAGGTTAACAAACTAAATGCTAACAAAAATTCCTAGATTTTAATTCGGTCGCATCTGCGTCGAGATTGAGATGAACCTATTATTATAGATTTAGGATTAATAATAGGTTTAGATTTTAGACTAAATATGACTATATTAGGCGCATGTCCCACCCAACCCCTTGAAACAAAAAAGATAAAAAGAAAAGAGTGGAAATCCACACATAAAATCAGGAAAAGGAAAGTGAAAAAAAGGAGAAAGTCAAAACAAAACCATATAAAGCGATAACCAATTACTTATGTGCATTCAAGATAAATATTCAAATCCTTTGAAGAGTGTTCATACAAAGCACAGATCATTACATCATGCTTACAGATCATGATTAATGCAACAGTCAATAGCCAAATAAACAAAAATTGCAGAGTCAACTCCATCCAGTGTCCTCATAGAGAATTCTATATACTTTAATATCATTAAAAATTAATTTTTGGATGACCAAAATATGCAATAAAATTCTAGATTTGTTTTACTCAAATCCATGCTTGCATTGCAATTTTATGATATAGATACTATACTATTCATATTTCTACAGATATCAAGGACAAAAACACTATAGTAGGAAGCCTCATAAATTTTCCCAACTTTGGCAAAACTATCAAACCAATTTTAATTTTGAACTCCGATTATACTAACAACATTTTGAGGAAATCCGATGATTTTTGAAGATCTGAAGCTAAATCACCAAACTGGAAAAAAAAAATTCCCCATCCCATCTCAAACACACAAACACCCAAGGAAGAGAGAGAGAGAGAGAGAGAGAGAGAGAGAGAGAGAGAGGAAAGCAAAGAAAAAAGTTTAAGAAAGAGACCAGAACAAATCTTCCAGATTTAGCAAGACTGGGGGATCTTCATCAGGATTGCAACGTTTTATTTGTCCTTACAATGATTTGATTTTTTTTATTTTTCTGGACACTGGGTTAATTTCAAAACAGAGTTTCCTTCTCCGTTCAAAGTTTATGATTTGACGTATCGTTTGAATCAAGGTTCTAAATCACAGAATTGGGGAATCGGTATATGGGTATCAGTCGATGATAACTTTGAATCTTCAGCATTTCAAGCAAGACCCTTTATCTAATAAATAGGAGAGGGTATCAGCTGTGAAGGAGGAGATATGAAAAAACTGAGAAGATAACTCTGTTAGATGTTGTTTGTTTACTTACTCTTTTTCCTGCAAGATCTACTTGGATTTCTTCTCTACCTGCTCATTTTTTTCTAATGTTATTCGAGTTCAGGTTATTTCTGAATTCTGACTTTCCCATCTTCCAGAATTAATTTTCAGCTGAACTTAGTAGGAAAAATATTGTCCAGGCCCCAGATACAACCCATATTTAGACAATGATCCATTCCAAATCACGTTCCATTACTTCTGGTATCGGTAGCAAACAAAAACAAGTACAGACAGTAGGATATATCCAATAAAGTAAATCAACTATGGACTCTAGGCTATATATGATATCATACTGTCCAAAGGAAGAACATCTTTATCATGCAGCAGAACTTTAAAAACAAACTCTTGGTTCCAGTAAATTTGTTTTCTGAGAACAGGAAAATGGTTGTCATACGGACTGCCAGTTATCTTATTCCATGCAGTCATATGTGCTACCAGTTATCTGACTCCACCTAGTCATAAACAGAGACTTGTCTTGATGATGAATTCAGGTAATGGATAGATATGCTTTTGAAAGGTGAAAACATGACTAAGAATCAGGAAGGCTACTCGCAACGCATTCTGAAAATATTTAGTTATTTATTCGTGAGACTTGACTGACTCGGTAACAAGTTGTAAACGTACAATTAAGTTTTCTCACATCCAATACATTAATTCTTTGAATTAACAATGTCAAATCTGCAAAATTCTTAAAGCATCCAATATGATTCAATAACACGTCTTGGAGTCACAAAATAAAAAGCAATTTTCAATCAGATAAAAGCATTAATGATAGCTTTAATTTTTCTGACGTAAAATCCTTATATAAACCTTCTTATTTTACAACTCAATCTTAGCATCTCCAACCAAACCCTTCGTGAAATATTTTTTTCTAGAAAAAACTTCAAATGACAAGCAATCTGCCCATTCTCAGTGAATAGGAATATTTTAACAACAGAGACCAAATTATAACTTGTAACTTAGCTACAATAAAAGGCAATGACAGGATATTTACTTAAGCTTAAACTCTATTGTAGCAACCATGCCAAAAAAATTAGAAATTGAAGTTTTATAAAATTTTCCAACCATTAGATCCCAACCACTCTACAAGATGTAAATAAAAAAAAACCCACATGATCACATTATTATTGCAGTTTTGCCATTTTATACCCAAAAGTGCCAAACTGTCCAACAGAAGAACAACATGCCAATGTTTTCAGCAAGAGAAAAAAAATTACCACAAACTTGGCCCAGGGAACATTTTAACACTACAAATAGAGAAATTGGGAGGGGACAAGATGCATGAGAAAAGATATGCCTTTGATAACTCAAATCTCATATCAAAATTTCTACCATAAGTGTTTGCCTTTATCCATGCTAAAGGCCACCCCTAAATTTAAAGTTATGGGCTATTAAATGGCAAGACTCTAAAGCACATGGTGGCAACTAAGAAGAAACATCAAAAACAATTTGACCCCTAAATCATTCTCATGACGTGCATTATGCACATACCTGTAACAATAATTACAAAAAAAAATATATATATATCGCTAAGGGATACAACCAAGTACAAGTAGATAAGTGTTAAACCAATCAGAGCAGCTTAACTGAAATAGTATGGTTCATGGATCCAAATCCCATTTTCACATTCAAAACATACCAAATTCATAGCCCAATATTAGGACCATATAAACTACCACCAAAGAAACTCTACTAGTTCTTCTGCTTAGAGGGAAGGACACAAAATGAAAAAGGTTAGAAACTGACCTGATTCATTCAACCTTTTCTCTTTCCCTATTCCACTGCTCTATCCTCGCCCTCCGCTCCTCACTTCCCTCCCTAACTGGGCTCCTTGTCCTCCGGGGGCTGCTTTGCCGCCGCCTACCCGTGTCATTGCCACCATACTTTCCATGCCTGTCCCCATTCCTCCGACCACCACCCCCACGATAATCTCCATTGTCCCGATAATCTTTGCGGTGACGTGGACTTCGGCTACGCCGCCCATGAAACCTTCGGTAGCGACCGAAGAGCTTCTTCCTCAGCTCCCTCCCAATTTGCTTCACATGCATGAAGTTGCAATACCCTCCTCGGTTACAACTATCCTCTTCAAACTGTCGGCAAGTTGCCTCTCGAAAATCAGTAACAGGTGAGAAATCAGCAATTATTGGGCGACCAGAATAGAACCTCCCTTGCAGAGCCCGCAGAGCAGCAGCTGCCTGATCCTCCTCCTTGAACTGGGCATAAACGTTTCCAACCATGTGATCAGCAAGATTATCACAAATGTTGAGGGTTTCAAGCTCACCAAACTTACTAAGCTCCTCAAAAATATCCTCGTAGAAATCCTCAAAGTGTTCTTGGATCTTGACAGGATCTATGGCTTGGCCCTGGGGGTCCAAGCCTGGGGTGATACTATCAGGGCGTTGGTACATGTTGGAGAGGAGAAGAGTAGGGGAGATCGTGGGACGGTTGTGGAGCCGAGAACACCGATCCCCATGGCGGCATGCACCAATCTTAAAATAGAACGGGCAATTCACACGGTCCTTTTCTGTACCAAATATTGAAGCCAAGTGTTCCGCCATCAATGCCAAACTTTTAACCAAGCAATATTACAAGAATCTTCCTTTTCCAAAACCTTCACAATGATAAATAAAAAATGTTAGAATAAACCCTACCCATTATATCAACATTCATTACTAGAGAAACAAATAAACTTTTGTCGAGTGAGCGAGTACAAATAAATGGTTAAGAGAGAGCTAGCATGCTTAAGGAATCCAATATCCAAGTGTCTACTAGAACAGATCAAACGAAAACAAATACTAAATTAACACATGCTTAAGGAATCCAAAACCCAAGTGCCTACTAGAACACATCAAACAAAAACAAATACTGAATTAACACTAGAACACAATCCCAATCCAAAAATTTTCAAATAATTAAAAACATTGCACAATTAGTGACACACATAAGCACATGTACAAGCACAAGAATGCCCACATGCATAGGAAAGAGCAAGAACTAAGAAGTACCAATTCAAGTGCTAATTGGATAAGTAAACTAAGCTTGTTGAATCCCAAAGCTCTAGTTAAAACCAATCAAATAATTAACAGCAACTTGCCAAACAATTTTTCTCTACCTCACATTTAGGCCAGACGTGATGAATATCCTAATCTTAATAAGCTTTTACGAACCATAAAAAAAGTGTTTTGAAAATATTAGTAATTCCTGGTAGAGCATAGCAACCTAATTGAAGATAAAAATATCTTAGTACATCCTAACATACGTTAAAATTTAAATTGAAACTTAGAGATTCTGCCTGACTGCATCAAAAAAAAAAAATACTAAAATAGTCCTGATAAATAAGAGGAAGTGACAAATTTATTATAAATGTCAACCCAAATATCAAACTTAGGGATAACAGCAACACTACCATGATTGGGGTCCTCTAGACGGAAATAAGTTGGAAAAATGAGGGAAAAAAATAGCATAGACCCAAACAAGGCGAAGAAACTAGAAAATTTAAGGATTTCAATATCCAAATTTCTGCTAGGACTAAAACTGTTGGATAAATTTTGTTTCACATGACAATCCAGACTATGAAGAATTTTGGAGATAAAAAAGTGAAAACACACTTTTGGGAAAAAACAAATTACATATCTTCAGTTGTTTTAATTAAAATAGTAAGGGATTCCTGATCTAAGTATAGGGTCATACTGATGAAATCCTAGCTCTTTGCCCAAATGAAAAGAACAAATAAAATACAAGTAAACACCAAAAAAGTTGAATTAGAAAATTCAGAACTTTGCGTCCCCAAAATTAAAACGCAGATGGCTAAATGACAATTGACGTCCTTAGCTCTACCTTTATCATACAAAAAATAGGGGGAAAAAAGGAAACTTAAGGATTAGCAAATTCTAACTACAATGACGTCCCAAATCCTAACTACAATGATGTACGAATAAGCGATTAAGAGAATTAAATAAAAGGTCGTATGAAGCACGAATGAACACATGAAACAGATACCCTACGGACACGGAGACAAGACGAGCAGTATCCTCCAAAAGTAGGATAAAGGGACATGGTATGCAATATTTATCATCATCATTGTTATTGTTATATAGATAATTTTAATAAATAAAATAGCAACTAACAAAGTATTATCATAAAGCAGTTATAGTAATGCACGCATATGCATTAACTTAGTTGCAGCATTAGGTTGTTTAATTAAGTAAAAACAAGAATATTTCAAATAGTACTATTCCTCCAATTCAAAAATAAAGATATGTGTAATTAGACTTTCTGTTTCCTCAACTTTCTAAAACCAAATAGAAAGAGCTTAATATGATTTATTGGTACAAGAAAAATTATGAACATTAGAATTGTGCCAATAAACGATTATCTAATCACCATATGTCATGACTGAATCCAAAACACAAACAAATTTCTAACTAAAAAACATTAGCGACGGCACTTAAGACTCATCCACATTCATTATCAAGATTTTCTATTTTACTCAAACAAAAAAGGTTTAGAACAGTTTTAACTATATCTAAATGTCAACTAAAGTAAACTATATCTAAAAAATTCCGTCATATGTTTCGCATTAGCCGTAAGTCGGACATAGATGTTGCTTGTTGAACTGGAGATGAACATGCTAAATCAATGCCCCAACACATCTCAAGCACATTTGATGCATGAATCATGTCGATAAGTGTATGACACCGACCCCGAGCCAGATGTAGCATGTCCATGCTTCGTAGAAGAACCCAAATATAAAACGAAAGCAATTAATTAAGGACAAATATGAAAAACAATTATAGTAAGTAAAAAATTTATTCTTACAAAAACTGCGACAATTCATAGCATAACTCTACTAGTGATGTGCTTAAAGTTTTCATTTTAAGAACTGTCTCAAGCAAGGATAAAGGAGTATTGTAGCAGCATGTGACAACCAGTATAAAACATTGTCACATATTATGACATGAGCCAAAAATTAAATCTCATTAGAGGCATACACTACTGAGCAACGCGCTATATCAGAGCCCGAGAGTAGTGAAAATGTGCGAGGGTTACTAGGTCGTTGCTCAGTAGTGACGTGCTATGTCAGCGTTCGGATATGGTGTCTAATATGAGAACGTTTCCATACCCTGAGTGGGTGAAGATAAAGAAGTTATCTAATAAACATAGATTTTGGTTTGTCTCGCGGAATATAGATTTCCTTACGGGTAGATTAGAAGAGATAGTTAATGCTATGATTAGAATGATAGTTAATATTTTGTACATGCAAGAGACTAGATTGGTAGGTGAGAAAGCTAAAGTCATAAAGCTCTGGAGTCATAAACTTACGTATACATGCAGAAATACAGATCGTATTGGGGTATGTGTATTCATAGATAAATAGTTACTTGGAGATGTAGTGAAAGCTAAGAAGTGTGAGAATTTATTAGTTAAACTTATTTTAAATGGAGAGATTCTTAATATTATTAGTGCCTATGCAACACAAGTACCACTTGATAAATCTACTAAATATCAATTCTTGGAGAATCTAGATGAGATAATATAAGAAATACACATTAGAGAAAAACTCTTTATTGGTGGTGACCTTAATGAGTATGTAGGAACTAATCGTAATGAGTTTGATAGTGTATATGGAGCATTTGATTTTGGAAAAATAAATGAAGCAGATAACTGGATTCTAGATTTTTCTTTGTCCAATGATTTGATTTTTGCGAATACTTGATTTAAAAAGACTCAATTGATTACTTTTAAAAGTGGATCGAGTGCGAGCCAAATATTTTCTTTTTAACTATGATTGTAGATAGAGGCAATTACATCTATTGTAAAGTAGTGCCAGGTGAGAGTATAATAACCCAACATAGGCTCTTAATTTTAGGTATTCAGATTAGGAGACTTACAAAGATTAAAAATAAGTTAGATCCTAAAATTAAGTAGTGATACGTAACCGAAAAGTTTTTGCAAATAAAATGGTATAGGAAACAAATTGGAATGCCTAATGCTGATCTCAATGTAATATGGAATAAAATGGCGAGCTGCATTAAGAGAGTAGCTAAAGATGTACTTAGTGGGTCGAGTAGTATTCTCCAACATTCATTATGGTGGAATGAAAAGATAAAAAAATGTTATTAAAATCAAGCGGGATTGAAAGAATAGTGATGGACCAAACTCTGAGAAATATAAGCTAGCCAGAAAAAAGGCTAAGAAAGTTGATCGAAATGAAGAGCTAAAATATACAAAGAAATGTACGAGAAGTTGGAGAATAAAAAGTCTGAAAAGAATATATATAAAATTACTCGAATAAGATAGAAAGTTTATAGACTTGTATATCATATACTATAAATTGTGTTAAAGATAAAGATCAAAGAGTTCAAGTTCAAGATGAAGAGATTAAAGAAAGATGGAGATATTATTTTGACAGACTGTTATTTTGACAGATTGTATAATGATAGTTCTACTAAAGATTTGAGGACCATAATATCCAGTACGAGGATATAAATCGTAGTCTTATGTACAGAATAAAAAAATCTGAACTAAAATAGGTTTGAACAAGACGAAATCAAGAAAAGTTGGTTCAGATGAGATTCCTATTTAGGTATATATGCTAGAGGTTTAAATGAAGACATATTTCTTGATAGGAATAAGTTGAGAAGAATCATCCATTTGATCGATCCATGAGTAGAGAAGGATCATCCATTTGATCAATCCAGCGTGATTCTCTTTTGGTTCATATAGTCTAGCCCCAAATATTTGTGATAAAATTAAGGATGAGAATAGGCAGGTCCAAGAACCACTTTTAGGCCTGCCTTATTCAAAGTTTTGAATTAAAAATGAAAATTTTATTTTTCTAATTCAAAATATTGAATAGTGAGGACCAAAAATTAGCCAATGAACCTGTTAATTCTCATCCCTAGATAAAAAGGCTCAGTAGTTGTTGTTGTTGTTGTGACAATTCACAGCATTTTTGGTCAAGCCCCTTTTTGGATAACAGCATGATTAAGATAGTTTAACTAACTGGAAACCCGACAACTTTTAAATGCTGTAAATGCAAATTAATTCATCACCCTTTCTTAAACAGATGATCCGATACAGCTCCCAAAGCAATATATTTGAGTAAGCAAATCTTAGTAATATAAGATAACATGAGACATAATTTAATTACAAACTAAAAAGCCCCAGAAGAGTGCACAATAACAGCAAAGATGTTTTGTATTGTGCAACTTGAAAGAGTTGAAACAACATGAATCAGCAAGTAGAAAATAAGTTATCTATTTCTCCCCAATCCCTACTTCCTAACAAACTCTTACAAATACAAAAGTACTACTTAACCCTTTGCAGATGGATTAAAACCACAAAAGCCCTTTATCACTCACACAACACAAACAGGTTATACAACACAAACAGGAACCTTAACCAGCAGCGAAGGAGATTAAAGTTTTGTGAGCCAAGAAAAAGGGAAATTGAAGGGGCAAATAAATGTCAACATTGATACTATATTAAAGATAAACATATTTCAAATCACAAATTTGAACTAAAAATAAACCACTATGCTTTTGTTATTTTGTTGTTTGCTTCCTTAGACTAAATCCCAACAATCGTAACCAAAAAATTTTTAAAAAAAGTTAGTTACACTAAGGACCCTGTAGTATGGAGGTGTATAACTTCTCACTTATAAAGTTTTAAACTCTCACTTAGATCTCTGGATTGCGAAAAAAATATTTTCGATAGAGCTTCCCTGTGAGTTTTTTTTTGCAATCCAAGAGATCTAAGTGAAAGTTTTAAACTTTAGGGATGATAAGTTATACATTCATCATACTCCAGGGGTCTGAATATAATTAACCCTTTAAAAAAAACATAATTTCCAATGATAGCAAATCAATAGGCCAAAGCCGCTACTTATCAACAACAACAAAACACACACACACACACACACACACACACAGAAATCACAATAGATGAAAAGGGCACAGTACAGGAGCTTGTTGAACTGATAATGATTTCATATCCCAAATTCAGTCTATGATTTCAATAGAGCAAAATGTTAGGATCAACCGTACTTATTCAGAAAAAACCCTAATTTACTGGAAGACAAAAGTTGTTGATTCCAATTTAACGATGCTTGAACTAAAGAAAAACCACTCCAGATCCAGAATAAGCCAGAATTGGTTAAACATGTGAAAAAGGACGCCAAAGTATAAGATAGAGCTGATCAAATCTATCAAGATCGCAAATTTCAGGGGTTTTGATGGAAAACAAAAGCGGTCTTTGGAATTAAAAGGGTAGAGTTTCCAGATCACAAACTAACAAGGAATGAGATCGAGCAAGACCTCAGGTCATAATTAAAACAAAAAAAATTTCAATTTAAGATCTGGAACAAACAAGCAAATTTAGATAATTAATAAAAGGAATCGACTAGCGTTTCGAAGAAAAGTAACCTTTTTTTTTTTCTTCCCTCACTCTCTATTTTTTTTTTTTTTGTTTTTACATGTCTGTCTCTCGTTTTCCCTCGAGCGAAGAAATTAGGGTTTGTTGATGGTTTCTCGCTCCTTTGGGGAGTTTAAAAGATAACACCATTTTTATTATTTTATTAGTCAGTCAATTTAAAAGTTTGCTATCGGAATTTTTTGGTCTGAAATACCCTGTCTTCTCTCTCTTTTCCTTTCTTTCTCAAACTGCAGTTCAGTTAACTAAAAAAAAAAAAAAAAAACCTAAACTCCACAACTATTCCATTAATTTTTTCTTATATTAAATTAACTCATAAAGTAAATTTAAAAATTGACTTTATTAGGCCTTTATTTACTCAAAAATCCTAAAAATAGTGCAGATTAATGAAAGTTATGAACCAAAAAAAAAACTAACAGTTCGGACTGACAGTTCGAATGACTCTTAACTGTCCGGACTGGCAGTCCGGATAGTCCAATATCCATCCGGACTGGAAGTCCGGACAGTGGACTATTGTTCGGACTTCCAGTCTGGACGAAATTTTTTTGTCTTGACTGTCAGTCCAGATAGCAATCTACTGTCCGGACTGAAAGTCCGATAGTTAGAAATTTGTTCCGGATATACACCACGGATATGAGCTAAGCGCCAAAAATGTGCTAATACATAGAGATGAATCCTCTTTGAGAATATAAAACTCTGAGTTTTGTTTTCGAATTAATATTTTTTGTTTAAATAATCTTAAGCAGCCAAAAATTCTATAAACTGATTGCATTTAAGGAAGAAAAAAAAAGTGCAAATGTGCTAATACCTCAGGAGACAAAAATATTAGAGAAGTAAACTATTGGATAGAACAGGGATCGAAGTAGCAAGTATGATTAACAACTTTTGTTGACTATAACACCATGAACCAAAGGAATTCATTCATCTCTTAATTTGTCAGTATCCAGTGTGTGGGAACAATTATAATATAGTGCAATAAATACAAATCTCTCAAATTTGTAAATAAAGTTTAGTTCTTTCCAACTACAGATTTCATTAATAACACATAAATATGAAATTCAAATTCAAACAACAATGTGAATTCATGAGAATTATGAACAAATCAACATAGAATTAGAAACAATATTACATTATATATATATATATATATATATATATATATATATATATATATATATATATATATATATATACAAAGTTTCGTTTGCAGCAAACAATTCTCGAACAACCATCTAAAATACATTATTTTCGAGTACAGTCCTCTTAAATTACGACCCAAAACAAAAAACAATTAAATCTAACGTCTCCAGATCTTGAAACTCTTGAAGAGTATGAACCGTTACTCACATCTGATATGTTGCAATTGCAGTAGTATCAAATCTTTCATTGGAGCCGCCAAGTTTGTGCACCTGCACCTTAATGAACCACTGCTACATGCTCAGCTTCAAAGAACATAAATGGCAAAGAAAGATAGCTTGTGTTACTGAATTCAAGTCACCTTGAAGGAATTTTCACCCCACTTGAAGACTCCAAGCCCTCATCTTTCTCAGTTTCATACATTAAGCTACCTTTTTTCTTATTATTTCTAACCAACTGAAACCCACCCTCTTCCAACTGCAAATTACCAGCCTCACCCTCTTCTTTCTCCCTCACCCCCTTGAATTCGTCATTGAGATTGACCAGCCAGTCGTACGAATCGTCGAGATCGGACGGCAGCGGCGGCTGCTTCTTTAAATCGAAGATTGGTTCTAGAGAGAGATTTTTCTAGGGTTAAGGTTTTGAATCTGCCATTAAAAAGAGAGAAGGGAGAAATTGGTTATGCTGCGGAGGTGGTTTTACAGCGGAGGCGATCGATTTTTCTCATGCGAGGGAGAAGAGTGGGGACTGGGGGATAGGAGGAGAGAAGAGTTTAGGATATGGAGAGTTGGGTTTAACGGGGAATTGAGAGAGAGAATGAAAGAGAGTAGGGGAGAGAAATAAAGGAGGGTAACTTGCGTGAGCTGCCCTCTCTTTTCAAAAGAGAAGATAAGAGGAAGAGGAGTTGGGTTTAGAGTAGAGAAGAGAAGAGGAAGAGGAAGAGAAATAAAGTGAGGGTATTTTTGAGATTATGGTGTGCTCATTTGGAAAAACTCTCTATTTTGAAAAGAGAAGATGAGCTCACTAGAAAAACTGGGCTTACTAAGGAAAATGGTGTGCCCCTCTAGAAACTCCCCTCCTTTGGCTTTGGACAGCAAGTGGACTGGCTTAGGCGGGGACTTTCTAAAGGGGCACACCATTTTTCCTAATGAGCTCACCCTTGAAAAGAGAGGGCTTTATCCAATGAGCACACTAAAAATAGCTAAATTACTCTCTTCATTTCTTTCTCCAACTTCCCTCCATTCTCTTTCCACTTTCCCTAAAACCCAACTCCTCAACTCCCCCATTACCTTAAAATCTCCTCTCCTCTCTAGGGCCAAGTAGAGCTCAGATCTCCCCCCCCCCCCCCCCCCCCCCCCCCCCGCTCGAGATCCACTCTAGTTACCCACCGTTGTCGTCGCTGGAGCCAACTCCGGTCGCTCGCCGCCGCTGCAGCTTGAGTCGAGTTTGGTTGCCCGCATCGCTCGCCCGCTTGGTATCTGCAGCAAAACAAAGGACAAATTGATTTTGTAAGTTTTTTTTTTCTATTTTCGTTTCTTCTTTGGTAGTAATGCCTGGTAGGTTTTTGGATTTTCATTTTCTTTAAGGTTGAAATTTTAAAATTAAAATTTTAATTTATACTTTGATTATTTCTTAATGAAATTGTGAAATTATTCAAATGCAAGTTCTAAAAGATTAAAAATTTCATGAATTTTTCATGCTTGGCTGCCAAGGGTAAATTTTACTATACCTTGAATTTTCCACCATTGTCAATTTGCTTGATTAGTGAAAGAAGTTTTTAGTGCATTTATTTCTGTATTTTACACTTTAATCTAGTATCATAATTAAATAATAATGGATATTTATTACCAAATTGAACTCTGCAACTACTAACTTATCTATAAAGAAGACATTGTTATGATAAATGTCAAATATGAATAAAATTACATTTATTAATGGTATGATCTGTGCATTCCATAGATGAATCAGGCAGAATCATCTCGTGTACGACCAACTGAATTGTTGAGGAGGAACAAAGTTGCATCTCGATCACCGATCCATTGACCGATATGAAAGAGAGAAGATGAAGTTGTCGTGCCTTCTGAAATAAATATAGAGACTTCTAATTTGCTAATGTGTGAAAGTGCAAGGTAAGATGGAAGTAGTAATGATTCAGGAGACTCTGAACACGATTTTGAAGGGTCGATATATCGAGAGCCAGTTGATTTATTATTGCTTAAGAGTTTCAAGACGCACATTGCTTTCTTTGTTTTAAATGATGAGGTAACTATTTTTTCATTAAAACTAGTAACCAATTATAGTATGTGCATATGTCATGACTAAGTTATATACACAGGAGTGAGATCCACTATGATGTATTAATCACATGAAGAAAATAACTTCATGGTCATTGAGGACTCTACAGCCCAATACCCGATTTATAGAATTAATACATGGATCGTCGTTATATCCTTTGGTCATCTGTTCCTATCAATACATTAGCTCTGTTGAGATGACTGCATTTGTTGAGAGATGGCACCCCGAAACAAACACGTTTTATATGTCGTTCGGTGAGATGACGATCATATTGGATGATGTTTCATGCCTACTAGGCTTGCCCATGATAGGAAAGTCTGTGTGTCAACAATAAGCAACAGCGTCACGTGAAGCTGTTGACATAATTAATCACTCATTGGGCGTAAGTTAGTCGAAAGTTTGGAATAACATAAACACGAAAAGTGGTGCATCAGTTAAACTAGATTGACTAAGTGAGCATTTTAATGGTGTGGTTGACACCGACTAAGAACATATGATTCGATGTGCTGCAAGGACATATTTGTTGTATCTTTTTTGATGCACTTTTTTCGGGAATAAAAGCGGTATGAGAGTGTCGATTGAGTATATGACAGTCCTTCACAACCTCGAAAATGTTCATATGTTCGCATGGGGTACTGGAACTCTTGCTTAGTTGTATATGCAGTTTGGACTTACTTCTCGAGCAAACGTGGCACAGATTGTTGGGTATCTGAGATTACTAGAGGCTTGGATATTTAGTCATTTTTCAACATTCATAGCTGTCTCGAATCAATCCTTTAAAGTCGGTGATCTACTTACTTGCCGGTGGTTGAGCAAACAGGACATCAATGTTTCTCATTCACATGTATGCACAATTCGGTCCAGACTCGATCAACTTACAACCAATCAGGTAATATGTTGCGTAGTTTTAGTAATCAATTAATATGTTACTTACATGTGGGAAATTCACTTAGTTCTGCGTAATTACCAAACTTGCAAGTCACTTGGGATCTCTACAGGGATTATAGAGAATCTTATCTTTTCAAAAAAGTTTCCTTTTATATGGGTACCCTGAAAATGCAGTATATGGTCGAGCCTTACCACCCTGTGCGCGTGCTAAGGCAGTTTAGCCGCAAGCAGTATGTGCCGCCTCCACTATTTTTCCCGTTACGTGAATCTCGGAGTCTAACATCCAACAACTACTTGGTCACCTGCGGCCACACTGAGAAGATGTGGATTAATTGGCTAGATCACGTTTTACATCAAGAGCACCACGGGCCGATGGCTGACTACCCATCAAAATGCACAACAGATTACATTCCGTAGTTTGCTAAAGTTTTACAGCATTTCATAGGAGCAAATGCAGATGAAGCCCGTCCAGAGAAACAAACTCAACCAATGCATCCAGAAGTACCTGATGAGGTAATTTCCATATATGTTATTTATTTTATGTCTCCCTTTCAATCATGTTTAGCTAATATCCGCAGTTCTTGATATTATTGTTCCACAGAGATATACATGCGCTATTGCTATTATTGATCCATTACTTGAGCAAGGTGAAAGGGCCTTCAAGAAGTGGTATAGGGTGCTATTTAATACTATTGCGAAAATTAAAGCCGTACTTACTGGTTGCACTCAACACGAAGACCAATAATTCGATTTTAAAACAGCAGATGATCTACTGAAAGAGGAGATCAAGGAGATTTTAAGCTTAAAAAAAATTAAAAACCTACACCTGTGGCATGGGAGAGAGAGGAGGAGCTGAAGCTGAAGGAGAGGACAAAATGGTCCAAAAATTTAATTATCATTATTGTTATAAAGGGAAAGTTTTAAAGTGGGCTCACTAGGAAAAATAGTGTGCCCCCTCCCGTTTAGGCGGCAAAGCCGACGAATTTAGCCTGACCGATACAAACATGCAACCGCAGCACACTGGAATGAGTTCATAAGTGATGGAGTGCTTCCAAAGGCACGGGAAGTTCTAAATGCGCGCCACTTTCCTCTTAGTGAGCCTATAAGTTCTAAATATTTTCAAGTTTGTCCTTTTTATTTTGACAAAAAAGAACTCGGATGATTCTCCTTGTTTTGAGATATATGTTATAATTTTATTTAGTCAATTTGGCCAAACTTTTGATTTATATATTTTAATTTAGCATTTGGGAAGTAAAAATTTGGGGAAAAGAATGGATTTTTTGGCTGGATTTTTCTGTTCGAAGTCGATTCGGATAGCCACCCCCGACCAGTGGATTTACCATCCGGTTTAGTGGAACCGGACGGTATATTACTTGGTGGGAATTAGAATCCCAACCAGAGAGGATTTTTTCGTGGTTTATTTAAAACAACCGACAGCGGCGATTTCGAGGGATTGGTAATTGTTTCGTGGCGATTGGGATTGAACCCTAGGCAATTGGGAGTGGTTTCGAGCGAATCTGTAGATGAGAGGGTCGGTAAAGAGGGAAAGAGGAGAAATAGATAGTGGTGCTCAATAGGAAAAACAAATAAAGGAGATGAGGGCAAACTGGGCAACTGAGTGGTGCTCACTAAGAAAAAACCACTCAATTTATAAGTTATATGGCACTTACAAAGAAGCTGGTGGGCTCACTTAGAAAAAAGTGGTGCGCATTTAGAATTTCCCCAAAGACACCACCAAATTGTTAAGGGCACCAAAAAAAACTTTTGTTAGATACAATATTTTGATATTGTTGGTGCTGAGAGTGATATTTAAGAGCTATGCATCTTGTTTGGTGACGATCTGAAATATAGTTTTTATGGGTAATAAATATAAGCTGGTTATTGTCGAGATTTATATCTATATAGTATACAGTAAATACAATGGAGATGCAGCTAATGTTTTGAGGAAATTTAATATCACGGATTATAAATCTACATCTTTTACAATGTAGAAACTTGCAATCATTTCAATTAGATGCAAACAAATTTTAATTTTTTTTTCCTCAAAAGGACAAATTTGTCCCTTATAAATACTACTCCTTATACAGAAATACTATTATATGATGTTCCTTGTGATTAATTTCTTTGATAAAAAAAAAAATTCCTTTCCTATCACGTCCTTTGGGCTTGTTAGCAAATAATGATCTCTTTGGTTTTTGTGATATACTAAAATTTCAATCCACAAAAGGAAAAGATTTTGAAAAAAGCTCATTGTTTGCTAAAAAGAATCGTTTTTTTTTTTTTTTTTCCAATCATAGACCTTATTCATTCATGTAGGTCAACCTCAAAAAAAATGATTAAGTAGTTAATATTAAGGGTTAATTACATTTAGACTTCCAGCACTATGAAGAGTGTATAACTTATTATTCCTGAAATTCAAAACTCTCACTTAGCCCCTGGGATAACTAACGGAGTTTAGTGTCCGTTTGGGACTGAGTCACGTGATGCCCACGTGTAGTGAAATATCAATTTTGTCCCGACCGAGTTGAGTGGAGATAGAATCAAAGCAATAAATCGAAGCAAAATTGGATTTTGACACATGGGTCTTGCGCAAGATCAAATCTTGTAGGTGGGTTCTTCAGATTTTTGGTGAAAAGTTTGGATTTTTTTTTGTCTTAATTTCTTGTTAAATTTGGAAAAAACTGCAGCTGGGAATTGAAATTGATAATGTCTGGAGGTACGCCGACAGTGGGTGGTGGATTCGTGAGGCAGAGGTTCAGCCAGGGATACTCATCGAGTGGCGAGGATCTTGAAGACGATGCTTGCTTGAGGGTATCGGTGGAGTTGTCTCTGTCGTCAGTGCGGTGAGCTCGGACTTGGGCTGAGGTGGTGGAGAACTTGGTGTAGGTTGTTTTTGCTGTGTTTATTGTTTACTATGGCGATCGAGATGCCAACATAATTTCTCTCCTGTGTGCCGATGAGAGAATCAGGAGGTATGCAGTTCTTTGATTTGCTTCTGTAGTTTTTTTTTTTTGCAATGTTGAGATTTGTTGAAATTGTTCATTCATTGTCGTTGGTTGTGATAGTAGTTCTTGATTTCTTAGTTGAGTTGTATGCTTTATTCATGATTGTTATGAGTTGCATTATTGGTTAATTTGTTGAATTGTTTGTTACCGTCAACTTCATGAGTTGCAATCAAGTGGAGAGAGAGAGAGAGAAAGGGAGAGAGAGAGATAGAGATAGAGAGAGGGGGGGGAGGGGGGGAGGGAAAGAGGGAGTGAGGGAGTGAAGCTATTAATGAGGGAGATGAAAGTAGAAATATAATTAAATAAAAATAGTGCAGTTTTATTTTAAAGGAGTTGAAATTATCTAACCGTTGATTAGATTTGGTAATGGTCCAGGGAACTAAGTGGGTGTTTCGAATTTCAGGAGTAATAAGTTTCCTTATACTATTAGGGGTCTGATTATAATTTACCCTAATATTAATGCCATGATTATAATTTACCCTAATATTAATGCCAAAATCTTTTCACTTGTGGTTGGAAAATTTAGTACTGTCATAGCAAGCAACGAGCACATTCCTTTTCTTTTTTTTTAGTCAAACTCAGGTATATATTTTTTACAATTTTATCAGAACCGAAACGAATCGAAACTCATTCCTAAATGAAAGGTTGAGTAGCTTCATTAAGGATTTTTATGATATATGTTCCTAACAAATTTCATATTTGGTTATTTGTCCAATACAAATCATTACTTGGATATTAATCCATAATATTATCGTAATTATTTATTAACATATCCTAAGTATATCTATTACATGATAATCTTACCTAACGAACAATTAAAAACTCAAAAGGCTAAGATTATGGGGACAAACTAATACTTAATCATAGTTAATTCTTAATTAAAATTAGTTGATATTTTAGATGAAATGTTTAACAGAAAGACTTATAAGGTGAGTCTTACATTGTAAGAAACTGATATCAATTAATGATTTGTAAGAAATTAATATATAAATATGAAATTCATTAGAAATCTATATTCTAAATACCATTAAATTATTTGATACTAAATTTAGATTAGATGGATATATTTGGTTAGGCATTTAAAGGTTATTTGTTTCCCAGTCAATTGAAGGGATTAATTTGTTAATGTAATAGTAACTAGTGGACGGAAGTTTGGCATGATTTCAAAGAGGTACGTAGTAATGTGTTAAAAAAAAATAGGAATTTGTAAATGAACACACCTCTGCTCTTAGCTCCTAAAATTGTAAAATTGTAAAAAACTATAAGTTTACTACTTCATTTCGTTAACTTTTTTTTTTGCTATGGTCAGGAATTAATCCCCAAACGCTATTAAAACCATTCGGAGGTTAATTCTAAACGGTTCGAAAACCATTCGGGAACCAATCCCAACACAGAAAAAGTGAGCTTACTAAGACCGGTAGTGTGCTCATTTAGAAATTTTCGGAAATTCTAAATGAACCCACCTTTCTTCTACCAAGTTTAACGTAATTACAAGTTTACTATTTTGTCTAAATTGGGAAAGGAAAAATGAAAAATAATTTGTTTGGATATTAAACCCGGATAACAGAAGTTGGGTTTTTCCTCTTTGTGTTGTTTGGGTTTTAAAATTTGGGTTTTAAAACCCGAACAACTTATTTGGTGTTAGGATTGTAAAATCCGGACAATATTTTAGTTGTCCAAAATTTAATCTGAGAACGGTACAAATTGCAATTTTTCTTTTTGTGCTAGGCTAGCAGGAGCGAGAGTGGGGCTGGCGGAAGCAATGAGCGGGGCTGTCAGGAGGAGGGCGGGGCGGACTTTTCTTCCACGCCAATGAGGTTTCAAGAGGATGGAAACAGAAAAAAGTGAATGCGAGCAGTAGGAAAGAAATAAGAGAGAAAGCAAGGATAGATTGGAAATTTTCGATGGACGGTATTTAATAAAACACCTTGTTTTTGAATTTCTAAGTGGGTGTACTTAGTATGTTCGCGTAGAGAAAAAAGTGGACTCATTTAGATTCTACCTGCAAGATGGCAAAATTTTATACAAACACAAAAAAGTGTACCTAAAATGTTTCTATAATGAGTTGCCTTCAAAGTGCCTTAAAATTTCAGTATAGAGGGTGTATTTGGATGATCTGAATCATTAACTACAATCTCCACATTCTAAAATGGCGGTATGTAAAAGATTATACATTTTCGATTATTTTGACAGTATATTTGATATGTACAAAATGAACAATATTTCAATATAAAAATAAATAAGGTCACTTCATCGATAATAAAGAAATATCTAAATATCATTTACTCACCTTACTCTCTCAGGAATATCACCATCCAATGAAGCTATGGGAGATAAAACTGGTTACATCCATGGCTATCCCTATTACCCAACCAAAAGGGTTTGATCAATTTTGCTTGCAAGTTGCAATGTCATACATGTAACCTTCTCAACAATTGTTGAGTTTATCCTCTGCAGGACACCATTTTGCTCTGAAGTCTTCGATCGGTTATTAAATCCCGAACACCACCCAACATGAAATATTCATAAAAATGAGTCACTGTATTCACCCCCAATGCCAAACCGAATGCTTCGAGAGACTTTCCAGTTTGCCTCTCAACCTTGAATTGAAATAACTTCCATCATAGGATCGTAGACGGAACTAAATTTGGATCATTGGGGGCCATGGCCCCTCCGCTCCCAAATCATTTGATAATATAATATGGTTTATGTTTCTATTTGTTTATGATTCACTTATGTTAATATTAATATGAATACATTTGTTTATGAAATTTCGGACTAACAATATACACTTGTTTATTTCTCTTCCCTGCTATTAGCAAAATAACTCAGCAACGTCTTCTATCTTGTTCTTTTTCTTTCTCATTGGAGCTTGGTATCATTTTCATATCATTCTTTTCATCAGACCACATGATCCCATTTGGTCGATCTGCTTAAAGCAGCGTCGCCATGGTGTAAAGAGGAAATTCTATTTGCGCACTTCATTTTACTTTTGGCGTCCTTGTTTCTCTATACACCAAACTCATATTTTGAAATAATGTCATTTTACTTTCTGCGTCCAATTTTTTTTTTCAAAAATACCCTTCTTCTTTTTCTCTAACTCCTCACCCGTCCGATTCTATTTAGCAAAAAAAAAAATATTTTGGTCGAGTATTAATACCCGACCAAGAAACATTCTGGTCCAGTATTAATACCCGACCAGCAAGCGAAGTCTCCCAAAAAAAACTAATTAATGATAAATTTCAAAATAATATGCATAAAACCTAAAAAAAAATTTAAATCGTACCTTAAATTTGTTCTCTAATACCAATTGCATGTTGAAATTTTCCATTTGCATAAGAAAACTCAAACTCAAATTTCACTTGTCACGGTGAAATCAAAGAATTTAAAGTTCTTCTAATTTTTTAAGGAATGTTAATGTAAAAAAAATTTAAGAGGTTAAGAAATCAAATCGATGATTTTGTAGGAGATGTGTTTTTATTAAATATCAAAAAAAATCATTTAGGGTTTTAGAGAGAAAATAGAGAAGGAACACGATAAGTCATAGTTCTAAATTTAAAAAAATCTTAATTTAGAATTTATAAGGTTAACTTAGTAAAAAAAATGATGGCAAACTTATAATTATTTATAAGTTTTAAAACCGTGTGTCAAAAATAAAATTCCGTGTACAAATAGAATTTCCTGGTGTGAAGGCCACTATCATTATAACTGTTAATGACCATCTCGTCCTTCCCACCATCACTGGCAACAACAAATTCATTATCCTCCTCGCTCTTTCATTCTCCTCCTCGCCTGAGACCACCACCCAACTCCCAAACCCCCAGCCTCTTTCCGAATTCGCCAATTTCCGAATTCACCAATGTCCTCGATGTCTTCACTCATCAAACAACTAGTCAAAGACCACAACACCTTATTATTGGCCCCTTCAAGCAACTAGTCTCGATTGCATCACGGCGACATCTTATTATTGGCCCCTCTAATTTTAGAAATCTAGTCCATTACTGTATAGGATTTTGTTAAAAAAAAAAAGCTTTCCCTACTATTATATAAACTATCAAATTGATCGGCAGAATAAAAACTATCAAATCAAATAATATCAGATAAGTCGTGCAAAGATAATACGATATATAGATATCGTAATAGGGGCGTCTCCGAGCCAACTTTTGCCTCTCTCTATACACAATTTTGAATTAAAAAAATAAAATTTTCGTTTTTAGTTTAAAATATAGTATATGGTGGGCTTACTAAGCAAAGTGGTGTGCTCAAATAGAATTTCCCTAGGAAGCATCATAGTCCCACTCAAAAGAAATGGTCTATTGTGGTGGATTAGTCCTAATAATTGTACTGAGTTCTATATAAGATAAGTAGGAAGGCTAAATAGAATGGGATCCTCACAGCACAGTGGACCTTTGCCTTGACTATATGACAATATGAAATAGCTGTAAGACGTATAGCAATAACAACTTAAATCTTTTCTGTTATAGCATTACTCTGAACGGTTGTTCATGCCACGTTTTAACTACTCCTGTTACAAAATCGACTTTGATCGTTGTTCATGAGACATTGAGCCATGAAAAAGAGTGATTGTTGAATCTGTTTGAGTTTTAGAGGGCAAGATAGGCAAGGAAACTAGGAGGGAAAGAATTTAAGTTATTAGCTATCTCGATAGCGAATAAGGTCAAAGCATAAGGTAATAATGGATTCATTTACGAAAAATTCTAAATGGGCACACAAACTTGACTGGACAAGCTAAGTTGTAAGGACACACCCAAACCTCATAAATTTCTAAATTTTTGTGCTTTTAAACACCCATCCTAAATTCCAAACTCTATTCCCCTCAATCTTGAATGCATTCATTAAAGTACTTTTCTATGTAAATTAATTTAAACAATTCATTAATAACAGGTAATAAACACGTGAAAATGCCATAAGAAAAAAAAATCAACTTCTAACATAACCCTAAATTAATGTCCAATTTCTTTCAATTACTTAAAAATCTTTAAAAAAAAATTCTATGAATCAAATGAAAGAGAAATTATAGTTAGAAAAATTATATTGAAACTCTCCCCTTTCCATTACTTAAAAATCTTAAGAGAAAATTCTATGAATTTAGAGTTTAAAAAATTACATTGAAACTTCCCTCAAAAGAGATTAAGATTTGAGAAGGGAAAGATGGAAAATTAGAGAAGCATATGGTAAGGGCAATACTGAAAAAAATAAAATACTCATTAAGAAAAATCCTTTTTTTTTAAAATAGATAGTATGCTCACAAAGCAAAGAAAAATCCTTTCTTTTTAAAATAGATAGTGTGCTCACAAAGCAAATAGTGCTCACTAAGTCAAGTGATATGCTCGTTTAGAATTTCCCTTTATTTACCACCTGAACTGGACGTTAAAGCTGAGTGCTCACTAAGTCAAGTGATATGCTCGTTTAGAATTTCCCTTCATTTACCACCTGAACTGGACGTTAAAGCTGACCAACTAAAAGGCCCGCACCACAGGGCCAATCTACTTTTCGAACCACTCATGATCGTAACTAGTCTTTGTGTAGTGCAATAGAAACTCCAAGATGAACAAGATATCGAAAGAACAAAGATCCCAAGATGAACAAGATCTTGAAAGTCAACAGTCAGAAGGGACTCTCTAAAGCCTTGGTACAGTATAAGAGACCGCTGGTTGTGATGGTGATACTTATACAATCATGTCAAGCCATCACCAACTCATACAATCATACCACACCATGTAGCATTTTAGACGGCGATACTTGCATTGTCAAATTTTTTACAAATTTTTTACAACTTGGTCTACTAACATAAATTTGCAGCTTGACAACTTCGAAAACTGGAATCAAAATAAACTGAAACGGAAGAAAGGCTTACACTTACTGTCACTTGTACGTTGAACTCAAATATTGCTTCCTAGGTGATTGTATAACACAACAGATCCTCTGCATCCAGTAACCTCAACAATTACACAACTCTAATGGCTAAAACTGCCGAGCTTCATCCAAACTTCGATCCAGAGACAAAGATCAAGCAAAATATACAAAATCATTCAACATGGTCACAGCTATCAACATTTCTCCTAAATTCGATAGATACTTATTGTCCAGTACTAATTATATAATCACATGAAGTCATGATAAATATAATACCCTCACATCCAAATATCACTGCTACATTTTAGGCTAGGCTATTGCACAGCAGCTGTCATTTTTGGGTCAATCGTTCAGAAGAGGGATTCTTCATCAGCCTAACTAAGAAAATTTCCGATCACGAGACAATGCATGAGGACAGAGCCAGGTTGCCAGATAAACGAGCTTTCGAATTTGTGAATCCACAGCGTCGAAAGTATCTTCAGTATCTGATTAGTTAAACTACACCTGGAGAGCAAAATCAGTGTATGTTAGGAGGAATAGTCGAGAGCTATTTGCATTGATAGCATTTATGATATTAATATCTAGCATGCGATGTGAAACAAATTGCTTGGAACTCCATTAACTCGTAGAAACAAACACCCACCCAGTTACATATCTATACGACCCAAGCTAAGCTTCAAATAAATACATAAAGCCGGTTAACATGTGTCAAACTAGCTTTTTTTTTTTTTTTTTTTTTCAAGAATGGCATTAATGTCAAAAATATTTACTAGACTAGAGCTTCCTCATATGGATGGCTGCCACATGTCCATATTCAATTTACCCAACCAATTGCATTGTGAATCCTTTCACTCAAAATATACAACCCAAATACTAATCTATCCTACACACTAAAATTTTAACCTAATTTCTAAAATCCAATAGAAAAGGTCATCTACTTTTTGAATGGAACAGAAGAGATTTTTTTTTTTTTTTTTTGAGGGGGGAGGGGTGGTGCAAACTTGCATCTTCTCTCGTACATGGTGCCGCACTCTCATTGGCAGTTTCTCAAACCTTATAGTCTGTGTCTGCCAGTATGTTTCATTTCACTCGGCCTCTCATAGTTGATCTACCTGCCATCTCTATCCGTCTTTGTTAGGGAAAGAACTCTCCATCAATCAAGGTGATTAGTTTATGTAAAACCTCTTTGATGTTTTTGAGTGAAAAAATTTAAACAAACAAATTAATGGGTAGTAAGTGAAAAAAATTTAACCAAACAAATTAATGGGTAGGATAGAGACAAATAGGGTTGAATCACTAAATGAGGGATGCAATGGTCCATTATATGGAATAAGGGCACTGACACTCATTCATGTTATGAGTGCTAGTTTGCTAATATTTTTGAGATATCACTATTTTTTAAAGTACTTCAAACATAACGTCATTCTCAAGAAAAGAGGGGGAGGGGGAGGGGGAGGGGGAGGGGTGGGGGGGAAGGGAATTTCCTCTTCTAATTGAATTGGCTAAATAACCTCATCTATTTCCCAAGAGGATATATATATATAGAGAGAGAGTAAACGGGAAATACACCGGCGGCGAAGGGGTTTCCTTCACCGCCGCTTAGGTGGTCCAATAAAATTATTACATGTGGCACCACTCAAAGGGCGATTAAGGAAATTTATTTATTTGTTATCTTAAATGGCGCCACGTGTAATAATTTTATTGGGCCACCTAAGCTGCGGTGAAGGAACTCCCTTCACCGCCGGTGTATTTCCCGTTTCCTCATATATATATATATATATATATATATATATATATATATATATATATATATATATATATATATATATATATATATATGAGGAAACGGGAAATACACCGGCGGTGAAGGGAGTTCCTTCACCGCCGCTTAGGTGGCCCAATAAAATTATTACACGTGGCGTTATTCAATGTAACAAATAAATGAATTCTCTTAACCGCCGGTGAATTTCCCGTTTACTATATATATATATATATATATATATATATATATATATATATATATATATATATATATATATATATATATATATATATATATATATATATATATATATATATATGCACGAGTTGAGAATACTTTAGTAGCATCGAAAGGTTCAAATATGAGCTTGCAAGTACAAGATAAACAGCCTAACTGAAAAGACATAATATTCATCTATATCTTCTACCTCCTCTTCTTTTTTGGAAATAGGGAAACATGTTTTACTTAACACACACACACCCCCCCCCCCCCCACAACCCAAAAAAAAAACAGAGTTTATCCCCAACCCCAGTTAAACGCCACCAAGATTCAAACCCAATATGGCATGGGAGAGAAGCATCTAACCACTCGGGCAGGCCATGGGGGGCCCTGTTATCTATATTTGCTACATAAACTATCAATGAGAGAAAAAACTTACTTTTTAAACACTTTAAACAAGAGGATGCAAAAGAAATCATTATCCTTTTAATTACAATGCTGAAAAACCAGAACTCATGCATCTCAATTGCTTAATATTTCGACAAATTACTAGCTAACTGGTGAATATTCTAAAGGAAAAAGGTTTTAATAGATCAGAAAGTGAAACCTCACTGACGCAATCAAGTACCGCAGCAGAATTCCCAAGCTTTCTGCACCTCCTATCAACATTGTAAACAACGAAGCCTGTGACTTGGGAACAAGAAATCCAACTTCCTAAGCACTACATATCAGACAGCTCGAAGGGTGCCCGTACAAACAGCTGACCATGAAGGGTAACTACTGCTGAAGTCTGATGTGGATCAATCCGCGAGGGCAAAGAAACAACCTGCAAGCAAGTTCATTTTTTGTATTGAAATTCTTAGCTAGTTGATATGGAGGTCATATGCTAAAACACACATACAGACCAACCTTTTTAAAGGGAGTAACGCCCCAAGGATTGTCAGGCTGCTCTGGTTCACCAGATATTATCAAGCGGCCTGCTGGGTCTGACTGAACATGCACCTAAATCCAACAAGCAAAACCATAGGTTTTATTGTCAAAGGTACTCTGTACTCACCAGACGAAAACCATGAATTAAAATTTTTCAGACAGACAAACCCAAGTATCAAACTGTTATCAACTATTGTAGACCTTAGATTCTTAAAATGAAGTTGACAACTCGACTGAACTTGCAGTATTGTGTTTCTACGTATATAGAGTATTACGTAATTCTGGGTTTGGCAGTTGCCGCTTCATATTTCTTGTTTCCAACAAGAAATGATGTATTGTACGAATAATTCTATTAGTGACAAAAACGTCTCCCATTGTCTATTAAGATTAAATATTTGTATTTAGAGTGAACCGTTGATTCTCATTTTCATTTATTGTCACCTAGTTGAAGTCTTAAAGTTTTGAGTATATAACATGGCAAAAGTATTTCAACTAGTCCAACCCTAACAGACACCTGTACCCAGATCCAAAACCTTGACCAACTGCAAATTCCGTAACAAGGCAATACAAAGATAAACTTCTGTTAGAAACATGTCTATGATGGACATTAGACATGCATGAGCAATAACCAGTAAAGTATCCTCGTTACCTCTTCACGCAGAAGCCCAGGAACTAAAGCATAAACTTCAAAGCAATCTTTCTGCAAAAAGGAACATATTCACCAGTCGAACCTTGATTTAAGATTTAATTATTAGATTTCTATTTTAGCTACTGCAATCCCAATCTCAAAAGCCATGAAATATGATTTTTCTGCCAAGGAAAAGATAATAATTAAATCAAGCAACATAGATAGATTAGAACAAACTTACAGTTCTTTTCACATTTATTTTCACCCAATCAGCAGGTTGCCCAACATCAGCAACCACTGCCTCCACCCTGCAACCAGAAGATTAACACCATTTTTGGACCAACATCAATAGGGAAAAGAATAGGCCATTCAAGAAAATAGAAAAATTAAATTAAAAGCTGTACAGATTAGGAACATAGCGTGATAGCAATAATACATGTTGAAAGACCCTTCCACTGCACCAAAACTCCGAACTTGTAGTGAGGGTTAAGCGAAATTGTTTTGTATTTTAATACATTCCCGCAGGTTGAAGGTCTATTTTTTGGGCAGAAACCTAGGCTTTACGCAGCAGTATAATTTTTTTTAAAACCCGCAATTAAATATGCGTCCGACAGGAATTGAACCTAAATTGCTCTGATACATGTTGAAAGACCCTTCCACTGCACCAAAACTCCAAAGTTGTGGTGCACGTTAAGGGAAATTATTTTGTATTTTAACAATACGTATGAAAAGATATTTTGAATCTTAGGAAACAACAGATATAATTACGAACAAAATGCTTCTCCTATGCTTAATCAATATAAACTTATACAGTCAAACACATAAATAGTTAAGCCCATCAATATTCAAATTATTTTCTTTCCATTTCTTTTCGCACAATAATTTGGAGGAGCAATATCACACTTGTCATGAGAAAATTTTATATTGAGTAGTAGGGCATCTAGACAAGTCATAGTACCAACCCCATGGATCGATGGTCCCAAAAGTAGATATATATACCCAATAGTAACAATATCAATGGTTACTACTTTCTTAAACAATGTGCCAAATTCTGTAGTACTACTCTGCCTCACGCTAATGTTGGGTTTCTGTCTTGGATACTGCAGACTGCTAGACAAACAAAAAAACAAGTCATATATGTCCAACAGTCCTGGGAAGGCACCTGTCATGCAGATTGAGGTGCTTGCTTAACGGTACTTGCAATTGGCAAGTTAACAGGTCCCGTATGATTTCCAATGGCATTAAATTATTAGTTTGGCGAACTGGATTCATGGAACTATTTTGACGATTTCCCCTATCAACCAGTATATACTACCCCGCAAACATATATATTATTTCCCTTGGTTGATTCTAAAATAAAGTGTCAGGAAGAGGAGCTTAGCACAGAAAAAGTTGGAATCGCTTCATACAACAAGGATTTACAAATTCCAAAGGAGTCATGTGGTCTCCAATAGCCTGAATACTATTTTGCCACAAGTGGAATCATAGAATATCAGCATGCATCTAGGTAATACCCTCGAGGGGAGGGGTTGCAAGGAGACCCAAATAAAGCAAGAAAAGATCTTAACTGAGGTTTAAAGATTTTCTTATGAGAAACTTTAGCTGCATGCTCCAGGCCTGGTGGCTTCTTCCTCTTCAATGATCCTAATATAAGAAATCAAATAAGTAACCAAGAGAAGCCATGGCTATGAAGGAACATAATCATTCGAGGAAACAATACCAATGCTTTTGTTATGTTTATCCCGCTTCAGAAGGGAAAATGATGTCTTGTCCTACCAAGCAAAGAGAATATTATAAGAAAGATGACCGTACAAACTTCTAGACAAAATGAATGGTATGGCAAATGGACTATGATTAGTATTTAGCAAACAGCACGAACCTTGATGATCGGGTCACCAACTTCACCATTACCAAGAAGCCGTTGAGAATGCCAACCCTGCATGGCTCGCGCAGCAGCATCCCTTCTGGCTCTGCCAGACCATGATGCTTGATTCCCACCAATCTGTAAATAAACCTCATGTTCACCAAAATAAAGAACCACTTTTTCCAGTTGTATTAAATCCCTTGAAACCTCAATATTATTAATTTTTCTCTTACATAATAAAATAAATTTAATTGTGTGCATGAATCAATTTTTTAAAGCCTGGTAAAAAAATTTATTATGTTAGTCCACAAGTCTCATTTTGCATCCTTAAACAAATTTATACATTTTCCAAATTTTGTATAGTTTAACGTTAGCTTGAAATTGAAGTTTCCTTCTTTCCTCGATGCAACATCACATATATTTAAAATTTAAATATGCCAAAAGTATATAAAGTATGACATTTATTTTTAACTACCATCCCGGAACTCAGAAGATTACATGACAGTGCACGGTGTGCCAGACAATCTAATAGCATTATCTTCATTACACCTACATAAGATGAGACATCATCTGTACATAATATCCTTAACCAAGAAAATATTATTCAGAACCAAGAGAGAAACCCAAAGCAGAACTACAATAATATATGATATCATAATCAGTTACCATTTAAACTCATCACCCAAAGAACAGATACAATGCATAAAGAATCTGAAAAGTAATATCCAAACTAATAACCATATATTTTGCAACATTTTTAAGTAAAACTCAATAACCTACTTAAGATATTGATATAATTTACAAATTAGTTCTGATCGACGGTTTCACAATATGAAGTGAGGCTATTAATTCAATTTCAAATACACCAGAAGCTGGGTGGGGTATGAAGCTTGATCACAAAAAGAAAAGAAAAAGACAAAGAAAAAAAAAAAAAAGAATGCATGAAGACATTAAAATGAATCTCATGCAACAACAATGGAAGACTAAGTAATAAAGCAACTTGAGATCGTAAGATAGATTTACTGGAGCTTAACAAAATATGGAAGAAGGTCCTGTCCAAAACAGAATTTCAATTTTTTTAGATAACTGCTGAAAAAGGATAATCAGATGCCTGTTAAAGTACTCTGATATTGAAGGAGCAGAAATGATATCATCATAAAACATATTGAAGAATTAACCTGACTGTCAACTGTCATAGGCTCTGGAAGAGTAGTTACTGGAACACGAAGCTCGCCAGTACGAATTTTATGCTTTTCATACTCAAGGAGTGCCTGCAGAGAGAAGGAACAAATAAATATAAACAAGAAGAGGAAGAAACAAAAATAGCATCTAAAACAACCACCTAACCACTAATCAATGCATTAACGCATGTGCATAAAGCACATACACAAAAAAAGAAACATCAGAAACCTAGTGAATGTTTTTGTGGAGAAGAATAAACTTGGAATAGCCCAAGGTAGTGAATACAAAGAAGATAGCCCTTAAATGCCAAATGGAAAAAAGATACCTCTCTAGAGGACTTGAAATGAAGAATTTACTGTTAGTTAAGCAGGTCCATAACATACTAAATTGATTTCCAAGGACATGACACAGGTAAGTTTATAAACCATTTTGAATCGCTGATATCCAGCAGATGTCATACACAATCTACGAACTAGAGATTGACCAAAAGGATTTTCCAGAAACTAGACTACCTAGATGGTTCAGGTAAAACATTCATAAAACGATTAGCACTCAACATTCCTTAAGACAAGAGTGTTAGGTGCCCGAAACTGCCTGTAGACCAAAAAATGGGGGTGGAAACAAACAAATAGATCCAAGAAAATAAACCCTCTTCAATTCTTTCTTATTTTTCTGATACGCCCCACTCAAAATTACCATATTCTATGTACCACATGAAATCTTCAAACCTTTTCAAATAACCCCCAAATTACTTAAATACACTGGGTATCAAATAAGGGAATGAATGAAAATTAATAGGAGTGAAGGGGGTCATTTGAAAAGACTTTCAAGGGGTTATATAAAATAATGAAGATTTGAGAGGGTATATCATAATAAGAAACATTTGAACCAAGGTTCTAAATATTGGCCGATACCAATATTAAATGTATATATCGTATCAAACTTTGAGGTACCTGATACACAATAAACCATTTAATATCGGTCCGGTATTGCGTATATTTTTGATACAAGATATGCCCGATATTACTCGTTTTGATACCATTAACAATATTGCCGATACCGGTATCAATTATGACATTTTAAACCTTGATTTGAACAAGGTGTATACGTAAAAACTCATAAATAAATGAAGAATTAGTTTATACATATTTAACTCCCAAATCTTCTATATTTCCAAATGCCCACAAAATCATCATATTTTGTAATTTTCGCCACTTACCAAAAACAGCTTGACTCCTATGAGATTTAGAATATATATATATATATATATATATATATATATATATATATATATATATATATATATATATATTGGAGTATTTGATTGTTTTTTGTTAATGGGTTTCTTCTAATTTATGATAAACTACCCTATATTTTGATTAGGCCTCATTCAAAAAAAAAAACCCTCAAAACCGTAACCCCTCTCACTCATATTCAGATCAAATAGTTATCAGAATCATAGATTAGAAAGATCGAATCCAAAGTGTGTGCCAATGTTTTAATTGAATATCGATGATATATCAGATGGAAAAAATTTATATCATAAATCGTATGTCAAATGATATATTGAGATATTCACTAAATATCATATCAGATTATAAATATAAATGTCATTGCCTACATAAACCATATAAAACCACTTGAAATTTTTTAGGACCTTAGTGGATACTTTGGTACCCGCAGTATCGTAGCTCACCTTTGTCATCTTTGCGACTTTTGTTAGCAAAGGCTAACAAGGAAAAAGAATCTCAAGAAGAATCAAGCTCTAATTCTCTCTTTCATTGTATTGTTCGGATTTGGATAGACGGGTTAATGCGTAAGATTACAGCTTTCATTAGTCAAGAGATGAGGTCTCGATTGGCTAATATCGGCAATAATTTGGAAGGGGAGATATCAATCGATATAGTAGTTTCAAGTTGATAAATCAAAGGGCTTATCAGTGAAAACAAGATCCAATTTAAATAACAGATATCAATGTACCAACTAAGAATATTTTCCTGAGATATCGACTGAGATATGATATCTCGACAGAAATTTAGAACACTGGTGTGTGAGGGGGTCTGTATGTGTGAAAGAGAGAACGAGAGAGAGAGATGATGATTTGGTGCGTGGATGGGGGGTTGGGGGGGAATTGTGGTGATTTCAAAATAAATTAGGGGCTAGGAAATGTCAACAACTAAAAGGCCCTTTTCAGGATCTATTGAACTTGTTTCTCCATTATTCCGTGTAAGTTGCACCTCTTTAGTTTAGCCACTTATGTTATAATCACTCAATTATTTAATAAATTTAACTTATAAATGTTATATGATATAATATACAACATAAAGTTGCAGACAGAACCATAAACTAACTTATATATGTTATATGACTTGAGATACAAAATAGTTAGAGATTAAAAATGCCACAGTAAATTCAGGACTTTTACCCCAACAGCTTTTTTTACCAGCACCAAACACTCGTGCCTTCCAAGGAGTTGACACTTTTAAAGTACTTCAATCCTTCACCTAGTTTGGCATTGAAATTAAACGTAAACCCACAGGGGGTGCATTGTCTAGTGCATTCAAGCAAAATGCCCATTGCCAGACCTGATGACCCGATAACAAGTAAAATATTTACAATGGGATGGGCTGTAAAGCATCCTAAAAGAAAGCAAGTTATAAACGTAATTGAGATGCATAGCAACATTGAACTAAGAGTGACTACATAAAGTATACTGTCAAAATAAGATTACAAAAGGAAAAAATAAAAATTCTCTGATTTTGTCGACAATAGTCCCAGGGGCTCTCTGTCATGGGCATCTTTTCCAACCCATTTTTGACTTCATAGGGGCTTAATCACGAGTCCACCATACCAGAAAATGACCATTGTGGGGATCTTTAATCAACTTGTAATCAACAAAGACACAAGTGATACAAGTTAAGTTGGCCAGCACAGTTCACATACAAAAAATATCATAAATCTTAACACCTATTGTTTAAGACTTTAAACATAACAAATAACAAGGTTATATGAATAATCATTACCAAAAAAAAAAAAGAATTTCAAGAATTCCCAAGTTCAATGATTTTACAAAAAACAGTTTCAAGAATTTCCAAGTCCAGCAATGAATTTTCTTTGTTTCAAGAGTCATTAATGAATGCCACACGCACAACAGCACATGGGCCCCAGGAACTTACTAGATCTAGGCTGAGTTGTTGAAGAGGGAATGAGGACAAACCGAAAAGATTGAAGAAATTAGCATTGATAGTTGCAGGTGATACATGCGACTTTTTTGGATGGAAAATTTAGTACCGGGTTGAGAGAGACAAGTACTCAGCAGATTCTACTTGAGGAGTGATGCATGAAATTAGCCAAAACCAAAAAAAAAAACATTTTTTAATTAAAAGGCAAACTTACCCCACTTAAGAGGAGGTCAAAGGATCTGTTTTCCCCCTTTCTTCTTTTTTGGTCATTGTTTAAATAAATGAGTCATGAGTTACTTTTGTATACAGTAATGCACTCGACTGGGCGGTACAAGACTACCACGCTACTCCCTAGAAAGTAGAAATTTGGATAAACAAAGGAAACCTTACCTATAGCTGACAGATCTCAACAAACTGCCTATGCAATCTTAGACACATAAAGCGGGGGAACATCTCTCAATAGATTAAGAAACTACTACCACATTCTAAATGAAAATAAGAAATATAAAAAAGGCGACGTTGACATAATCGCACTGTTATGGACTACCATGAAAAAAGGCAATACAGTAAGGGATCGCCTGACACAAACGAAAGCAAAATTAAGGCTTATTGCTGGAGAAATTAGGAATTTTAAGAAAGAACAACGATTTTTGTTAGAATTTGGGGACTATTTGGAACCAAAAAAAGATAAATTGATCTAGGCCTTGGCATCCAGGTCATCTCTCACTCATTCTTAATGAATCCACGAGAAGAGATTTAGAAATTGCTTCAGACATCGGCACCCAGGTCACCTCTCAACCGCTCTCAACGAATCCATGACAAAATCACCATACTAAAACAAAAGAGATTCAAATTCTCCACATTTTATTCTATTTGAAATTTCTTACAAGCATTATTAATATAGTGTTAGGAATTGGAAGTCGCAGCGGAAGAATTAAAATCAAAATTTTCCAATTCCGATTGTGGATCTGTCAACGGCGTTTAAATCGAGTAATAGAAAAACGTACATTTTCTTGCGTGTTCGTCCTTTGCGTTCGATCTCAAGGAGCTAACGACTCGGATCAGCTCCCTCTACCGGTATCCACACGAATAAGAATCCAATACGAACAGCGTGCTAGCGCTTTCCACGTTTGTCCGTACGTCAGCCTTGAAGAGATCACGGTCTCCTTCTCTCGGCACTTGACGTCTTGCTTTCTCTGTCTAGAGTTTCTGTTCGTGACTCTCAATCTCCCAAAAAACCCACAGAAAGCTACCGTCTCCTTTTCTCTATATAGACTACGGTATTTTCTAATTAGTTATAGGATTATTGGATTTTCGAATTTAAAAGGATTAATTCGAAAATACTTCATCTTATCAATTAACATTTAATCGATAAGATAATAAATTAAACAAACCTTATTTTAAATCTGTCCAACAGATTTAATTCAAATTATTTATTTAATTTAAATAAAGAGCCATTCGAAATTAATTTAATTTATCTTATAAATTAAATTTAAGATATCATATCCTATTAGTTTTAATTTAATATTATCTTATAAATTCAAATTTCAAAACTAATATGATATCTTTCTGATTATGTTAACTGTAAAATCTGATTTATCACATAAATCTGAATTTTAAGATTAACACAAAATTATAATATTATAATATATATATATATATATTATGATACATATATTTATCAAATAAATATATTATATATATATATAATTCATTAACCCTAGAATAAAAGATGCATTCATTGAATCTAGACATATCTTTAGATTCAATGAATATGGACACCATAGCTCGTGTTGGGCTATTCTTGTGTGTGACCCTGTAGGCCCATATGAAGTTGGTAGTGGGCCAATGACGCCATTAACCCACAAGTCGCAAGTGGCCTCTAGCAAGACATTGCAACTACCCAATTCATATGAGGATCGATGATCCGTTGCAACCTGTAATGTGACCATATCACGTCCCCTTTGTCACACGATATTCTAGTCAATCATGAGGCACGAAAAACGTCATCCTCCTTCCGTTGACCATTACTTTTCCGATTCTTGAGTAGACTGACTAATATAATGGAAACTCATTTCCATCGTAGTATGGCCATACATTTTCTCAGCCTTACTCATCAGGGGGCCCAGTAATATCTCTCCACTAATGTGAGGGACAAATTCCATCTTGACTACTCACATTCCTCTGCATGCAAACCACTAAACTCGATCATAGCCTTTATGATCATCCGGTTAAACATGACTTTTGACTATGTCAAAAACTAATAATCTTCATATAGGAATCTATGATAGTCTCAGGTCTAAGGGCATAGTGACATGGTTACATATGAGATAAGCTTATGACTTGATCCATGCAGCTTTCTCATAGTGGGTCAGTCCAGCAACTTGAACCCTTTCAAGTGCCTGTGACTTTGACTCGTATCTCTATAACTAATCAAAGTCACACTAGTCTTATTTCATTTCTGTTCCCACAGAAATGACCGACCAAGGACGTTTAGAAAAGAAAAACTGTTTTATCCAAGGATACAATTATCATATTGAACACGCAAATTATATGATAACAATAGGAGAAATTTATTAAATCACAATGTTCAACGTACAATGATTGGCCCTAGGGCACAATTTCCAACAGCCTCCCACTTGCACTAGGTACAATCATTAATTTGCCTAATTCCCATTGTCCTAACATAACGCTCATGTTTAGCATGTGCAAGTGCCTTGGTAAGTGGATCAGCAACATTGTCTTCTCCTGCTACTTTGCATATTTTTTATATCACCTCTATCATTGATTTCTCTGATAAGGTGAAAACGCTTGAGTATGTGTTTGGTTCTTTGATGTGACCTAGGCTCCTTGGCCTGTGCAATCGCACCATTGTTGTCACAGAACAAGTCTATTGGATTTGAGATGGTAGGCACCACCCCAAGTTCAGTAATGAACTTTCTGATCCAAACAGCTTCCTTAGCTGCATCTGATGCTGCTATATACTCAGTTTCTGTTGAAGAATTAGCTACAGTGCTCTGCTTAGAGCTCTTCCAGCTCATTGCTCCACCATTCAACAGGAATACATATCCAGATTACGCTTTAGAATCATCTTGGTCAGTTTGGAAACTTGCATCTGTGTAAACAGTTACAAAGAGCTCATCATCCAAACCGCCATATACCAAGAATAAATCCTTAGTCCTTCTTAAGTATTTTAGGATATTCTTGACAGCAGTCCAATGACCCTCACCTGGATCTTGTTGATATCTGCTGGTCATGCTTAAGGCAAATGAGACATCCGGTCGAGTACATAACATGGCATACATGATGGATCCAATAGCCGAGGCATATGGAACCTTGCTCATGCGTTCTCGCTGATCAGGTGTACTAGGACACAGATCCTTGCTGAGATAGATGCCATGAAACATGGGCATATAACCCCTTTTTGAATCCTGCATACTGAACCTATGCAGTATCTTGTCTATATATGTACTCTGACTTAGGCCTATTAGCCTCTTGGATCTATCTCTATAGATCCTAATCCCTAGAATGTAAGTGGCTTCACCTAAGTCTTTCATCGAAAAAGACTTTCCTAACCAAGACTTGACACTCTGCAAGGTAGGAATGTCATTCCCAATGAGTAGAATGTCATCAACATAAAGTACTAGAAATACAACTGTGCTCCCACTGACCCTTTTGTAAACACAAGGTTCATCGATGTTTTGAATGAATCCAAACTCTTTGACTACTTCATCAAAACGATGATTCCAGCTCCGAGATGCTTGCTTCAATCCATAAATGGATCTTTGAAACTTGCACACCTTACCAGAGCCCTCTGGACGCACAAAACCTTCAGGTTGTGTCATGTACACATCCTCAAACAGCTTTCCATTAAGGAACGTTGTTTTGACGTCCATTTGCCATATTTCATAGTCATAATATGCTGCAATGGCAAGTAGGATCCTGATTGATTTGGCCATTGCGACTGGAGAAAAGATTTCATCATAGTCTACACCATGAGTTTGGGTAAAACCCTTCGCAACCAATCGTGCCTTGAAGACATTTACTTTGCCATCCATGTCGGTCTTCTCCTTGAAGACCCACTTGCACCCGATGGTTTTTACACCTTCAGGTGGATCGACTAAGGTCCACACCTGATTGTCGTACATGGATTGCATTTCAGACTTCATGGCATTCAGCCATTTCTCAGAATTTGGTCCCACTGTGGCCTCTCGATAGGTGGTTGGCTCATTCTGCTCAATGAGCAACACATCACGACTTTCAGTAATCAGAAATCCATATCTCTGAGGCTGATGTCGTGACCTATCAGACCTGCGTGGGCCTTGTGCTACTTGAGTAGGCTCAGAAACTTGTTGTGAGCCTTCCCTGTCTTCCATTTGTGGTTCTATGCTATCTAGTGACTCTCGAACTTCTTCGAGATGTACCTTGCTCCCACTGGTTCTTTTAGAGATGAACTCTCTTTCTAGAAAGATACCGTTTCGAATAACAAACACTTTGTTATCGGTGGGATTATAATTATAGACATAGTATCCCTTTGTTTCCTCAGGATACCCCACAAAAAAGGCATTTTGAGGATTTCGGTGCTAATTTGTCTGAGACTTGTTGCTTAACATACACCTCACATCCCCAAATTTTGAGAAAAGACAGACTAGGCTTCTTCCCAGTCCATATCTCATATGGTGTCTTTTCAATTGCCTTAGATGGAACACGATTTAGTGTGAACGCAGCTGTTTCTAGTGCGTGTCCCCAAAAAGACGGTGGAAGATCTGTTTGACTTATCATAGATCGAACCATATCCAATAGCGTTCGATTTCTCCGCTCAGAAACGCCATTCCATTGTGGTGTTCCTGGAGGAGTTAATTGTGAGACTATCCCACAACCCCTAAGATGGTCAATAAATTCTTGGCTCAAATATTCACCACCTCGATCAAATCGAAGTGCTTTAATTGTTTTGCCAAGTTGATTTTGGAACATTTTGAACATTTCAAAAGATTCAGATTTATGCTTCATTAGATAGATATACCCACATCTATTGAAGTCATCTATAAAGGTAGTGAAGTACAGATGACCCCCTCTGGCAGTGGTACTTAATGGTCCACATACATCTGTATGTATGAGGCCCAATAAGTCAGTGGCCCTCTCACTATGCCCAGTAAAAGGTGCCTTTGTCATCTTTCCTAATAAACAAGATTCGCAAGTATGATATGATTCAAAATCAAATGAGTTGAGAAGTCCATCTTGATGGAGCTTAGAAATGCGTTTCTCATTTATATGGCCTAGACGACAATGCCATAGGTAGGTAGGATTCAAATCATTTGACTTGATCCTTTTAGTAGTTACGTTATAGATATTTCCACTATTAGGATATTCTAAATTTATAAGATAATGACCAGAATGCAAATCACGATTAGCATAAAAAATGTCATTACGATAAATGGAACATTTACTGTTCCCAGTAATGGAAGTGTAACCTTCCATATCCAAATAAGAAAGAGAAATAATGTTACTACTCAAAGCAGGAACATAATAGCAATTGTTTAAAATTAACAAAAGCCCACTGGGCAAATTTATTTCATAAGTGCCTACAGCTAAAGCAGCAACTCTTGCTCTGTTTCCGACTCGTAGGTCCACTTCGCCCTTCTTCAGCTTTCTACTGTCCTTGAGACCCTGCACATTTGTACAAATGTGAGAACCACATACAGTATCTAATACCCATGTAGAAGAAGTAGAAAGGTGAATATTTATAACATAAATACCACAAGGAGTAGCTCCGCTATCCTTCTTCTTTTTCAGATCTTCCAGGTAGAGTTTGCAGTTCCTTTTCCAATGACCCGGTTCATTGCAAAAGAAACATACCCCTTCCTTTGGAGGCTTTGCCTTCTTGGCTGCAGGCTTGGTTTCGGGCTTGTTTGACTCTTTGGTCTTACCACCTGAGCCTTTACCCTTTCCCTTGCCTTTGCCTTTCTTTTTCATGCCCTTTCCTTTCTGAACCATTAAAACAGTGCTAGGCTTTTTCTTGATACTTTGCTCAGCAGTTTTAAACATCCTATGCAGTTCAGAAATAGATTTCTCCATGTTGTTCATGTTGTAGTTCATAACGAACTGGTCATAACTTTCCGGGAGTGAGTTCAAGATCAAATCTGTAGCTAACTCCTGGGTGAGGGGAAATCCTAGTCTGTCAAGGTGATCAATGTAGCTCTTCATCTTTAAGACATGAGTGCTAACTGATACACCCTCAGCCATCTTGCAAGCATGTAGAGCCTTTGTGGTCTCATACCTTTCTTGTCTTGCTTGTTGCTGGAACATTTCCTTGAGATGCACAATCATCCCATGAACATCCATGTGTTCCAAATCTCTTTGAAGTTCTGGAACCATGGTAGCTAGCATCAAGCATCCTACATCCACAGAGTCATTAGCATGCTTCGTGTAAGCATCCCTTTGAGCTCTTGGAGCATTGGCTGCAGGCTCCTCAGGAATGGGCTCATCTAGGACATATGCTTTTCTTTCCTGTTTGAGAACAATTCTCAAGTTCCTGAACCAGTCAAGAAAGTTTGTCCCATTGAGTTTGTCCTTCTCAAGGACTGATCGCAACGATAGTGTAGCAGTATTATTGGTCGACATTATTCTACAATGAAAAATATGCAAATATTAATTAATAATCTCCCACTAAATTTAACAACCCTCAAAATAACAATTAGTGGGCTAAGATCCATATTTTGCTTGAATTTAAGTCCGCTTTGGCAGGACGCTTAAAACAAAGTTATTTAGGTAGGTAACTGTTACCAATTACATCACATGTAACTCTTAGATTTTATGGGATTTGATCATCATATGATCCGGCATGTTCAATCCCATCTAATGCCTTGAGACCCAAAACCGTTTTGATAATCTCAATTAAGTCAAAACAATAATGAACTTTGTGAGTAGCACCATTACTCACACTTGTCTCACCAAGATAACCCAATTGTATCCACTTTGGTGGAACATACGATTAAGCGAGCTAGGCCTTGACAAGTGTTCATTAATTGACGGCATTATGACTTAAGATTTTGATTGGAGGGTTTAATTAATTATTTTAATTATCGTGGAATGATAAATACATATCGCGGTTGTATCTCATACAAACATTCATAGCATATGCATATAATGATCTAATAAAAAAAAGCATAAATTAAACGTGATACAATATGGCTTACCTAGCCTAAATCCTCCCAAGCCAATGAGAGGACCTTTCTAAATAAGAAAAGAAAAATACATAGAGAAATCTCGTTTGAACATACGAGGGGATTGAGATGAGAAGAGAATGTACATTCAGAATATTTAGAGGAAGGCACGGCACGCAGGCCGTATTTAAATTACAACCCTTATAAACTAGAGCCATATTGTTCACCATACCCAAACAATTTCAGATAAAGGAAAAATAAAATCACAATAAATAAACAATTCATACAATATGAGAAGCAACAAATATTGTGATTAAACTATGTTGCGCTGCGAACAGTTAGCCGCAGCGCCCCCGGAGCTTTCGAAAAGCATACTCTTTTGAATGAGTTGCTGCCTCAAAGATCCCATGGATTCATCAATCACATTGATTAATCCATTTAGTTTGAATAAATCCGAACACAGATTTACACCGAACAAAAACATGCAATCCGAAAATACAATTAAATCCGTTTTACTAGATTCTGAATTTCAAAAATTCAGATTCTCATACATGTATCACATACATAAAATACCGAAACTAATCAAGGTGAACACACAAAACTTCAACTTAAACGCACAATTGACTTGGCTCTGATACCACTGTTAGGAATTGGAAGTCGCAGCGGAAGAATTAAAATCAAAATTTTCCAATTCCGATTGTGGATCTGTCAACGGTGTTTAAATCGAGTAATAGAAAAACGTACATTTTCTTGCGTGTTCGTCCTTTGCGTTCGATCTCAAGGAGCTAACGACTCGGATCAGCTCCCTCTACCGGTATCCACACGAATAAGAATCCAACACGAACAGCGTGCTAGCGCTTTCCACGTTTGTCCGTACGTCAGCCTTGAAGAGATCACGATCTCCTTCTCTCGGCACTTGACGTCTCGCTTTCTCTGTCTAGAGTTTCTGTTCGTGACTCTCAATCTCCCAAAAAACCCACAGAAAGCTACCGTCTCCTTTTCTCTATATAGGCTACGGTACTTTCTAATTAGTTATAGGATTATTGGATTTTCGAATTTAAAAGGATTAATTCGAAAATACTTCATCTTATCAATTAACATTTAATCGATAAGATAATAAATTAAACAAACCTTATTTTAAATCTGTCCAACAGATTTAATTCAAATTATTTATTTAATTTAAATAAAGAGCCATTCGAAATTAATTTAATTTATCTTATAAATTAAATTTAAGATATCATATCCTATTAGTTTTAATTTAATATTATCTCATAAATTCAAATTTCAAAACTAATATGATATCTTTCTGATTATGTTAACTGTAAAATCTGATTTATCACATAAATCTGAATTTTAAGATTAACACAAAATTATAATATTATAATATATATATATATATATTATGATACATATATTTATCAAATAAATATATTATATATATATATATATAATTCATTAACCCTAGAATAAAAGATGCATTCATTGAATCTAGACATATCTTTAGATTCAATGAATATGGACACCATAGCTCGTGTTGGGCTATTCTTGTGTGTGACCCTGTAGGCCCATATGAAGTTGGTAGTGGGCCAATGACGCCATTAACCCACAAGTCGCAAATGGCCTCTAGCAAGACATTGCAACTACCCAATTCATATGAGGATCGATGATCCGTTGCAACCTGTAATGTGACCATATCACGTCCCCTTTGTCACACGATATTCTAGTCAATCATGAGGCACGAAAAACGTCATCCTCCTTCCGTTGACCATTACTTTTCCGATTCTTGAGTAGACTGACTAATATAATGGAAACTCATTTCCATCGTAGTATGGCCATACATTTTCTCAGCCTTACTCATCAGGGGGCCCAGTAATATCTCTCCACTAATGTGAGGGACAAATTCCATCTTGACTACTCACATTCCTCTGCATGCAAACCACTAAACTCGATCATAGCCTTTATAATCATCCGGTTAAACATGACTTTTGATTATGTCAAAAACTAATGATCTTCATATAGGAATCTATGATAGTCTCAGGTCTAAGGGCATAGTGACATGGTTACATATGAGATAAGCTTATGACTTGATCCATGCAGCTTTCTCATAGCGGGTTAGTCCAGCAACTTGAACCCTTTCAAGTGCCTGTGACTTTGACTCGTATCTCTATAACTAATCAAAGTCACACTAGTCTTATTTCATTTCTGTTCCCACAGAAATGACCGACCAAGGACGTTTAGAAAAGAAAAACTGTTTTATCCAAGGATACAATTATCATATTGAACACGCAAATTATATGATAACAATAGGAGAAATTTATTAAATCACAATATTCAACGTACAATGATTGGCCCTAGGGCACAATTTCCAACATATAGAACAATAAAAATCTGGTAAAATCCCTAATAATAAAATCAAATCTAAAATCTTTAGTAATAAAACCTAGTCAAATAAAATCCCTGATCAAATCTAGCTTTATTATATTTATCCCCATCAATTCTTCTCTACTTCAAAACATTCATCTCCAGCAATAATAAACATCAAACATATTCAAGTTGAATTGTGTTGCATCCTCGCACATGGTGGTGGTCGAAAAACTAAAACATACTCTTCTATTCTAAACCAAAGTGGTAGAGATGAAATTGGTTTCCACAATAAATCGGCTATAGTGGAAGGTGAATCTAGCAAATCAAATAAATTAGGAAACATCAAATCAGTATCTGAATCAAGCCAGTCTTTCCAACAAACCAAATATCATTGGCAGTTCATGATAGCCATCGAAACCATTTCACCATATAACACATTTGCTACCTCCATTCTCTGACATAGGTACAGTGGTTCTAGTAGTGACGGCAGATGAATTGAAAAGCACTGTTTATCTGCTGCTATTTAAGAGATAAGGATTTAAAATTGTAACCATTGCCACATCTTGGACTGAAAATTTTTCACCCCTTCTTGTACCGTTACAACAAATTTGTAAAGATCTTCGGTAAACACAATCTGTTCACAAAATTTCTCATGAAACTTGCAGGAGATATGCCAGTGAGACTACATGTCTGATAGGCACATCATATAGAAAATGCTTACATAGGCTCCTCCGTACGAACATAATCATTTAGTGCATTCATACTCGGTTGAAACTTCGTAGTTAGTTCCGCTAAAGCATCTTCATAAATCAGTATCGTTGACTTTTCAACTTCAGCGGACAAGAAGGAAGTTCTATCTAGTGTTAGTGATGGCTCATCATGAACTTTTGTCTTCGGTTTATACTGGATGACACATTCACCAACAAAAATAGAAATATCCATATCGATCTTATGAGCGATATTATCATTGTCAATCGTCTGGCTTCTTTCATCTCATCTCTCACTATGCCTCCAAAATACTTCTATGCACATTTTTCTTCCACCTTAACGAGCTTGGCAGCTTGCTATTGCATTTTCACTTCTATTCTTGAGGAAGATTAATCGTTCAATGTTACAGGCACACGCTCAAGCTCTATTACAATCTTGGGCTTAGGCAATGGAAACTAATGATATGGTGATAAAAAAAAACATATGGAAGAAGGTGATGAGCATTACAGACAATGAAGAAGACATTGCAAGATATCCCAATCTAAATATTATCTATCATATTTAACCCAAATATAAGTTTCTCCATCTAAGTTAAATTGAGAGTAGAGATTTTTGTAAAGAGATTTTTATGTTGATGTCAAATCAAAATAACATAAGAAATATTTGAGATGATTCTCCCAATCTTTATAATCATGCTGATTATCAAAACGGTGTAAAACAATTATAGTAGGATATATATATATATATATATATATATATCATGCCCAACTCGTAATAACCTAGTATTCTTCGTGAATCCCATGTATAATCAACTCAAAATTTGAAATTTCCAACCCAAAAGGAGTTCAGAAATACCCATGGATCTTGGTGGTTCGCAACTGGCTTGATTTGGACTTCAAACAACTTCAAAATCACAAAGATCTCTCAATTGGTCTACTAAGTACTATAGAGTCAAATGTGGAAGTTGCAGATGTTGATCACCGAATGGTTTCAAGTCGGATATGCCTCAAATTAAACCCAAACCCAAATCCGGGTCATAGATCGTGACCTCGACTCGTCTTTGATCAGGGACAAAATGAAGCCAGACTCCTTTAGTTGGCAGAAGAGTCAAAACGGGAAATGGCAACGGTGGCCTCGTGGCTTATTGACCACACTCTCAGGGTGGGAGCCTTGATGGCGAAGACAACAAACGGGTGACAATAAAGCAATTTGTTGTTGGCATCAGCTAAGTGGAGATAATGAATGGGGAGTCATCGTTAGAAATCGACCGAAATCAAGGAGTAATTCAACTTGAAGAGAAATTGGTGGTTGCTACTGTGGCAGGTTCGTTGGCGAGTCGACGGAGTACTTCGGATCTTAGGCTGGATCCAAAGTCTTCAACGTGTCCATGAAAGACATTGATCTTAGAAATTGATAGTGGAGGATCAAAACTACATGGTGAGGAAAGCCCGGTGGGTCCAATAAGATCAAAACAATAGTAAATGATGTCAGAGTCGAAGGGTGGGTGATTGATGGTGCTGATCAAAGGTGATGGAAGGCTAATTTATTTACAGCGATCAATGATCGAAGGCTCCGGCAAGCTCGAAAGGAGATGGCAGAGACTACCAAGAATGGTTGGAAAATGAAGGGAGAAGAATAGGGTGACAGCTCAAGCAGTACTATCAACGATAATGACCTCGGACAACTAATTTGATCAGAGACCAAAGCAGCAGGGGCCGCTCTTCGATAGCGAGGGTGGTGGTGCTCTTTGATCAGAAGTTAGTTGTGATGATGATGAGTCTATCAAGTATCAATGGTGGCACCCTTGAATTATAAGACTGTCGATGGTAATAATAACGATGATAGGTCGAATTTTATTTTATTTATTTATTTTTTTCTCTTTTTACTCTGATCTTTTCTTTTTCTTTTTCTTTTTCTTTCTATAACAACAACTAAGCCTTTTATCCCAAGTACTTAGGATAGATTACATGAATTAAAAGAGAATCACGTCGAATCAATCACATGAATGACCTTCTCCACTCATTCTTATCAAGCAATATGACTTTATTTAAGCCTCTACCATCCATATCTTTTCATGTCATCTTCATCCATATTTTTTTGGTTGTCTCTTTACTCTTTTTTTAAAAAACTAAAAATAAAAAAATTCAAAAAAAGAAGATTGAAGATGAAGGAGACGGAGAAGATCGATATTGAGCTCAGATACCAATTTGATGTAGGACAGATGTAGGACAGAAATTTATTGGCGAAGAAATTAGAATTTTAGGAAAGAACTGTTTTTGTTGGAATTTGGGGGATATTTGGAACAAAAATAAAAATGATAAAGACTTATTTGGACTTGGACATCTAAGAGATTTCACACCCCCTCTCAATGAATTTATGAGAAGAGATTTAGGGGATTGATTCGAGACTCGACATCCAGGTAATCTCCCACCCACTATCAACGAATCCACGCTGAAAGATATGATTTTGTCTACCAAATCACCATGCTAAAACCAAAAAGATTTTAATTCTCAACATTTTATTCTGCTTAAAAATTCTGTTTACAAGTCTTATTACTAGAAAAAAAAACCAAAATTTAATAATCCCTAACAATAAAATCAAATATAAGAAGATATTTACAATAAAACCTAAATCAAATAAAATCAATAATCAAATATAGCCTTCATTATCCCCATCATCACCCCTCCTAGGAAGGAGGCTAGACAGCTCCCATAGCTTTGATTTAGAAATAATGGTCAGAACAGTCATTACTCTATTCATCTATAATGGTCAAAAATATGAAATTATGGAATACATAATTCTGTTGTTTACATTAGAAAACATGGAGTGGCAGACTTGAAGAGTATCATAAATGCCTCAAGTATAGCAGGACAACATAAAGTTAAATAATGCCCATAAAATTAAAAAAAATATAACACTAAAAAATTTAAACTACATGCAACTAATGGATCTAGCAGTATGACTATTACCTTTTCATAGAAACACCGAAATGACCAAGAGACTGTAGTACAAGTCCTGCATAGATGAATTTATTAAGCTTTAGTCATTCTACAAAATATTAAAGCAATACAAGAAGGGCAGATTATGTATATGTTTAAGGTTCGAATGGAATCTAATGAGAAGCTAATGCTTTGACCTGTATGACTGCAGGATTGGCTAATCTTGTAAGCAAATGATAGGTGGTTTACAAAAACATACCCCAACTTATGTATGATTATGTACTAAATAAAAGAAAACCTAATCATTACACCTATTGTGGTTGACTTTAACACTTTAACATAAACAGCTAAATTCACGCCAAGCGAAATTCATTATAGAACTTTCTACTGAGGCAAACACTAAAGGCCCTTGATAAAGTATAAGATTACTCATTCCATCTCCAATTGCATGGAGGGTAAGGAAGCATAGTAGTAGTTTTAAACTTAAGATGTTTTCTTGTATTGATGTTAAAACTGTTACAAATTAGAACTAAGAAAGACAAAAAAAAGCTTAACCTCCACTGCAATTTTGGGGTTTTGATGCAGTGGAAGGGAATCTAATATAGTATCAAATAAACTTAGATTTAAATCCCACCAGGCACATTTTCAATTGCAACTTTCAAAAAAAAAAAACCGTGGCGTAAAGCCCAGGTTTCAGCCCAAAAGGGGCCTCGACCTATTGGGATGTGCTCAAATAAAAAAATATTTGAGCTCAACTCTCACCACACCTTCAAAATTTTCATGTAAAGGAAAAGACTCTACTAAAAACTACTAGAGATAAGCCATCATAAAGAAAGATGCTTAAATAAATAAGGTTTTAACTGAAAAAGGTGGTAGCATGACGTAGCAATTTATGTAATGTAACCTAGTTCATGTTCATTGTCCAACGAATAGGGATATGGATAGATCAGTCTAGCATAGAGGATTATAACTAGCTAATAATTGATCATGCACATGATCCAACCAATAATACAATTTGCTCAAATCCTGTATTTCCCACTCAAAGAACATTTATGCATCATTTAAGTAATAAGCAAACCATTATGTACAATTTGAAATCTTCCTCAAGAGTTGTTCTAAATATTGGCTTTGCTTCCTTAATTTTATGTAGACAACCCCTAAGAATTTTAAATTTGAAACTTGTGCAGCAGGGACTCTACATACAGAATAACTGATCAAGAAGGATTATCATCATCATCAATTCATCGTTATCAGCCAGCCAACTCACATCTGTTACAATGTAGTGTAGAGACCATGCAACAAGGAATGCATCCTGATGCCAACACATATAATGCTGAAGAAGCAGAACGAATGGAGACCCAATCAGCAGAGACCACCATTGCTAAAATATTGTATCATGTTTAATGATATGGTGAACTTGTCATTCTACCTTATTTTAAACTTTTAAACTTCTTAATCAGCTAGATATCAACAGTAATTTCTTTTACTACATTTGCACATGACAAATAATTATGTTGCAGATGGGAAGAAGATCGTAACTCATTGTGCAAGTATAGTGACATGCAAAGCGCATTAAGGTGTATTATGTGCATTACAAATAACTAGAGTTTAGTAGGAAGAAAAAAGAAAATAGAACTAGGTGGTAGTTTTTCAAATCCATAGATGACTTAGGAATGAACATGAGAAAACAAGCACCGAGATAACAGAGGATGCGGCATGTATAACTCTTACTTTGGAGGCTTGAAAGATTCTCCCACTTGGCGCCATAACTTGCATGATGTTACCTGGAAATGCAATTGGTACATTAGTTAAGTTAGATCCATGGTAAATGCTGGAGCTAGCAACCAGGCACATCTGCCTTTGGATTAATAAAATCAATTAGTAACTAATACATATATGTCGAAGGCAACCATCCAACTTCCATATTTTTTTTTATCACTTGGAAGGTGTAATCCATCTGCCCAACAAGTTTCCACATTAAAGAAATCTAATCCAAAATTTTAAGAGCAACAAGCATCAATAGAACACCATTCCTCAGCTAGATCTCAAAGTATGTGCTGCAAAGAGAACTAAAATGTTGAAAAATCAGATAAAATTGACAAATGGTGAAGAGTGAGTAGCTGCTGCTAGCTAATGGGCACAGAAGCAGGCAGTGGTATCCTTGCAGCATGTTGCTTATCCAACAAAAGATCTACCACACTAGCTGGTTTCTAAATCAAAAGTAGCACATGAAAAGAACCTTCTCTTAAACAACATGTGATGCCTCTAGTGAACCTTCTGGATAAGCCACACCGAATATATCACCTCAACTAGCTTCCAAAAAATAAAAAATATTACATTAAGTGAACCTTGGGCAGTTAATTACCTGAGGGTGATTGTTTCCAAATTTTAAACTACCATATAGACTGCATTCATCAAGTAACGATTCCAGTAATCACTCATACCATAATTGGTGTGTGCTTCACTAACACATCGAGATCAAGCAATCGATGCTTGACATAACAGAAACGAACAGAAATCAGTTGTTAATTCATTAACAAAACTATTGATTATGGAGAAGGATCCTTCAGAAACAACCCAGTCCCCGACAAATTCATCTTTTACTGTAGCATTAGAATTTATAGCATTAATAAGCATATCATTTGCATGCAGGTTATCATTTATCGGTAAAAAATACTAAAATAGATTTTTAAAAAACAAGAGGTGTCCTTTATATAAAGAAGTAATAAAAAAAAACTGGTAACTGTGAAAAGTTGATGTTGTCTAAAAGATGCATAAAGGGCAGAAACAAAATTTACTTCAAAACATGGAGTTGAAAGAATACCTGATCGTACCCACCCAATCTTGTAACTGCTCTCCACAACCTGTGCAGTAGGAAGATAAAAGGAAAGGTTAATATACTTATTAATAGTGTATTACAAATTGAAGTTAATCAGGTCTATTGAAATCAATGATTCAAAACTTACTTGAGGCAATTCAGTCCTTCACCATAGAATTTTGGGGGCTTGAACTCCAAGCTCCTTTCCTTGTGGAAAGTCTCCAGTTCTCTCATAAAAGCAGCCTGCTGTTCTTCACTGCCATCATCATCCCCTTCAAGAAATGGATCAAATTTAAATGTCTCCACCGGAGTCTCTATTTGCTCAGGGTAATTCCCGCCTGCTCCTTCCTCTTTAACAAATGTCTCACCCCTTTCCTCTACCAAAGGGGCCTCATTATACCGATTCTCTTCAACATGGACTTCTTTTGTCTCTGCATCCACCAATTTTTTCCCATTCTCTAACTGCTCCTTACACAAGTCGTGCTCATCCTCAGTACTCTTGTCATCAGAACCATCATTTTGATCGGAATCATTTACAGCTGAGTCCATAGAAGCCAGAATTTTAGTATCATCTTGTGGTTCAGTCGATGCCCTATCTTCGCTAGGGTTATTTTCAGCCTGATTAGGTTTGATTGGAGTTCCCACAAGCCCGGAACCGTTACTCCCTAAGTTACCCTTTCCATGTAATTCTGGGTTTTGCTCATATAAAGGATCACCAACCACAGATGTAAATTCTTCATCTTCGCCTTCTACATCCATTTGTTCACGCTCTACTCCCGAAAGATCCCGCATTTCTTGATCAGAATCATTGCTATCCCTTGGCTCACTCATTTTGACCATAACTTTCCCAGCTTTAAACTATACAAAGCTTTGTACCGTTAATTTCACCCGCAGGCTCCTATTCCTCAGTCCAAAAACCTAATTTTTCCGCTCCTTGTCAAAACCCTAAGTCTCCCAGCTAAATATAAGGCAATGATAAACCAAGGCCGCACTTTTATCGCAAAAACCTCTAACCAAAACCCTAATTTCCCCTCTATTGTGGCGTTTACACGGCTTCGAGCCAAAGATTTCTTGCCAAACAACGATAAAAATCCTAACTTTCTAGAAAAATCGTTAACGGGGATTAACGTTAGAGAACAAGATGAAGGAACTTAGCTTTCTCGAGATGACGCCGTCCCTTGAGGCTTCGGTTGTTGGGTTTTGTTCCGAGCTTCGCGCTGTTCTAATGGCGGTTTAGGGTTGCGCTGCGTAGCAAAAAGAACCCAAACTTTCGAATTTTGGCGAGAAGAAGAAAATAGAAAAGGACCCAGTAATTTTGCTCCAATAAAAAGGACCCAGTAATTTCTCCAAAAATGCTTGTATCCGGTCACTGCCAGTAACGTTACCATCTAAGAAAAAAGGGCATTTATGGGCAAGTAGCGGTAATTGCTGTCGCGGGAAGAATGGGAAATTCTATTTGCGCACTACATTTTACTCTTGGCGTGCTGGTTTCTCTTTATACCAAATTCATATTTTGAAATACTACCATTTTACTTTCTGTATCTAAAAATTTTTCCAAAAATACCCTTCATCTTTTTCTCTAACTCCTTATCAGTCCAATTCCATTTAGCAAAATAATATTTGGGTCGGGTATTAATACACGACTAAGAAACATGCTGGTCGGATATAAAACCTAAGCAAGCGAAGTCTAAAAAAAAATTAATTAACGATAAATTTCAAACAAATACGTATAAAACCTAAAAAAAATTTCAAATCTACTTTAAATTTGTTCTCTGACACCAATTACATGTTGGAATTTTCCATTTGCATAAGAAAACTCAAATGCAAATTCCAAACTCAAATTTCACTTGTCACGGTGAAATCGAAAAATTTAAAATTCTTCTAATCTTTCCAGGAACGTTAATATAAAAAATTTTAAGGGGTCAAGAAATCAAATAGATGATTTTGTAGAACATGTGTTTTTATTAAATACCAAAAAAAAAAATTTAGGATTTTAGAGAAAAAATAGACGAGGAAGACAATGAATCTAGTTCCAAATTTTAAAAAGTATTAGTTTGGAATTTATAAGGATAAGTTAGTCCAAAAAAATAATAACAAACTTGTAATTATTTATAAGTTTTAAAATATTACGTAAAGAGTAAAATACTGTGTGCAAATAGAATTTCCCGGGGAAGAATACCACGAGTAAGGGTAACTGTGGGTCCCACTTGGGAACGGGTTATGTGCGGGCTCTGCGGGTCCGCGAGGGGAAATTCTAAATGGGCACTACATTTTACTACTGGGCACCACATACTATGTAGCAAAGTGATTTACAACATGGGGAAAAATGGTGCTCACTGGTAAAAAAATGGTGCGTGTTTAGAATTTACCGTGTGCGAAGGAGGCACCATTTTGGTTATACTAAGAGTGCAAGTTTTAACTGTTTTAGTACATTGCTTCTTAGTTTTTTGAGAAGTGTCTTTAGATGTCTTTAAAATATCTCACAATACCTAGATAGGTTTTCTGGAATTTTTTTTTTTATAACATCCCGAATCGGATATTTAAGAGTATTTTAAATTTTTATTCAAAAATATCATTTATCTTTTTCTCATTCCACTTCTGTTCTTCATACTTTTTTTTCCAAACTAGAATATATTTGTTTTTTATGTATTTATGAAATACATAAAAACCAATAAGAATCTAAACTCTCAAGTATGTACTTGAACACACAAAAACCATGATCAAAATATTTCAAAGTGCATACCATCACAACACTTCAAAACATACACTTTAAAAACACTCAAAAGCACTATCTTTGTAAGTTTGCTAACTTTTTAATTGGGTGTAATTGGATATGATTTGATTATCTGATCGTAATTTAAAACCAAAATTAAAGCCAATCATAATCCTTTTTATGCGGGGCTATTAGCTTCGTGTATGAGATGGATGTGAATCTATTTAGCCTCGCATCGCTCAACTGTGGGGCTATTTACTTAACCTCGTATGTGGATTCTTAATAAAAATTTCATTCTACAGTAGGAAAGTTAAAACATTGACTTCCAAATATAAAGTGAATGACAATATCATATCTCAATGCAATGAAATGCTCTATATCTGGCATAATCATCCAATAGTTTGGACATATGGCTCTCTTATATAAGATTTTATAGAAATTCTTGAGATCTCTCTAGCGACCTATATAATTCTCTATAGTTGCTGGTGTTTTCACGCAACTCGCTTAGGAAATCTCTCCTCACTCGGAGCCATTCATCTTCACCAAATTCGAGCCAACTTGCAACCACTATGAATCCAAAATTACCATTTGTCATCACATTTTCGTCATCTGTAATCTTTGAACAAGATAGGAAAACTATCTGCATACTCGAAAAATTGATCAAAAGGATGTGCATGCATTGAGAGCTCAGCTTTCTATATCAAGCGATGTAAAAGTATTTATAATCAAAAAAAATGTGGGTAATCAATATTTCTTAATAACCACACATTTATATAGAAAAATGTATATTTTGCTTTTTGTTATGCTACAGTTTTCGGGGTACTGCATCTTAAGAATCATGCAACTCTGGATAGATGTTAAACTTTCCACTTGTGCATTGGTTATTTCAAACCAGATTGGTCTCAACATATTGAAGTATTAATCTTTTATAACTTTTACACGTACAATAGTTTTGACAACTGGATCAGCAATGGGAGAACTTACAAGATTTAGTATCTCCTAAAACTTTCTACGCAATATGAGTTCTAATCATGGCTGACATCTTCAAACTTTCCACTTGTGCATTGGTTATTTCTTGTAGTTTTCTTTCTTTTCTGTAAATTTCTAATAATTTAAAAACGAAAACTTTAAATAGAAAGAATGGAATTTTCTATCAAACCTTTTCAACGAGGGTCAACGCACATAAACAATATCGCTTGATAATCCCTCTTGAACACAATTTCATGTGCACACAATATATTGCAGCTTGGCAAACAATACTGGCAGGCTACAGGTCAATACTGATTGTCTCAGGCCATTTCAACTCATCTATGATCAAATTCATTACATATATTGAAATGAAAACTCAACTCTTTAAATTCCACTTTCCTGAATTTGTGTTGCACCACTATCGAACTCTGCTTGAATGATATTTTTTATCTTGATATGTTGGAGCTCAAGCAGATAACGTATTTTTGACCAATATGTTGTAAAATTTTTCAGACTAGTTAGCAAACTGCCTCTTCAATTTTGTGTGTCTTAATTGTGTATAATAAATGTTAAATTGGTTGTTAGAAAAAGGAAACTTTTGATAAGAGCTGCTATATCTGTGACCTGCTGTTCTACTTGAGCACGATATGTTTATGACATATACTATTTATTGTTTTGATAATTGATGATTTTTTTTTTTAATTCTTCTGCTTTAATAATGTCAAAATTTGTTTGGTAGGCACTTGACTCATGGACATATTAACTAATATAGATGTCTTACTATCCGATTTTCTTTCAAAACATATGAGTGACCCTCGAGATATTCTTTCATTCTATGATTTTTTTTTTTTTTTTTTTTACATGCATCTGAGCCTTTTCCTTTTACCCATGTCTGTGACCTTGGTTGCTAGAGTTCATTCACACATCTCATCTCTATTGATAAAATTTTATATTTTTGATAACTTTATATTGCTAATCTTACAAGATTTAGGTGTATCCTTTCTAGATATTCAACTAATAAATATCGAAAAAGTATAAATCTAATTTACAGTCAGCAAAAACTAGCTAGCTTGACTACACTGGGTGGACACAATGGTACCTGCATCATTAAATTTAAGATAATATTTAGCTGCTGATATAATAGAGTTTCTGTATAAGCATATACTTTTATAATATGAATCCACCTATATGGGAACACCTTTTTATAATTTTTATTATAAAATAAGTGTCGCTTTCCTATCACGGTTGGCTAGGGTGGGTTGAGCATCGGTAAGTTCGATTCGTTTTTTTAAAAAAAAACCCAATCGAACACCGAACCGAACATTTAAAACCGAAACCGAACCGACCGAATAAGAGTGGAAATCGAAAATTGAACCGAATTTTCGGTTCGGTTCGGTTTTCGGTTTTTAGGGTTTGAAATAATTATGTAATAAACACTTGTATTTTATAGGAAAAATAATAATTTTCTTTCTATTTTTTTCTTTTTCTACCTATTAAAATAACAATCACATGTTTTTCATTGAAAATTTAAAAGAAAAACACATTAAAAATAAATATAAAAAAATAAGTTACAATTCCAAAAGTTCGGTTTGTTCGGTCGGTTTCGGTTGCAGCTAAAGCCACCGAAACCCGACCCGAAACCGATTTTTAATTTTGGTTTTTTAACCGAACCGAACCGAATTATTCGGTTTGGTTCGGTTCGGTTTTACGGTTCGATTTGGTTTTTTTGGTTCGGTTTTACGTTTTGGCTCATTGGAGCCGAAAAAATTGAATATCGTTTGGCTCCAAAGAGCCGAACATTTTGAATCTTATTAGTCTCGAAGTTGTTTGACTACTAAGAGTTGAATATAAACGTAGCATCTCTATTGGAAAATTTATTAAAAAAAAAAAAAAAAAAAAGGTATTTATAGGTTTGTCCTTAATTCTTTATAAATTATAATTTAGTCCTCCATATCTTCATATTTAAGATTTAGTCCCCAAATTCTCTAAGTTACTACAATTTAGTCTCTCCGTTAGTTTTTTGTCCAAATAAACGGTAAAATTTAATTTTTATTTTTTTAAAATAATGTAATGATTTAAATACCCCTATGAATAAAAAGGGGAGAAGAATAGAGAGATAGAAGAGAAGAAGGGGGAAGCCAATAAGCCCAATGAAGAAAATGAGAAGAGAGGAGGAAGAGAGAAGGAGAAGAGAGTGAAAAAGGAATTAAGTAGAGGTAAAATGGAAAAATCAGATTAAAAAATAAACTGAGCTAACAGAAGTTAGGAAGGGGACTAAACTGTAGTAATTTAGAGGATTTGGAGACTAAATTCTAAATATGAAATTTGGGGACTAAATTATAATTTATAAAGATATAAGGGACAAATCTGTAAATACCCCTAAAAAAAATCTAACTTTTTATAAATTCATTAAAGAGGCCACTCACATTAATTTCGGTTAATTCTCTATGGGGATGATTCCCTTAGTAATGCTAGTTATTGTTTTGTATTTTTTGCAAACTCTCTTCAAAATCTTTCGAACCCCAACTCTAAATTGAAAAATAAAACCTTCGGAGGTGAGATGAACGAAAGAGGAAAAAGAGAAAATTGACATTTACATTAGTAAGGAAAAGTGAGTTCACCTAAAAAGATTTGCTAGCGAGAGAGGACAAGAGAGTACAATTGAGATTTTTTTTTCAAATTCAAATATATGAAATAGAGATTGATGGACTTAGAAAAAACTTTTGGGTGCTGGTTAAGAAGAAGAGAACATACTTGCCAATAAAACATAATTTTAACTGGTAATATTTTAAAGAAAATTTCTGAAATAACTCTAAATTTCTGAGTACAACTCCTTACTAAGTACATGTTTTATAAAATTCAAAAAATCTGGATTTTTTTAAAAAAAAATATACCACCTCATATTTCTAAATTATCCTTCTCCTTTTCTCCTGCAAAAATATGAATTATTTCACTTCAATTCAGTTTTGCTTATTCAGGTCAGTTTCGGTCGGTTATTTCGGTTTTAACTTAACTCTGTTCATCCCTACCACAGACAAAGCATTTTGGGATATTTTTAAAGTATATTTTGGAGTGTTTGGATGGTGAAATGTTTTTGACTATGGTTATGGCATTTTCAAGTATATATTTTGAGAGGTTTAATTTATCCTGATTTTTTATAGGTTTTTTAAACATGTAAAAAATAAGAGAAAAATGGAAATGTGCTCACAATTCACACAAGTTATATGAGCTGTAGTTCATATCCACTATCTCCAATATTTTTTTTTAAAATTTTTTTTTGGATTACGATCTCGACCCCTAGGATTCACTTATACCAAATTTCTTAGGTTTTAGTTTTTATTTGATCCTCCATCAAGTTAATATAAAATTAACAATTTTTAATAAATAAAATATTTTATATACGCTTGATGAAATGGTAAATGAACTCCAAAATTTATGAAATTTAATCCGAAAGAAATTAAGGAGGTAAAGATAGTAACTATAAAAAAAAATTGAAGAAAAATTATTAAATTATTATAATTTTTCCGCTAACTCACGTAACTTTTCATGAGCTGGCGGCCCAACTAATCCCAAAAAATAAATTTATCCTAATTTGGGCAAAAACTGAAAGATATATAATATTTTCGATAAAAAAAATTTAAAATTCCAAAACACCCCAAATTGGGTTATATGCATAGCCTTAGAAAATTGGTTGGTGCCCTTAGAGGCACTTCGCTTTTCTTAGTTCCCTCTTAGTTTCGACCCTTTTCCGTCTGCTCCCATGGCGACGCCTCCTCCCCCATTACAGCACCAACATCCCGCCGTCTCGGCGCCGTTAAATCAAACCCCGCAGTCGTTGCAACTCACTCCACCACCCTCCGCCCCCGTCGTTAAGTCGGAGGTTCCGTCCACTCCCGCCGTTAAATCCGAGATCCTGGCGCCCGACTCGAAGGAGGTGACCGCTCCTAACGTCACCACCCGGTCACCGGAAACCTCCACTCCTCCGGCCTCTTACACCATCACCATCCCCAGCAATTCAGGTCATTTTCGGTTTGCGATAAAAAAAAAAAAAAAAAAAAACCCTTCAATCCCAAAACCCTAATTTTTTTTAAAAATAAAAAACTGATTTTTTTCATTAAAATTTGTTTTTTCCAGCGTGGTTCTCCTTTGAAGGGATCCACGAGACCGAGCGCAAGATTCTACCAGAGTTCTTTGACGGGAAAGTTCCTTCAAGGTATAATAACAATAATTTTTAAAAATTGGGGAAAAAAATTCTAAATCATTGTTTTTGCTGAATGTATGTAATTTATTTTGCACTTGAAACGCAGTGGTTTATTTTATTTGTTGATATTGAACTTTCTTCTTGTATTGAAAGGAAAATTGTACCCTTGCTTATTCACTGAATGATCTTATTCACTGAATGATCCCAAAGAAAAAAGTATAGCAATAGCCATCTGTCATCAGTCTCTGCAGTTTTACGATAGTCATTGACAGAACTTGACGGGCAAAAAATCTATAGAAGGCCGATGAAATCAACAAAAGTAATAAGAGATTAAGGAAAAAGAAAGAAGAAAGTGAAACGATAGAGAGACTTGCACTTGCAATAGGGAGAGAAAATGGCCCAGCATTTAGAAACTTGGGTAATTTTTTTTTTTTTTTTTTTGTATTTAATTTTTTTTGAACAATGTTGAATCTAAAGCTTACTGGAATTTACTGAAACCAGACTTTTAGGATGAGAATGAAAATGAAAATATAACTGAATTCTCAAACATCGCTGTGAAGGTTAATTGCAAAGTTGACGACACTTATCTGCTCATTCAATGAAAGTTTTTATAACCATCGTGTTCCAATATATGATTTTCAGTATCCACCATTAGCTTTAATGAGAAGTAGAGAACCATCAACTTAACCACCTTCTCTTACTCTAATCTTGAACCTTGTTACTTGATCCTATATGATGTCTTTCTTGGGTCTAGAAAGTTTTTATAGTAAGAATGAGGAATGGAAAGTTATTTGAAGATGGAGATTGAAGCCATAGTCGATCCCGCATTCTGTAGTTAGATGGAATGTAGGTTGACGTTGGAGGTAGTTTTCTTCAATTTAGACTAAAACTTGTACATACATTAATCTCCATATTTGTTTCTGATTATGGAAGGTTCTTTTAGTTTGGGTGATACAATATTTATAGTTGATCCACTGTTAAGAGTTTTCTTCTTTTTATTTTTTGATAGATTTTTCTGAATCTTTTCTGGATTCTAAACAATGACCTTTGCCAGTGTTATATCCTAACTTCATCTTCTTCTTCTTTTTAATTACCTATTTCAGGAATCCTAGGGTTTACAAGTACATTAGGGACTCAATTATCAAAAGATTCAGAAGAAACCCATCCAGAAAGATCACATTCACCGAGGCTCGACGGTGTGTTGCTAGTGATGTCTTGTCTATTCGAAAGGTTTTTGAGTTCCTTGAGTATTGGGGTTTAATCAATTATACCCCATCAGCTAAGCCCTTATCTAAAGAGAAGAGAGATGTGGAAAATGTAGAGAAGAAGGAGAGCCCTAAGAAGCTATGCAGCAGTTGCAGGACAGCATGTACAATAGCTTGCTTTGCCACAGATAAGGTCTGGTACTGACTTCTGGAAACATTCTATAATTTTTTTCTTCCTGATCATATTTACTATGGTTATGAGTTCATAACTCATTCACTTTTGAGCTATGTTAGCCAATACCTGCAACAGAGAATTACAACTTGACAATGGAATGTAAAAGCAAGTAGAAAATTATTAGTAAAAGCACGGTGATTGTCAAATTATAATTTGTTAGTGTTATACTGGTCATATACATTTCAACACATGCATTGAATATACAGATTTCTTGTAGTAAACTTCGGGCTTGTTTGGGAAAGTAATTTGGGAACTACTTGCTAGCTGTTAGGCACAAACATAGTTATGTATATGGATACATCAAAATTTTTACTGTATAGAGATATGGCTATTGTTTTTGGTTTTGCAGAAACTTTAACAAAGATGTAGACTTGAAAACTCTTAAATTACTTGAAATTTGAAATTGATTATAAAGAAGGATCTTTACGATCAAATAGAATTATAAGTTTTTTTTTTAAATTTTTGGGGAGGTGACTATAGAGATATGGTTAGAGCAACCACATTACTCCATGAATGATTTTGTATTTGTTCGATATAGGCTTTTGCACTCGCTCTTGATAGCTCTCTTTTTACTCTGATTGCTGCCTCCCTTAATTTAACAGCTTCTCTTTAAGATTGGTATTTGTCTAGTATTTGTAGTTTTTTTAGGTTAGGAGTCACTGTTACCAACTACGCTTGCAAGATCTATAGCCATCGTAAACTAGCACTCAAGCTTAAAGCCTTAGAAAATTGCTTAGTTGCCAAGGACACCAGTGTTTACACAAAAAATTTTTAAAATGTGCTCCAAAGGTATTGGTGTCTTGTGCAAAATTCTTGCAGAATTCGAAACTTGTCCTTTGAAAAATCCGAGGGGCATTGGTGACTGCACGGGCATCTTCTCTTGAATACGGATATCTTGTGCATAAGGCTGCAGAATTTCGAACTGACTTCCGAAAAAAGGTTTAGGCATTGGCATCTCATAGTAGCATTGATATCTCCCACATAGGAGTGCAAAAGAAGTTGTTCTCCGGAAAATCTCATAAGCTCTGGTGCATCAGGCCAAGCACCATTGTTCGGTACGGATGCTGCCGACTCCCATCAGGGGAATTGGTGTCATTACTGGTGTCCCAAGAGACAAATTGTCTTCTTGATGTGTTTTTGTGCTCAGTATCACCTTCAACTTTAACCATGTTAGGGTACAACACAAGAACCATCGTTTAGTGGAGCCTAATTATCTGGTGGAGCTAAGTTTGACTATTGTATGGTAGAGCAAAATAACTGGTGTTTGGCTGGGTTAACTTGTTTGCCTAAGAATGACCATGCTAGCAAATCTTTGTTTGCCTAAGAATGACCATGCTAGCAAATCTATGCTAGCTCTTGATTTCTTAAGGGATCCAACATTTTTTTTTTCTTCTGTCTATAGCTATATAATATGCACAAAAACTGACATACAATACTGCAATCTTAAAAATGCATAATTTAGTTGACATCAATATTACTTTTTTATCCACTTGTATTAAGATTTCCTACTGTACTAAGTAGTTTTGAGATATAAGTAAATCTGAATATTTAACTCAAACATGTTGAGTAAACAAAAAAGTGACATATTCAAATAAGTGTCCAAGAAGTGTCTTAACTTTAAAATTTACTATAAAATTGAGAGGGCGGTTAAGAAGTGTTAGTACAAGTTTGAGGAGTGTCAAAGATGTGTCTATGTTGGACATGTGTCCTATACGTGTTTGGTGTGAGTATGGCTAATTTTAGAAGTACTCATGTTACATAGCTTGTAAGGATATTGTGTAGATTATACATCCCTTGCCCTTGGAGTCCATTTTTGTTTCCGTGAGCATTAATGGATTATAATCCCTTACAATTTAGAGAGTTAGGATAAACAGAAAAAACGCAACTTTTATGTCATTCTAGCTATCACAGTCATTACATACTGACCATTCAAGTAAATTGAGATTTTGGAATTTAAGTTTTGAATTGAAAAGAAGAAAGAGTATATGCCCCTTATTGACTTGGAGAAAAGAAAATTGAGGGTTGGATCTTTTTCCTTTTATCCCTCTCTATGGACTTATTCATACACCTTTCAGCTGAGTAGTGTCTACAGAAGTGCATTCAAACACTTCTCCTTGGCTGTCATGAGCTCTTTGCAACTTCCAAATATTTTTATGTATACAGTCTTCGCCTTAGTAATTGTTTACTTAACACATTTTCTTAAATAGTGGATAATGCATATTGACAAAAAAAACTTGTGAATCAAGTTCTGCTGTAACTTAGCCAGAACGTTCGTCTCCAAGGTGTTATTGTGATGACTAACATTGGATGTGTTGGCTATGTCAAAAATTATAACCACACCATATGAAGCACATGCATTAGTGACAGTTATGTCATGTCCAATGTTTAAAATAGCGATAACGGTAACATAAAGGTTTTATCTCTTTTAGGTTATATTGCATATAGCGTAATATATAATGTAGGTTACACAAGTTCCTGTTATTTAATAAAAATAAGTATAAAACTATGCAAAATAATTTTTATAAACTAGAAAATAAATTAAAACATTTAGAAAAAGAATATAAAAATATTTTATAATACATAATGTATTCTAATTTTCTAATAAGTTTTACAATAGTTTCACATGTACCTTCATAAATTATTATAAAGTCCGCAACTTTAATTTCAGTCATCACGTAAACAAGAAAATAAGATTTCAATTTTTTTTCTTTCAATTTCAGTTATTAATATAATAATATTGCTATAATTTATATTTTGTAATGTCCAAATTATCTTATTTGTAATTGTTCATTTTAGTTTAGGTGAGAATTCGATAGAATCAACAATTAAGAAATTTTAGTAATTGGAGAGAAATTACAATAAGGAAGCAATCACAATTCGCAAATTAGCAAACTAGTAATTCCACAGGCAATCAAATAAGTAAATAATAAGTAATCAAGTAAGGAAATTGCAGCAGTTCACAACAATTCGCCAACAATTAAAATAAATAATCAACAACAATAGAAAATTACTAGATAAATAATAACAAATAATATAACATAATATAATTTAACATAAAATAACGTAAAAAATACACCGTTATGGTGCACCGAATTATTTTTGACTGTTAGATGGCATTGGAGTTCCGTTAGGTATCTTAATGCAATATAACGGGTTTCGTAATACATTATTTTCAACATTGGCCTCACCATAGACATGTTACTGGAAAGGGCATTGACGTCGTATCATTGATGTTTCGTACGTACATTTTTAAAATTGCTGTATCTTGTTAATTTAACGGAGCAAATGGTGCTTAATGGAGCTGCATCAAAGAAAATGATTCATGTAGGTTGTAGCTGATCTCTAAAGTTTGGGATAAAGGCCTTGTTGTTGTGTATCAGTGTGTATTCATGTTCTGCTACTAGCATGTCTGTTTTCAGGTTTTAAATCTCACTAATTCATCTGCTGGAGTATCCTGCAATGTTTTTTTTGCCAATTTACAGCTGTTTCCAGTCTTGCTAGAGTCTAGATTATATATGTTTCATACTTTTTTTTCCCCTAGATCCCACATAATTTTATTTCTTTTTCTATGTTCATAAAAATTAGATACGTTGCAGTTGTCATCGCCATTTGGTGAAAATGAACTGAAAACAAGATTAGTTATTGAAAATTAGATGTTATGGACAAAAATAGGGGCCAATATTGTGTTATCTTTCATAGGATTGTAAATAGCTAAAGAAAACCACAGATTTTTTTGTTTCTTTTCAGCTCGCCTGGGTTAGTTCCACGTCCTCTTTCTGCAAATGACAATGCAATAGATTTAAACCTCCAGCTTGCACACACTTAAATGAAATAAGCCACTCACTCGGGCATAACTAATAAAATGAAATTAAAGTTAAGAAGATTAAGTCCTGGTTCTGCCATTGGGTACTGTTGGACAAGGACAAGTTGATTGGCTTAACCTGGGCTGAAAATGATGGTTTAAGTGTGTAAGATGGGTTAGTTTGAGTGCAATCTGGCGGAGTTACATGGGTGGGCTTCAGATAGGTTACATCTTCTTGGGTCAGATTGAGTTGTTCAGTTGTTTCAGTCGAATCATTTTAGGTACATTCTGCTAGTTTAGGTTGGGTGTAGGTGCTTAATTTGAGTTACACTTGGTTGGATATAGTCTAGTTAAAGTTGCTTCAAACTGATAAGCGTACAGACATATATTCGCATTCTGTTATACCTTGAATTATAAATTTGTGCATTGACCTAGTTCCATTTGTTAAGAAGTCAACAATGGGTTTATTGAGGCAGTTTCTATCATAGTTGAAAGTTGGTGTTGATTACATTGACAGGTTAACTTGATCCCCAGTTGTCTTTGGTGGCAAACAGCCCAACAGGTACTAAATTGATCATGATTTTGCTTAGGCAATTGCTGCTGTTGTTGGCTACTGACATTCCTTTGAAAGGGATGACTAGATTCCTAGCTAACTTTCGCTGCAACTTTTTTGCAGTTATGCTACTATGGATTAAAGTTCTAGCTTGCACTCTCTATTTTCAGACTTCTGTTTCCTAATTACTACAGTCACCATTTATTATTTTCCTCTGTGCTTGCTTATATCCTTTGTTTCAAGAAGATTAGCTTACAGTTGTTTTCCTGTCAACTGGTTTATGTTGATTGAGGAAAAGGGCATTCCTTTTCATGTTAATAGTAACCTGATATAGTTAGAGGATGTTCAAATTATTTCAGGTAAAAGATGCATGCAATGGTTACGAGAAAACTTTTACACTCTCTTGCACTGCACTACTCTGTAGTTTCATGGTAACTTTGAAAAAGCTGTCTACCTGTTTGTCATGATTCCTGATTTCTTTTGTGTTTCCGAGCAGTCCGATGTTGTTCTCTGTGCGAGATGCTTTGTTCGAGGGAACTATCGGCCTGGTCTCAGTTCAACAGATTTCAAACGGGTTGATATCAGTGAAGAAACTAAGACAGACTGGACTGACAAAGAGACTCTACACCTCCTTGAGGCTGTCTTGCACTATGGTGAAGACTGGAAGAAGGTGGCAGAACATGTTGGCAGCCGCAATGAGAAAGAGTGTGTTGCCAGGTTCATAAGGCTACCTTTTGGGGAGCAGTTTATGGGTCCCCTAGAAGTCAGCGAGAACTGTATGCAATACCAAAAGAAAGAGGCACTAGGAGCTGAACATGTACAAGGGACTGGTTTGGAGCCTTGTCTCACAAAACGAAGGCGACTCACACCTCTAGCAGATGCTAGCAACCCAATCTTGGCTCAGGTGCGTGCTTGAATTTTAGTAACAAATATAAATGTCTGCCATGCTGCTAAATTACTAGTTGTCATTACGGTTCAAATAAATAACTTCCTTCCATTAGTTAATTTGTCATTCCTTGACTTCCATAGAAGCTTCCATGTAAGCTTCTTTGGCGCACAGGCTGAAAAAAGGCTGTCTTTCTTTTTGTCATAAAAAATATGTTATTTGGTACTTCTGCAGAAACTGAACTTTAGGCAGCAACATTATGAATGTCTTCCATACTCCTAAATTAGTAATTCCCTGTAGAGTGGTAGGCAAACATTATCTATTGTCTTTTAATTAATTTATGTATCATTACTTGTTTTTCTTGAGCTTGTCGGGCTCATTGGAAAGATGGTACTATGATCTTCTCATTTCATCTTCAAAAATTTACTTTTATTGCTTGGTTCTTTACCAGAAAACAGTTTCACTGGCCAGATCTGCAGAAATCGTTGTGTAGTATCTTCTCTCTGGGTGTGAGTGTGATTTATTTGATGAAATTACATGCGTCATTCTTCATTTACATGTAGTATATGCTTTATTAGCAGAGCCAGTGTAGAGGAACAATGCACTGCAGGGTTGTGTAGTAACTTTATTTGCAGGCTGATTCACAAGTCTTGCTTGAAAGCAAATACCATAATTCCTTTATTCTCTCTATTTTAATATCACACACTGGCTGTTGGCCAGCAACCGGCATCCAGGAATTCAAATAAGGAGGGAATTTTGGTATACAGCTATAAAGGCCACTGAAAGTTCATCTCGAATATATGTATATATCACTGCTTATACGCAAAAGGTTTTGATTTATATTTTCTTGCACCATATATATATATTTGTTGCCACATCTGCAGTGTGTTAAAGTGTTCTACCTATGGCAAACTAGAAATTCCATTACACCCCAGTGTTCTTGTCACTATATCTTCCGGCATTTTGTTCTATGGATACTCGCTAACCTGCGAAACTATCCAAAACATTCAGATACGATTCATATTATTTTGTTCAATATCAGGAATATTTCTCATCGTTTTCATCTTCTTTCATTTTAGTGCCACAGCAGGATAATCTATTAGTAGACCTAGTTTTATTTGGAATAATCTATATTAAGGAAGATGATATGAATTTTTAGATGTTTTCTAAAATTGTGTGGTACAAATTTCTAAACTATCTAGACTGCTTGCCAAATTGTGACAGTGTTACATGATCTGAATTGCTGTTTATTAGTCCAAGTGAATGATCCTATTCTCCCTTGTTTTAAAAAGCATTGATATGCACAGCCCACTCAGTTGCACATTAATTTGCACATTGGTACCCCTGAGCTTACGCACTAAGTTGTCATCCCCTCTTAGGTAGCTTTCTTATCTGCCGTGGTGGGTTCAGAAGTTGCTGGAGCTGCAGCACAAGCTGCCATTTCTGCTTTAGATGATGCCTGCCTCGCAAGCATTGGCAGTCCCGCTGGCACGGAGATTGGATATACCAGTGATCTGAGACAGGAAAGAGGTATAAGCTACATATGTGAACTTTTAAAAAACATCTACAAAGTGGAACGTTTGCATATACATATTTGGCTTGTGTCTTATTTTCATATTTCAAAGCGTAAAGACTTGCAGTTAAGATCTCTACATTTCGTAAATATAAATAACCATCCTTTCTATAAGACCCAACTGATTGCTATACTTTGCTAGACTCATCATATGAACACTGTGGGTACCTCACTACCACTGTATATCTAGCAGTCTCCCTCTTATATGGGCCTTCTGCCATGTGGTGATGGTCTACTTGTCTACAAAGGCTAAATGAATGGTGTTATCTAATATTTTTTTCCTTCTTTTTTTTCTCCCCTTTACTTGGGATGTCTTGAAACCTAGTACATGGATAACATGTCCAATGACGTCTATATGCAAAAGCTCGAGAGTGCTTCTTGAGGCAAGCCAAATATTGTGTCACTGGCCCTGCTACCGGAGATGCGACCTTCTATTAAGGCGAAGGGTTGTAATTTTACACTCCATCTAAATGTTGATTTCTTTGTTGAGTTCTGGATTATACTTAGCTGCTTTCTTCCCCCAACTTCAAATTGTGCACCAGCTTGGTTCTGAATCAAGGTGGATATGATACCTTTTATGTTTTCTTGATATAAACTATTAGCCCACAAGGGCACAACTATAAGCTTAGGCTTTCAGAAGAACTGTTATCTGACATGGTACTCGAGGCCTGTTTCCAAATTTTATCACTGACATTAGAAGTTTGTTTATTATTCCTATTATTTTGCCTTACTAACAAGACATGTTTATGTTATAGGCCTTTCCACATGTCTAAAGGTGCATGTGAGGGGCGTTTCAAGTGTTAAGTTTGCTTTGATACATAGTTCATGATCCATAATTTGAAGCTTTTGGGTAAAGCAGTTATCTAACAATACCGATTAATATCGTTTCCACCTACACTAGGTTGCATAGACACAGATACGCCAATATGAGTGTGACAATACAACAAGCCAACAAACAGCAAATTCTGAAAAAATTACATCAAAATATCATTGATATGGCAAGATATTTTGTGTCCAACACAGCACGGCTTTATAATAGAAATGTTGTGTTTCCTATTCGTACAGCAAAACTCTGAAAACTATAGTAAGGGCTAAGGGTTACATACCCTTGACACAGTCAAAGCTCCATAATTGTACTGGTGATGGAATTTGGACAAATACACTTTGAATGATGAGGTTGCTGGCAACTAAAGGTTTTCCAAGTGATTCAGATGAATGCTCTGTGCTGGTTTAGATGTACCTTTTCACAATTTCGGAAGGACATATACCAATCAAATGATAGAGGGACAAAGAAAAGGGATTGAAGGAAGATTGTTTTTAGGGTTTTACAAGATCCAGGGATGTGCAAACTATTTTGAGTGGTTATTTAGTTGTAACACGTATATGGATTAGCTTATGATTCCTCAACAGTACTTAAAAGAAATAAAAATTGTGATATGAGGGCATCAATTGTTTTGAATACGCTAAGTAGTGTTCTAAAAAATGTTCTATGCGGGCGCATATGCGCCCGCATAAACGAATGCGGTATAAAACCACACCAAGAAGGCGAAAATCACCCTGTCCATGCGGACAGGGCGATTATGCGGTCTATGCGCCCTATGCGGCCGCATAATCCGCATAGGGCGCATAATTTTTCGTGAGTTAACGGGTTTCGAGCTGGTTTTAAAACCCGACCCAACCCGCATCAAACCCCTTTTATTTCCCTTCTCGTTTTTTCGCGTCGAGCTATCCCCTGAAGTCACTCGCGACAAAAAACCCTAGCGCTCAAATTTCCTCTCCGATCACCCATTCCCTCCCCTTCGATCGCCTTCGCCGTCGTCAATCAACTGATCGAGAAGGTTCCTCTCTTCGCTGACCCTTAAATCCCTTTTTCGTCGTCCCGTTAGTCTAATCGATCGAGTCGATCGAGCGATCGGTCGATCGAGTGATTGCTCGATACCGTGATTCCCCTCGGGCCTCCTCCAATCATGCAACGGCAAACAGTTCTTTCCCTTCCTTCGTGCCTCCGCCTCCTCCGATTTGCTTCTCCCTTCCAGCGAGCAGTCCCCCCTCCGGTAGTCCCCCTCCGGCACGGTAAAATATTTTTTCCTTTCTTCTGTAGCTGCTTCATTTTCATTTTTTGCTTGTTTAATTTTATAATTTATATGCTAAATTTTGTACATAATTTTTTAATAATTTTTATTTAATTTCGGTAGCTGCTTCCCTTCTCTAACTAGAGAATTAAGTCTCTAGTTGCATGTATGCTTGTTTAATTTCTCTAGCTGCTTTAGCTACTTCAGTTGCATATATCAGTGAGATTTTGCTGTTTTGAAGATTTTACAGTTTTGCAAATTTTGTAGTTTTTGCAGTTCAGCTACTTCAGTTGGATTTTGCAGTTTTGAATGTTAAGAATCGATGCAATTTTGAACTTGAATCTTAATTCAGTTGGATTTTGCAGTTGTTGCAGTTTTGAATCTTTAGCTACTTCAGCTGGTTTTTGCAGTTTTTTTTTCCAGTTAGGCTTTTAGAACTTTTTCGGTTTTGAAGTTTATTTTTTTTTTGTGTATTATTCCTATTGTGTTGATTAAGTAACAAAGAACTACTATCCAAAGGGAGAATGTGTTATCTTTTTAATGCTAGTAGCGGAAGAGATTAATTTTAGGTCTTTCTAAAGATTTGAAATGTAAGCTGAAGCAAGTAGGCAGGTTAGTGGCACGATGAATTAAGTTTAATTAAGTTTATTTGAATTAACTGATCACTGAGTTATTTTAATTAAGTTTATTTGAATTATTTTAATTAAGTTTAATTAACTGATCACTAAGTTGAATTAATTTTATTTGAATATAAGTTAGTGATTTGTTAATTGTATAAGTTTATTGTAGTAGAATATAAGTTTATTTGAATTATTTGGCGATTTGTTAATTGTATGAATTATTTTTTTAATGAGAAATAATTGTTTTTCTTAATGATGATGTAGGATTTTTTTTAAGGCATATAAGTTTATTTGTATGTCATCATCAATGGCCTCTAATTCAAGTAGTTGTGGACGGCCAAATCCATCGAGTGAGGAAGATAGCCAGATTCCATTGAAACCACCAGATCAAATGACATTGGGTGGAATTATGGTAGGCTAATAAAGAGAGGATCTTATAATGATGTGAAATGCATCAAATGTAATAAGATTGTGAAAGGGGGAATAAATAGATTGAAGCAACATGTTGCACGAGTTGGAGAAGTGTTGGCATGTGTGCTTGCTACAGATGAAGAGAGGCGTATATGTAGGGAGAACTTAGAGGGAATCAAGAAGAAAAAAGTTGACAAGCAGAAAGCTGATTATGAGCTCCGGGAAGAGATGCAAATATCAGTAGAAAGAGGCGAGAAGAATCCGAACTCACTGGAGATCATAGGCCCCGTGTTAGTGGTCCACTGAACAAACTGGTAGATGAAGATAAATGGAAGCAAACAGTTATCAATGAAGGAGAGAGGAAAAAGTGGAAGGAGCTGGCGCATGATTATGCGGCCATGTGGGCATATGCCAAAAGAATTTCTTTTAACACTTTCGACTATGAGGAGTTCGATCAGTTTTGCGAGGCTGTTGGCAAGCACGGTTCAGGGTATAAGGGGCCCAGCCAATATCAATTGAGATTGCCTCTCTTAGATAAGACATACAAAAAAATTGAAGACAACTTGGAGAAGTCAAAGGAAGCGTGGGATGAATATGGCTGCAGTATTTTGACTGATGGATGGACTGACAGAAAGCATAGAAGTACTATGAATTTTTGTGTCTATTGCAAGGGCGACACATGCTTCATTAAATCCATTCAGGACTCGGCCAATGCACATACTGGCGAATACATATTGAATTGGGTGGAAAACTGCATCAAGGAAGTGGGTGAGAAGCGCGTGCTGCAAGTGGTTACTGATAACCACCCATCCAACATGGCAGCAAAAAATATGTTGAAGGGAAGAAGGCCTACTATATTTTGGACCAGTTGTGCAGTCCACACTATAGATCTCATGTTGGAGGGTATTGGTAAGATACCAAAATACAAAGCGGGGATTGAGAAGGCAAGATCAATGACAGTTTTTCTTTATGCGCATCACAGTACTCTGGCTTTGATGCGTTCATTTACAAACAGGAGGGAGCTTGTTCGTCCAGGAATCACCAGATTTGCCACCACCTTTCTAAGCTTGAGCTGTCTGATGGATAAAAAATCACAGTTGACTGCTATGGTTTCTTCAGATAAGTGGGATAACAACAGATGGTTCAAGACAGAGAAGGACAAGTCAACTAAAGCCACAATATATTCTGACTCCTTTTGGAAAGACATTAAAGAGCTTCTGAAGATATATACTCCTTTGTTTAAATTGTTGAGAATTGTTGATGCTGATCATAGACCTTCAATGGGTTTTGTATATGGAATGCTGGAAGATGCAAAGGACGAGATCAAAACTGCTTGCAATCGAAAAAAGTCTGCATTTAGACCAATTATTGATATAATTGAGAAAGAATCCAGGGGCATACTTGATAACATATTTCATTTGACGGCATATTATCTTAATCCCTATTATTATTATAGGGATAAGAAAGTCCAAAATAATACACTAGTAATAAATGCCATCATGCATTGCCTATGCATATTTTATCCTGAGCATGACGTCCAAGATCAGATTGGCTCGCATGAATTTCTTGTCTATAAAGATAAGGGGGGACTTGTGGGGAGTGGCATGGCGGAAAGGTACCGAATGAGTTTTAATGACACAGATAATTTCAATCCAGGTAAACTTTATACATGAAATTTAAAATAATTTAATTAAATTCTATTCTTTCTAATTATTAACATATTGTTATATGTTGCTTTAATAGTTTATTGGTGGGATTTTTATGGAGGAGAGGCACCAAAGCTTCGACAAATAACAATTAAGATCCTAAGCTTGACAAGTAACTCTTCAGGATGCGAGAGAAATTTCAGTGTATTTGAAGGGGTAAATACAAATTACTACATTACTACTACAATGATTATATATTTTATAATTTTCAATTACATTATTTTCAGAGTTAACACTCTAACATTCTCTTTTCTCTTGTGTAAAATTATATATAAATTTATAGATACATACAAAGAAGAGGAACATGCTGGATGCTAAAAGGTTGAATGATCTCGTCTTCGTTCAGTTTAACAAAAAAATGGCACAGAAAAGGAATGCGAAGAAGAATGGAGATAGTAAGGATGTGCTGATTGCTTCAGATGATTCCAGAGTTTTGCACTGGAAAGATGAATTTGTTAGAGAAATAGAGAATGATGACGAAAATGAGATCTTCCCTGGTTCCGGCTTGACTTGGGATCTTGTTGCTGCGGCGAGTGGAACTAACGAAGATAGACTCAGGAGGAGCAAAAGGACGCTAAGAAGGAGAGCTGCAGCGGGAAGCAGAGCTTAAGAGAGTTCATCCAGTACAGTTGTTGAAGATCTTCCTGAACATGATCAAGGTATAGCTGTTTTAGAAGAAAAGGGTGATGATGCGAATGACGATGATGATAGCTCTGAGGAGGAGTTGGGAAGCAGGAGTTGGGAAACAATGTTCAATATGAAGATGATAATGAGGAATAGTAGAGAATTTGTTGAGTGGGATGAACTGTTTTTGAAAAAAACTTGTATTATTTTTTGAATATGTAAAACTAATTACTTATGTAGTTGACACAAATATGTATTAGCAATGTGTGGTTGTCATATATTCATTTGTACATGCATTGTTCATTTTTATGTGTTAAAACTTTCTTATATATCATACATATTGATTCTTATTTAATTTTTCTTTTCGATTTGCAGGTGAGTGACGTTTTTGATCCATACATACATGCGTCGTTCTTTTTTTTACATTGGGAGTTAAGAGATAAGTCTTTCTATCTTTTTAATTACTTATGTAGAGCCAGTTTATATTTATTTTATTTGCTTACGGTTATTATTCATAATTTTTTAGAGTTTTATAGCATTAATATATCCATTTTTTTATAATTATTATATTAATATGTATTAAAATATTAATATTCCGTATAATTCCGCGTAATCTGCATAATCGGCGCGTAATCCGATTATGCGTTATGCGGTCCTGGACCGCACGCATACTGAAAACGCATTCTTGAACATGTCGATAACTTTTAAGGTTTAAGTTAATTTTCAAAAAGGAGCCTTGATTTAATTTTCAAACTCATGGGAAAGATTTGGGAAGAAGCAATTCACATACACTCAATTTTCATTTATCATCCCTCTATATCTAAAATCAAAATTACAAGAAATATTTATTGCAAATTACAAGATAAAAACAAATCTCTAAAAATCTAAGATCCAACTAAATTCCTAATCTTATCAAATCAACTAAATTCAATCTTATCTCTATCAATTCTCCCGACTAGGGAAACATTACCACCTGGTGAATGGCGGTAAGAAGAAAATCAAACGCGACCTAATAAAATTGGTCAATTTGCTCGAGATCTGACAAATCTTTCCACCGAACTAAGTATAAAAAAATTGAGCAAATTGGTAGCAAAATGTATGTTGCCTCACATTTCAATGGTGGCGACAGTAACAGTTGTGGAAGGTCCGAAGAGAAGTTGAAATCTGTCACTTATGCATAAAATGAAAAATTTGGAATGAAAGATGGAGACGTGAGGAAAATACGATCTGCAGATAAGAATTCATGCATTTCGTCATATACTTCTTTAGTTGTGTTAAGCCTCAAGTTCTCCTTATGAACATGACTATTGAGTGAAAAATTAGATTTTCAATTTTTGGATCTATAGCAAGTTGTATGCTGGACTTGTTCTCATCACCTAAAATTTCGGAAGTGGATGCGTCGGTATCTGGATTCTTCTTAGGGCAATGATATTAATAATGCCAAAATTTTTCACAAGTTGAACACTTGATGGAAGGACACTGATGAACGGAGTGTCCGTATCTTTCACATTTTGAGCATTATTTAAAAACAAGTTACGGAGCATATCGTGCATGAAGAAGAAACTGCAAGTGATTCTAAATTGGACGAGATTTATAATTATTACGGTACTAATCAGAAACTTTTCCAACCAACTTTAATTTAACATAATTATATTCCTGCTCTGAAGTTAGAAAATAATGGAAAAATTGTTCTAGATAGTTTTTTCAATTTTCATAATCATTAGAGTCATTATGTTCGTGAAAACATGGGACTGCATCGTATATATCACGCTCCACTTGTTTGAAATCAGTATCAGTGTTGATATATTTACCACAAAATATGAATTCCATAATAATTAACTTCAAATTTTCGAGCATAAAGTTAAGAAATACCAAATTAGCTCGAATCCGTTGCGAACCAGGCTTCAAACGGACTTCAAAATTATGTTCAAACTCTTATTGGGTCTAGTTCTGCTTTTCGGGTCTGCACTGCATTAACTGAACCCAAAACCAATTTGGATCGGATTTGAAAGCTTTGGATTGGATCCAATCCAAAATCAATTCGTAAATTAATGTCAAGTGGGTCTTTGTTAATGGGCTTTCAATTTGGACGCACTTGGACCGGAAGGCAAATCGGGTTTTGTTAAGTTGGATCCAAATCCAACCCAAATCAAACCCTTCTTCTTGTTGGCGCTGTTCCTCTCTTTGTCAATCGAAGGAACGAGCGTCGACTAGGCGAGGGTGCTCTAGAGTTATTGGCGAGTGGATGGACGAAGAGAAAACAATGATGTCGAGCAGCGGAGGTGCTAAGGGTGCTGAGATGAAGTTGGACGTCGTCGATTTGGAGGGTGACAGATGGGTTGTCGGAGTTTGGTTGTTTTCGAGATGCGGAGTTGAGTGTGTAGCTAGTGTTGGGGTATTGTGGATGTGTTGGTGAGGGTTCGAATCTCCACCGGTGGTGAAGGTCAGGGACCCCAATCAAAGAGGGCTTGACCAGAGTAAGGTTCAGACAAAGAGGGTGGAGGAAGGAGTAGCAGAGGGTGTTGGCGGGGATTGGGTTTCTAAGTGCTGGTAGGTTTTGATGAGGGGGTGGTATAGGAAGGAGGAAAGGGAGTTTTTCTTTTTCCTTTCTTCTTTCCTCCCTGTGATCTGTCTTTCTTCTTCTTCTCTTTTGTTTTTTTTCCTCCTTTTTTTTCAGATTTTTTTTTTCACTCGATTTTTTTTTTTCAAAAACTAAAATAAAATAAAATAAAAATATGATGAAGATGGGAGAAGAAGATGGAAGATTTGAGCTCTGAACTTGAAGAGCCAGAATTTTTTGTTCTGATACCAATTTGACGGAGGACGGAAGGGTTTGTGGTAGAGAATTAGGGAAGAAATTAGGGTTTTGGAGATAAATTAGGGTTTTTTTGATCTCACGTCCAGGCGAATTACACGTCCACTCTCTCTTGAATTACTCATGGGAAAGATTAGGGGAGAGGAAAATCACATGCATTCAGTTTTCATTTATCATCTCTTTATATCTAAAATTAAAGTTACAAGAAATATTTATAGCAAATTACAAAATAAAAACAAATCTCAAAAAATCTAAGGTCCAAAAGGGAAATTCTAAATGCGCACCACATTTGACTTAGTGAGCACCATTTCCCCCTATGTTGTAAATCACTTTACTTTAGGATATGGTGCTCCCTAAGTAAAATGTGATGCGCATTTAGAATTTCCCAAGATCCAACTAAATTCTTAATCTAAGTAAATCAACTAAATCCAATCTTATCTCTGTCACTATTTGTGTATGTATTTGCAGAGGGATTTTTGCGAGAGATTTGAGCAAGGCTTTTGCACGTATTTACTTAGCAAAGAATATGAAGAGATTTCTAAAGATGTTTGTAAATTCTTGTTCTTGGTATGAAAATTATTTATCATTGTTTCTCACTTCTAAGCATAACTCATCATTTTCTTTTCCTTACGCCTTTATATTCTAATAAAACACAATTGTCCATTTATTGGATATCATATTTATACAGAAAAAAGAGAAGAAAAGAAAGAAAAAAAAGAATCTTGTGTGCAATTACCATTTAAAACCTCAACTACAATTTATCTGATGACATGTCTTGCATTTCATCAAATTTAGCTACCATAGTTTTTCCTTAGATATATGAGATGCTCTCAATGTTTTCTTTCAAAGACGAGTTTGGCCCATATTCCTTGCTCCTGTTTAATGCATGTGGATGATAGTTTTTAAAATTTTTGAATCTCACTAATGAAAGTAAATTGTCTTGGGGAGAACTGTAATGGGGATACATTATCTTTATCTTTTCATCCTCAATTTCTAATCCTATTCTCGTTGTTTTTATTATAAAGGACTCATATCGGTAACTTGTGCAGATGATTCTACTGCAAATGCAGTGCCCGCAGATAAAATCCTCCATGAGGCAGTGTCCGAGGCAGACTCTCAGCTGGAAAAGGAACAACAAGATGTTGAGCGATCCATTACTGATATCGTTGAACTCCAGGTGATTCTATGTTCTTTACTTCTACTGAACTTAAGTCTTTTATTTAGCACTCTAAGTGAATGACTTGCATACATTACATGTCCAGTTGAGAACAATCCAAGAAAAGATCCAACATTTCGAGGAGCTGGAGTTGCAGATGGAGAAAGAGTGGCTGCAGGTGCAATACATGAAGGATTTGTTCTTTGCCGATCAGTTGGCCCTTGTACAACACAAGGCTCGGGGGATGTCTCCCGCCATTGGTGAAGGGGAGAAGACCAAAACAAGTGATATTACATGAAAGAAGTATAAATTTTTTCTGTACCTTGTAATTGTATGAGGAATATGCCTACATTGTCGATTTACAATCTTTTGAGCTTGTAAGAATTTGGATGCCTTATTTTCTACTGGTTCTGAAAGCACCCCAACATATGCATGCAGAATTACGAGCAACTAGCCTAGAATTTTAACCAGTAGAAGTCAATTTGTCTTTGTCGGGGAATCATGTATAAAGCACCGAGAGTCTTGTAAGTTATTGTCAAGGTGTCCCAAATTGGGACATGACAAAGGCTTATGAGATGAACTTGTCTAATTTTATTTATGCTATAATAATATTGTCAAGGTGTTCCAAATTGACAAAGGCTTGTGAGATGAATTTGTCTAATTTTATTTATGTTATAATAATATTGTCAAGGTGTCCCAAATTGGGACATGATAAAGGTTAATGAGATGAACTTGTCTAATTTTATTTATGCTATAATAATCGAAAATGATTAACTCTATTTAAGCCCACGTCTGAACATATTTGAACACTTGTTTATTTAACTATTTTTTTTAATATGGAACTAAATCCAAACATAATTTTGTTTTTATTTTAAATGAAAGGATCTAAGATGTTCCTAATAAATCTTCATCTTGGTTCTATCGTGGCTAATAGAGATAACATGTGGCTAATAGAGATAACATTTCGATACTTTGTCTGGTGAACTAAGTTGTATGGCAACATTTGAATTCTATGTGCTTTTTTTTTTTTGCTTCCAATATATTTAAACATTTGTTTATTTATTTATTTATTTTATTATGGGACTAAATTCTAATATTTCTTTGCTTTTGCCTTAACGATCCATTTCTTAATGATTGAATTTAAGATGTTCCAAGTACATTTGTTTTACAAAGCAACAGAGGTTTTGTTTGTTTCCACCCTTACAAAGCAGAGAAAAGGGTGAAAGTGTAGATTTGGGCTCATGACCATAGGCTCACCAATACTTGCTTACATTTTATATCGGCTAATTATTCATTCTTATTTATATCTGTATTTTGTTGGTAATATTAGGCAGAATAAATACTGTTATATTAATAAGATTAAATCAAATAATAAGATTTAAACACTATTATATTAATTATAATAGATTAAATCTCATTGTCAACTGCTTAAACGAGAAATATTATTAAGTGAATCTAAAAATAGAAATTCTGTGATATATATATATATATATATATATATATATATATATATATATATATATATATATATAGAGAGAGAGAGAGAGAGAGAGAGAGAGAGAGAGAGAGAGATGAGCTGACAGCTCACGCAAGTTATCTGAGCTGCAGTTCATTTCTACTATCTCCAATAATCTTTTATTTAAAAAAATTCTTTTGGATTATGATCTCGACCTCCTAGGGTTCACTCATACCTAATTTCTTGGTTTTAGTTTTGATTTGGTCCTCCATCAAATTAACACAAAATTAACGGTTTTCAATGAATAAAACATTTTGTATACACTTGATGAAAGAGTAAATAAACTCCAAAATTTATGAAATTTAATCTGAAAGAAGTTAAGGATGTAGAGATAGTAATTGTAAAAAAAAATTGAAGAAAAATAATTGGATCATTATAATTTTGCCGTTAGCTCACGTAACTTTTCCTGAGCTGGCGGCTCACCTACAGTAATCCCATATATATATATATATGAGAAAAATGGAAATGAGCTGACAGCTCATGCAAATTATCTGAGCTGCAGCTCATTTTCACTATCTCTTTTTTAAACATTTATTTTTGATTATGATCTCGACCCCCTAAGGTTCACTCATAACCAATTTCTTGGGTTTTAGTTTTGATTTGGTCCTCCATCAAATTAACACAAAATTAATGATTTTCAATGAATAAAATATTTTGCACCCACTTGATGAAAAGGTAAATGAATTCGAAAATTTAATAAATTTGATCTGAACGAAGTTAAGGATGTCGAAATATTAATTCTAGAAAAAAATTAAAGAAAAATCATTGGATCGCTATATTATTATCGCTAACTCAAGTAAATTTTCCTGAGCTAGCAGCTCATCTACAATAATTCATATATATATATATATATATATATATATATATATATATATATATATAGTTTAAATAACAAAACAAAAACAAAGCGATTTAAGTTAGAAATACTTATTGTTGAAAGTTCATTGAAGGCAGAAGATGAACGAAGTGAGCTGACAGCTCACACAAGTTACCTGAGATGCAGTTCATTTCTACTATCTCTAATAATTTATTTTTAAAAAATATCTTTTGGATTATGATCTCGACCCCCTAGGGTTCTCTCATACTCAATTTATTGGGTTTTAGTTTTGATTTGGTACTCCATCAAGTTAAAACAAAATTAACGGTTTTCAACGAATAAAATATTTTGCGTGCACTTGATGAAAGGGTAAATGAACTTCAAAATTTATAAAATTTAATCTGAAAGAAGTTAAGTAGGTGTAGATAGTAATTGTTAAAAAAAGTAATTGGACCATTGTAGTTTTGCTATTAGCTCACGTAACTTTTCCTGAACTGGCAGCTCATCTACAGTAATATATATATATATAATTAATTAATTAAGTTCATGTCTACAACGTTAGCACACTTGCAAAAAAGTTCTACAAATGTAGCTTATGTCTCCATTGATTTTTCTATTCTTTCTTATATTTTTTTCACATTGTGCAAATATTGAATTATTGTGTCCTAAATGAAAGAACAAGGAATGACAAGGCAAATTACAAACAAAATATTGGGCTCCAAAGAGCTTGACGGACTCAGCTTTCTTATAGGGAATTTCTTAAGGAGCACACTACTAGTCTTAATGAGCACACTCCCTAATATCTTTATATTACAAGTTGGGCATTAAGAATTTTGGACCATATTGCTAATGTCTTGAATCTCCATCATTCTAAAAGAACATTTCTGTTCGGGATAGATGTTGGACAGTGTTATATCCTATCCGGAGTTAAATTCTGGATAATATTTTTTCCCGTCCAGAGTTAGATTCGGACGGTTTTATTTTTTGTACGGAGTTGGATCTTGGACGGTATTATTTCTCGCATAGCAAATGCGGGCAGGGTGCGAGGGATGTAGTGGCTTTGGGCATGGGGCCTAGGGTGATGTCAGACGCAGATTCATATACGGTCGATGAGACTAGAACTCGGATTAAAGAAAATGGAATGATGAGATTGTAGGGTTTGAAAATGAGAATTTTGGTGTGCTCAATGAGAGGAAGAAAGAGTAAGGAGAAAAGTAGCGTGCGCACTGGAAAACGCTTACTATGCAAGGTATGCTAACTAGGACGGGCGATGTACTCCATTAGAAATTCCCTTTATGGTAAGATTGGAGGAGTTTCTAAACGAGCACACCACTTTTCCTAAAGAGCATACTTAATAGTAAATTTTTGATTTGGACTTCCGATCTGGATAGATTTTAAGTGGGCTCACTAGGAAAAATAATGTGCTCCTTTGGAAGCTCCCAAGATTGGGGGAGTTTCTAAAGGAGCACATATTTTTTTCCTAATAAACCCACGTTTTCTAGTGAGTACACACTCTCTTTTGAAAGAGGTTTTTTTTCCAAGTGAGCACCCCCTCATTTCTAAAAAGCCCTCTCTAACTCTTCTTACCCACAACTCTCAATATTCTCTCACCCACAAGCCCCCTATCTAACTCCTCTCCAATCCACCGACCGCCTCCCTTCGCCAACCACCTCCTACCACCCACCGCTGCACCTTCCGGTCCCTGTCAGTAGTTTTATATATTTTTTTTTCTAGATGAAATTATATGAGATATGGAGTGAGAAAGAGAGATGGAGGAGGGAGGTTGAAAGCAGGGGTATCTCTCTATATACTAAGCGAAGAGGAGAGAGAATAAACCAAATTTTAAAATTAGAAATTAGGAGAAAAATTTGTTTGGATTTTCTTAATTTTCTAGATTTTTTATTTCTCTAAATTCTTAAACTCTGCCTATAAAAAAGAGAAGATGGGATTAGTTATTAAACCATCTAACTACCTCCTAATATAAAGAGAGATAACTCATATAATTTAACCCACGATTATCTCTCTAATCCACAATTATAGAGGCAGATAACTCATATAATTTAACCCATATAAAATTGACATAAAAAGTTAAGTTTTTTTTTTTTTTTGCATATTTCCTTTTATGTTATAATTTTTTTTTTTATAAAACAAAAGGAACTCTTTAAACTCTTTAAATCTGCCATAAAAAATAAATATTTTCATTTATTATTGCTTTCAAATTGATCCTATTTCAGCTATATTATTGAGCTAATTATATATTTTTTACATACAAAAAGTAAGTTATATATACATTATATATAAGTTACATATACATTATAAAAGAGCGAATTTCGTATAGATTTTAAAAGAGCGAATTTCACTTTACCTTTTTCAAAAATAAATACATCTAAAATTTTCAAAGCATTGCGAGTGTTTCCCACATGTTGATGTCTAAAAAAATATCGATAGCAAGACTTGTAATATTAATAAAATATTTTAGTGGGCTCACTAGAAAAAGAAAGTGTGCTCCTTTGGAAATTCTCAAGATTGGCTGGAGTTTCTAAAATACCACACCTTTTTTCTTTTTCCCAGTGCACCCACTTAATAACTGATCGGATATCCAAATTAAAATTAAGCAGGCTCACTTGGAAAAGTGGTGTGCGCTGTTTATTATGTTTGCAGATAACTCCTTTCTCTTTTCACAAATTATCTTCAAAGACTCTCCTTTGAGAAGAAGCCGCAAATTTAAGAATTAATTGGTGGGAGAGGGCTAGAGACAAACGAGTAATAATGCAAACAGATTTCCCCAAATTATTCTCTCCTAAATCAAACCTCCACTCCTCTTCCATCGCCCACCGAAAAAAAAAAAAGGATTTTTACTCCCATTTTCTCTTTTCCCCCCCAATTTCTTCCCAAATTCAGTAAAAAAGGAGCAGTCTTTGAGTAGAATTGGGCACCAATTATTCAAAATTTAGTTTTTTTTTAAACTGTTTTTAAACTTATCATTAGTATTTTTTAGCTTTGTCCCTTCATTGAGAACTCTGTAATTGTTCTTCCAATTGTAATTCCTAGGGTTTAGGGTTTTTAAACTTATCTTCAGTAGATTTTCGTTTTAATTTCCCAAATCTTTTCCAAATTTAGACTTTTTCCCTCTCTTTAAAGTAAAATTCCTACTTCAGAAATATAAATTGTTCCTTTTTTCTTTGATTAATGGAAGTAAGATCCGAATATTTCAACACCAGCGCGGTCCAAACACCGCTGGTGAGCTCACCGCACCCCGTTCAAAACGTGCGGATGACCTTCATGCCCGATGGAATAGCAGTCTATCGGCCAGTTGTGACAGGTGGTACGGTCACCGGGAACGGTGACGGGACTCAACCAGCGGCGGAGCCGGTGAAGAGGAAGAGGGGGAGGCCGAGGAAGTACGGGCCCGATGGGGCGATGTCGGGGGGATTGGCAGCTGCTGCCTCGCCACCAACCGGAACTCAGCCCCAGGGACCGGCGGGGATCGTTAAGCCGATTTCGGTGGCGGGTTCAGCAGATGGAGAGGTGAAGAAAGCCCGGGGAAGGCCCGCTGGGGCGGGAAGGAAGAAGCAGATGGATGCTTTGGGTAATGAATTCTGAAAGCATTGTAATGTTTAGTTTTTTTATTGTTACATTGTGTTAAATTTTTATTGCATGCGAGTTTTCTATTGAAAAATGAAGTTGGGGAGAGTGATTCTGCTATCTTTACATTGTGTAATAGGTTTTTGTGGTGTGGATCATTGTAGAACGAGGCTTTTAGAGCTTGGGGAGAGTGATTCTGCTATCTTTATATTGCTGTATTTGGTTTATGATGGTGTTGAGTGTTGATGGGAGGGGAAATTCTAAAAGAGCCCTCCTTTTTTTTAAGTACGCTCACTTTCCAAATACGTCCATATTAATGTTTAAAAACAAGGGTATGACAAATTCTAAATGAGCGCACCCTTTTGCTAAGTGAATCCCCTGGTAAGTATGCCCACCTTTTCTTTTGAAAAGAAAGTGTTTTACTAAGTGAATTCATCCAAATTTCCAACCCTACCCTTACATAATTTAGCCCAAAATCCTCTCGCGTCTGCATTCTGTTGTTAATATCCGAACGGTGCGATACTTGATCAGGCATTAATCCTCGAACGGTGCAATACTTATTCGGGTTTACCTGAGCGAAATTCGTATCTCCAAAAATTGCTTTCGATTTTTTTTTTGAAATGACTAAAATTTAGTTCAAAGTGTTAAGGGGAAAGGTTGGCTCATACCTCCAAAACAAGGCAAATCATCTAATCCTCTAGTTAGGATTGAGAGAAGTAAGAAAATAGAGAGATTTGGAGTTAGGGTTTAGGATTTTTTGAGTTTTTGTTGTTTTAAAGTGGCTGCTTTTGAAAGGAAGACAGGGGAAACTTAGTCCAAAAAAATAGCAAACTTGTGTTAGAAGTTTTTTAAGTGGTCTCATTTAGCAAAAGGATGGGCGCATTTAGAATTTCCCCAAGGATTTTTACTAGGTACATCTTCCAATATTCCCAATTTGCCTTTATTCTTTTCTCTCTCTCTCTCTCTCTCTCTTTTTTTGTCTCTTCACTCTCTTCAAATCTTTTCGAATTTTCCAGTGCACTTCTAAATTACTTCTAAATTCTAATGAGAATTGTATTTAGATTAAAGTTTTGAGAATGTATTTGGGGAAATAAAGTTCACTATTTTGTTGAGTTTGATAGTTAATGTTGTGACAGAGAGGAGAGAGAGAGGTTTTCTATATTAGGGTTAATATATAAGTTATGTAGGAATATGATGGAACTAGGAAGTAAGTTATGTAGGAATATGATGGAACTAGGAAGAAGATGATAATTTAGTTCAAAATTTAAAATAGCAAACTTGTAATAATGATGAACTAGAAAAGTGGTCGTACTTAGAAAAATGTGGGCTAGTTAGAATTTCCCAGTAAAGAAATGTAACAGAATATGGTAAATTGCATATATGTCCCTGGATGTAATTGATGGTCACCGATAGGTGGAAGTGAGAGCCTAGGGAGGCTTGACCAAAGTAGAGTTTTAAAAATGGGCTAAAGTACAAGAAATCACCACAAAGTATTGAAGTTTTTTCAGAAACTCCCATAATTTTTTTCTATGTTATATAAACTCACATGAAGTTTCAAATTTCATGAAAGTCCCCACATGTTGCAATGGATAGATTAATTGATCGATTTGAAAACACAACAAATACCCACTATCCGATAGCTTCAGATATATATGTTTTGAGTAAATATTCTAAATCAGAAAGTGGTATTTAGAAAAATCGAATAGTGTGTGTATGTAATACATTTTCAAATCGATTAATTAATTTTCTGCTAATGCCATTTGGGGGTTTTTGAAACCCTATAGGGGTTTACATAGCATAAAATAGTTCATGGGGTTTTTTTTTGGAGAAGCGATGATACTTTGTTGGGGGGGTTTTATCTACTTTAGCCTTTAAAAATGTACCAGAGTTTAAGGATTCCAATCTTCCGCTTCATTTAGTGAGGTAAAAGTTTTTGAATATGCATTTTTTGTAGCATCATCTTAGGGAGGTAAAATTTAGTTATTTAACTGTTAATTCTCTTAGAGAGCATAGAGAGATTGATATGTATTTTTCCTATTGGAAATGTAGTTTTTCTTGGTTTAACTTGTATTATTCATTATAGAATGAGGCTTTTAGATGTCGGATAGAGTGATTCTGTTCTGTTTACATGGTGGTGTTGGTTTCTGATGCTGCTGAGTGTTTCTAGGAGATCTGGAGAGAATGTAACGTAATGCAGGAAATTACGCATACACCCCCGGATGCAGTTATGGTGGTTATTGAGAGGTGGAAGAGAGCTTAAGGAGGTTTCACTTGTTCATAACTAGAGTACTAAAAGTTTACTAGAGTCTTAAGTATTTCAGTTTTGTGCTTGATTTAGTAAGATGAAGTTCATATATTCATTTTTCTGTAATACCATCTTAGGAGGTAAAGCTCGAATAACATGGTTTTGTAAGATATGCTGTTTTATTAGTTAAATGCTGGTCTTCTATTGGCATGCGTTGGGTTCTTTTATGGTTTCCTGTTGTGCTATTAGTGGTTATGATCTGTCCATAAAAAAACTATTAAGTGGAAAATTGTTTTTGTGGGCCATTGTAGAATGAGGCTTTTACAGAGCATAGCGAGCGTGATTTTTTCCCCCTATAAAAATTTACTTTTACAAGTTTTCATTATATGGGCCTTCATAGAATCAGGCTTTAAGAGCTTCAAGAGAGGGATTCTGTTCTGCTTGTATGGATGTGTTAGGTTTTTGATGATGCTGAGTGTTTCTGGGAGATCTAAAGCGGAATGATGAATGTGGGAGATTAGACGTCCTTGGATGTAGTTGTGGTGGTTATTGACAGGTGAAAGAGAGCCTAGGGAGGCTTTATGTATTCATTAAGCTTTTAAGATGCACAGAGTTTAGCAATTCAGTATTTTGCTTCATTTAGTAGGATATAGAGAACTTGTGACAATGCATTTCCGGTAGCATTATCTTGGGGATGTAAGTTTTTACTGCATGCAATTTTGCTGTTGAGAATTGAAGCTGGGCTCTTAGAGAGCGTGGAGAGAGTGAATCTGTTTTTCTTTATAGAAAGACGTAGTTTTGATATGTTTTTATTTTGAGTCATTAGAGATAGAGTGATTATAATCTGTTTATATGGTGCTGAGTGTTTCTGGGAGGAAAAGCTTGAACAACATTTTTGTTTAATCAGATGTGGTTTTTTATTAGTTCAATGTCTTGTGCAAGCTTTGAATTTCGGTTTATGGTTTCTTGTTGTGTTACTAGTGTTTCTCATCAATTCATACAGAACTTGTCAAGTGGAAAACTACTTCAGTTAATTTATTCTAAAATAGAATCGTTTGCAGGGTCAGGGGGAATCGGGTTTACTCCGCATGTCATCACCATCAAAGCGGGCGAGGTATGCAGTTCTAATACAAGACTATGGTGTTTGTATTGCGTGAGTCTTTAGTTCTTTTTCCTCCTGCTGTTAATATGTATGAGACAATCGGGGCTATTCCTACAGTTAATCTGTGCTTTTGTTTGTAATGATGAATGTGATTTATATTAGTGTGGCAAGTCAATTGAATCAATGATTAAAATAGCGATAACGGAACGTTTTACCTCTGTTAGGTTATGTTGCATATAGTGTAATGCATAATGTAGGTTATGCAAATTTCTATTTATTTAATTAAAATAAATATAAAACTATATAAAATAATTTTTATAAATTGAAAAATAAATTTTAAAAATTCTAAAAAAGAATATAAAAATATTTTATAATACAAAATTATTGTAATTTATATTAAGTTTTACAATATTTTTCACATTTATCTTCATAACTCATATTAAGTTCGCAACTGTAATTCTAGTCATCATCTAAACAAGAAAAATATTATTCCAATTTTTTAATATTAATTTTAGCTATTATCATTGTTGCAATTTATATTTTGTAATGTTCAATTTATCTATATGTAATTGTTGATTTCAGTTTAGCTAAATTTTTTTTTTAGAATTAATAAGAAATTTCAGCAACTGAAGAGGAATTACAGGGAAATAAGGAAATAATCACAGGTTAGTAACTTGGCAATTCCATAAGCAATCAAATAAGCCAATAAGTAATGAAGTAAGAAAATTGCAACAATTCGCTAATAATAATAATCAACTATATTATAGAAATTACTAAAAAGAAATAATTGTAAATAACAAAACGTAACGTAATTTAACGTAACATTACGTAAATAACATAAAAAATGTAATGTTACGGTGCACTGTGTTATTTTCAGTTGTTATGTAGCATTGGAGTTCCATTTGATTTCGTAATGCAATATAACGTGTTTCATAAAATGTTATTTTCAACACTAGACTGAATTATGGGTTTCATAACGCATTATTTTCGACATTGGACTGAGTTATGCATTTTATATGTTTTAAGGTTTATATGATATCCAAGGCATGTTTCTTTTCATGGCTGTTCTCTAAGAAGTTAAACATTTGTCAAAAGGAACTTTTATAAGGTAAAGACAACACCAAGAGACTGTAGTTTCTATCTGCAGTGATTCTTCTTTCTGTGTGGAACGATGCAGGGGAATGCATAGAGACAACAAACAACAACAACACAACTACATTTTTTCCCCCTCCATGTGATGAGCCCAGTGCGTTGGACCGATGAATAAGATAATTGAGCTGGCACATTGTTTTCGGGGAGTTGTCAAGCTATAGAAACTCTTATTAATAGGAGCGACTCCAGTCATAGATGAGATGAAATTCAAACCAGCATAAGCAATATAGTAAACATCGTATTTTGTTCCTTACTTCCTATGCGTCTAATTTGCCTTGGATGACCATTTACTGGAATAACTACATTAGGCAGGAAGGTCAATGAACATACAAGACATGTTTTCTTCACATTATATATACAGAAATGCATGTCTTCATTTAAAGGAAAAGTACCTGTCATGCTAGTATATATGCAAATTTAATCAAATGGAATTGTGTATGGTGGATGAGTTGGTACTAAGAAAGGCTTTTTTATAATTCTATACATAGATGCCCTTAGCCTTTGCTGCACATATACTTCGATAACGGAGATAAACCTGTGTCCAATATGTGTTCAATGCTTGAATTATTGGACACTTAATGGATACATGCTGGGGGCTCCTATAATGTATCCCAGACATATAAGAATTGTATCTGTAACTAAGAAATTATATATTTAATACATGAATCATATGTTCACAATTCCATTTGACTTGCATATACATTTTGTAACTTGTCCACCTTCTTAATGGAGAACCACGGCTAGTTATTAATTTGTATAATTTGAAAATACACCACCTCAGTTATTGTGTTCTCTTAACTGTTGTTTTTACAAATCCATGTCATACATAAATAAAATCTAAATAACACATTTCATTACTGCCTTATCTGCACTGTACCCATATTTTGAATTTTCAGAATTTGACATACATAGTACCCACATAGTGTGCCCAATGTTGAAAATAACGCGTTATGAAACCCGTTATATTGTGTTACGTAACCTAACCGAACCCTAACGTTACGTAACAACTGGACATAACTCACACCATAACAATACGTTTTTTTATATTATTTTACGTTATATTACATAACGTTACGTTAAATTACGTTATGTTACGTTATTTACAATTATTTTTGAGTAATTTTTATATTGTTGTTGATTATTATTTTGATTACTAACGAATTATTGTAATTTTCTTACTTGATTAGCTGTTGGCTTGTTTGGTTGTTTGTGAAATTACTAACTTGTTAATTTGCGATTTGTTTTGTTTGCTTGTTATAATTCTTCTCCGGTTGCTTAACTATCTTACTTGTTAATTCTATTGAATTTTTATCTGAACTGAAAGCAACAATTACAAATAAAATAATTTGAACATTACAAAATATAAATTACAAGAATGATAATAAATGGAATTGAAATAAAAAATTAGAATCTTGTTTTCTTGTTTAAATGATGACTGGAATTATGGTTGCAGACTTAATATAATTTATGAAGATAAATGTCAAAATTATTGTAAAACTTAATATAAAATTTTAATAAATTATGTATTACAAAATAGTTTCATATTTTTTTAGATATTTTAATTTATTTTTCAATTTATAAAAAATATTTTGTATAGTTTTATATTTATTTTTAATTAAATAAATAGGAAATTGCATAATTTACGTTATGTGTTACGCTATATGCGACATACCCTAATAGAGGCAAAACGTTACATTACCGTTATCACTATTTTAAACATTGAGTGTGCCATATCTATATCCTGGGTCCTTACTAGTGCATCCTTGGGAGTGGCTGAAGCAGAACACCTTCATAACATACATTTAACTAAATTGAGTTTGATAACAAAGCTAAAATACAATGTCTTTCTGTATTTTGAGTTAACATCTGAGATAAGGACGTCTGCACTCTACAAGCTAGCCAATATATTTGAGTAGGCTTGATATGCAGGTCTGTTGTTACACGTTAAGAGAGAGTGAATTTCATTTGCTGTTCTTTTATTGCTAGCATCTATAACTGGTAAAGGAGATGAAGAATGATCTGCTGCTCATATTTTTCTCTCACGGGTGGAATATAGAAAACAGAAATTACGATTATTATGCAATTATGAACAGCTTGTTTCTAATGTGATTATTTTTTTAATAATATAAAAATATAAATAACAAACTTCTTGAGACAAATAGCTTACAATTGAGTTTCTAAAATCTGAATTGCCCCAACATACTTAGTTGCAAGTTGGTTTGTCAGACTGCATTTCCACGGTGCTGCAGGTTTGAAACTATATGTAATGGCAATGGCATATATTATACCTGCTACAGATATATATTACAAAGTAGCAGAATCTTGTTTGATTTCGTTATTTCAATGCATTTCTCACTTGTATCCTAAGGTCCATAAATGACATATATTGTCTATATTCTAAAGAAATATCCTTGGGGTCTTATTAATTTCATGCACTAGACATGGTGAAGCTAACTCTCCATTATGTTCGCATTATGTTACGTTATATTATGTTATATTACGTTATTTACTGTTAGTTTTTGAGTAATTTCTAGAATGGTGCTGATTATTTGCTTTGATCATTAGTTGACTGCTGCAATTTCTTTTTTTGGTTGTGTTATTTATTTATTTGTTTAATTGATTATGCAATTGTTAGCTTGTTAATTCATGATTGCTTACTTGGTTACTTTGTTGTATCCTTTCCGGTTGATAGAATTTCATACTTGTTGATTTTATTGAATTCGCAGTTGAACTGAAAAAAACTATTTTAGATAAGATGAATTGAGTATTACAAAATATAAATTACAATATTGGTGATGACATAACTGAAATAAATAAAGTTGACATCTTGTTTTTTTACTTAGTATTGACTAAAATTACGTTTGCAAACTTAATATAATTTACGAAGAAAATTTTGAAACTTATTAGGAACTTAGAATATCTTCTATGTGCCATAGAATGTTTTTATATTCTTTAATTTCTTTTTTTAAGTTTTTAATTTTTTTTTCAAATTTACTAAAATTACTATGTATGGTTTTATATTTATTTTTATTAAATAAATAAGAAATTGTGTAACCTACGTTATACGTTACGTTACCGTTATCGCTATTTTAAATATTATATACATATACATATACATATATATATATATATATATATATATATATATATATATATATATATATATATATATATATATATATATGTATATATATGTATATATATGTATATGTGTGTATTTATTAGTATATATACATGTGTATATATACATATATGTGTGTGTGTGCACGTGTGTGAGTGAGCTGGCAACACGCACATACACACGTGCGCACGCATGCGCACACATGGGGCAACACACACAGCACGCACCCACACACACACATGACAACACGCACAGCACGCAAAACACGCACGCATGCACAAACACACAAATTCATGCTTCTAGTAACAAAGAAATGAAATGTATTTGTTACATGGAACACTATGATTACAAACATTATCGTTCCTTATTACTGTTTGGATGTGTATTGATTATCATTTTATCTTCATCTAGTATGCTTCCCTTTTAAATTTTAATAATTTTTTGAAGTTTAATTTTAATAAGCGCTAGTATTCATGAAACATAAGACAGGTTTGAAGATGTTTGAAACATGGTTGGATGCTTTATTATAAGGATAAATTCTTGCCTATTCTGATTCTATGGAGAAAAAGGTTCACTGTTATCTGATATTCGTGTGTGCTGAATTACACAACTTGCTTTAATCGATGTTATAGAATCCGGTAGTGCTGTATATTCCCACAATGTACTGCATATGCACTGCATACTTGGCAGTGTTCATTCAGTAACAGAAAAATAAAAGTTTATAAGTTCAAAATTCTTAAAGGGGATTTGTTTTTTAGTTACATACCCCACCTGCCCCAAAAGAAATCCAAAAATCGCACACATATCCCCATATCTGAGTATAACACTCGTATTTCCTAATTCTCATAAATTTGATTTAGTATACCTCATTGTTTTGAAATGTTAAAAGAGAGGAACCATCATAAACAAACTAATTTCCTTATATATATATATATGTGTGTGTGTGTGTGTGTGTGTGTGTGAGTGTGTGTGTGTGTATATATACATATATCAATGTTTAAAATAGCGATAACGATAACGTAACATTTTGCCTTTGTTAGGTTATATCACATATAGCGTAACACATAACGTAGGTTATGCAATTTTATATTTATTTAATAAAAATAAATATAAAACTATATAATTTTTTTATAATTTGAAAAATAAATTTTAAATTTCTTAAAAAAAATATAAACCATTTTGTAATACATAATCTATACCAATTTTATATTAAATTTTATAATAATTTTTACATTTATCTTCATAAATTATATTAAATTTACACCTATAATTCTAGTCATCATCTAAACAAAAAAAACCAGATTCTAATTTTTTATTTTAATTCCAGTTTTTATCATTGTTGTAATTTATATATGGTAATGTTCAATTTATCTTATTTGTAATTGTTAATTTCACTTGAGTTAAAAATTTAATTGGATCAACAAGTAAGGTATGGGAAATGAATTACAAAAAACGAATAAGGAAACAATCGCAAATTAATAAGTTAACAATTCTATAAGTAATTAAACAAGCCAACTACTAACCAAGTAAGAAAATTATAGCAATTAACTAACAATCAAAATAATAATCAACAATAATATAGAAATTACTAAAAAAATAATTGTAAATAACGTAACATAACGTAATTTAACGTAACGTTACGTAAAATAATATAAAAACATACTGTTTACGGTGCACTAAGTTATTTTCAGTTGTTACGTTGTGCTGGAGTCTCGTTAGATTTCATAACGTAATATAACGAATTTCATAACACGTTATTTTCAACATTGATATATATAAATGTGTGTGTGTGTGTGGGGGGGGGGGATTACCATAGGTGAGCCGCTAGCTCAGGAAAACTTGCAGAAGCCAGCGGCAAAAGTATATTAATTTAATAATTTAATAATTTTTCTTCATTTTTTTTCTGGAATTAGAATCTATACCTCCTTAACTTCTTTGAGACCAAATTTCATGAATTTTAGAATTCATTTATATTTTCATCAAATATATACAAAATGTTCTGATCACCGAAAACCATTAAATGTGTCACCTTGATGGATGACCAAATTAAAACTAAAGCCCAAAAAATTGGGCATGAGTGAACCTTAGGTGGGTCGAGATCATAGCCCAAAAGAAAAAAAAAAAAAATTATTGGAGATAGTGAAAATAAACTTGCGTGAGCTGTCAGCTCATTTCTATTATTCTATATCTATATAATATTCTTTTAATTATTTTCTAATAAGACTCGATCCTAACCTGAGGGATGGACTATCATGAGTACTGTGTCCAGCTTATGAGATTTGAGAGGAGAGGTTTGAGATATATGCGTGTAGAGAGAATGTGTATTGTTTTCAACTTTTGAGATTTGAGGGGTAAATGTATAAATATTTTAATTTGAGGGAGGGGGATATGTATGTAAATATTTGAGATATATCTTTAGGGGAGGGAGGGGTATGTAACTAAAAACCCTTTTTAAAAATACAGAAAATATAAATGTGTAAAATCTAGGGATACCCATATAGTGTATAGTAAGAATTTTTTTTGTAAATCATAGAATCATAGCATGGTATACGGTGCAAGCATCCATGCACAATTTAACCATCCCGACTGTCGAGAGTCACATTATCAAATGGAATGGAATGACATGAAAGAAAATTGGTAGACAAGGAGGAAGAATGGAATGAAAGAGGAAGGTTTCAACGTTTTATGTTAACACAGTTTGGTTCCAGGTACGAAAACTTGAAAAACCACTTTAAATTCACCTGTATATGAGGTGTTGCATAGATTGCAAATGGCCGAAGTTGGGGGCCAACTTTGTAGGTTTAAATTTAAAACCATTCCCAGTGGATTTTTACTAACGTGTAACTTAGTTAGCTAGCATTTGTTACTGGAATGGGATTTTTGAAAATGATCCTCTGATAATGTTAATTTTTGTTTCAAGAGTTAAATTCATTTCTTACTCTTTTGACAATGAGATGCGAGAGAAAACTTTGCCCCTCTCCTTTTTGGCATAGCCATATCATGACGTTGAAAATTGCTATAATAACTATTAGATTCATGTTATAAGACCATTTTGTAGGGAAATTCTCTTGTTTAAAGCATTGCGTATGTCTTTCACTTGCTATTCTTGTATCTTTCTCTTGCAGCGTTGAATTTGTTTCTTTGATCTCTGTGTTAATTCCACATTATTTTCTGAAGTTGGGGAACGTTTGGAAATATTATTACAGTTCTGATAACTTTACAACATATTCTATTTTTCCCAGGACGTCTCCTCTAAAATCATGTCTGTTTCTCAACATGGGCCTCGGGCTGTCTGCATTCTTTCAGCAAACGGTGCCATATCTAACGTAACACTTCGCCAAGCAGCAACTTCTGGTGGGACTGTGACCTATGAGGTTTGTAATATCTGAAACCTGCATGGCTACAACTAGTGCTTCGAACTTATATGCTGTCTCGGACTTTTAGTATAAAGATCTAATTCTGAGTAATAAGTTTATTTCTTCCAATTTTCTCTGCTTGTAGGTTATAACTAGATTTTTATATTCGAGGAAATATTATCTGGGTTGAATTTTTGTGCACCAAATTTGGTCCGAGCTTTTAGAACCAACTTATTTTTTAACCCGTTAGATCTATTGAGCACAGGCAATCGGTGAATACAGGTTCAAAGCTAGTTATGCAATCATAGCTTCTTTTCTTGAAATTGTGATTGTGGTATCATTCGGGCATAGTTACATGTAACATTTACCATTCATCCCACAATAGAGTTCAGTGACACATAATGCTTGGCTTCTTATTTCTTATGATATGGCCACTTAATTTACCTTTCAGTCTATGATATGTAGGACATTTCCAACGAAAAAAAGAATCGTCTGAGACAACTGGTCACGGCATGTATGTCTGGTATAACCGTTAATATCTCTTGCAGTCTATATTATATACGGCACTTTTGCAACAAAAAATGGTGTGTCCAAATCATCTGGCCTAGGCACGAATGTCCATCCGTATATAACTTCAAGCATGGAATAGGCTATTTGTGTCTTAACACTATCGTGGATCGTGGAGTATCCCTTTTGACAAAAGCCAACTGTTTTATCGATCATTTACTAACATTAGATTCTTTCATATATGAATAGAACCCTTAGACATATTATGGGTCAAATATACATATATTTAAACAGAATGTACGAAATTGCTGTGCCCTTGTGTCTAGCTTTTGGACAATTTGCCAATTGCCGTATCTGACAGTCATGTCCATGGCTGAGCATAGAATGCACGTCCATGTCTCTTATCTAGTTTCATTGAGATAGATACTTCAGAGTTAAGTTTTTTTTTTCTTCTTCTTCTTTGTGTGTGGAAATTTTAAGAATGTATTTCAATGCTTGTGTACAGGGTCGTTTTGAGATACTATCCCTCTCTGGCTCATTTCTTCTTTCTGACAATGGCGGCCAGCGGAGCCGAACCGGGGGCTTGAGTGTGTCACTGGCTGACCCCGATGGACGTGTGTTAGGTGGTGGAGTGGCAGGACTGTTAACTGCAGCATCACCTGTGCAGGTTTGTTTCTCTTTAAATTCAGGATCACTTCTAAATTTAATAGCAAATTTATTTCAATTTAAACTTGTATTTTACATTTGTTTTATGAATAAATAAAACCATTATGGTTATCTGGTTGACATTTTGTTCTACAATTGGGATCTTGTTGAGATTTGTGCGCAACGATTAGATATTAAATAATCGAGAAGAGAGAGAGAAATCAATACAAAGATTTTACGTGGTTTGGCAATGTGCCTATATCCACGGGGCGGCGGCTCAATTTTCCACTATGTGAAAAATATGGTTACAATATATATATATATATATATATATATATATATATATATATATATATATATATGCAAACCCTAATGATGTATGGATATAATTACAATATTACCCCAGTACCATACTGCGGGAGGCTATGCCCCTTACACTCCCCAACCTATTTGCAACTGCTCACAAGACCGGTTATTTTTCCGCATTAGGACCCTACCAAGCCCCCTCCGCTAAGAAACATCCTGACTTTCTTCTAGGATTAAAAGCCAACTCCAACAATCTCCACCTTAGCGATTAATCTACCCCTTAGGAGAAAGATATCTTGAGCTCCACCTCAAAAATAACATAGGTTGGGAAATGTCTCTTTTTTAGCACCTGGAGACATTAATCAAGTCCAAGCAATGCTTGAACTTGTCCATTGTGATTGGTTTTGTCAACATGTCTGCTGCATTTTCTGATATATGCACCTTCTCAAATAACAATTCTCCTGAAATAACCAATTCCCTTATCTTGTGAAATCTAACATCAATATGCTTAGTTTTTGCATGATAAATTTGGTTTTTTACTAAGAAGATGGTACTCTGACTATCACAATACAACTTTACACCATCTTGTTTGATCCCAAGCTCTCTGACAAGACCTCTCGACCACAATGTTTCCTTAGCTGTCTCAGTTGCCGCCATGTACTCTGCTTCAGTTGTGGATAATGCCACAAGTGACTGCACCAATGATCTCCAACATATTGTCTTCCTTGCGAGTGTGAAAACATAACCTGTATGGGACCTCCTGTCATCCAAGTCACCTGCATAATCTGCATCTATATATTCCTGAATTGAAACATCATCATGCTGCCTCTTAAACATGATCTCACACTCTATTGTACCTCTCAAGTACTTGAAAATCCACTTCACAACTTTTCAATGCTCTTTGCTAGGATTTTCCATGTACTTGCTTACTACACTTACTGCATGTGCTAAATCTGGTCTGGTACACACCATTGCATACATTAAACAACCCACTGCACTAGCATAAGGCATCTTTGATATCTTTGCAATTTCTTTTTCAATTTTGGACACTGATTAGTAGACAATCTAAAGTGATTTGCCAATGGTGTACTCACTGGTTTTGCATCTGACATGTTGAATCTCTCCAACACTTTCTTCAGATAGTTTTTCTGAGACACCCATAATTTTCTGGCTTTTCTATCTCTATCGATCTCCATGCCAAGAATCTTCTTAGTTGATCCCAAGTCTTTCATATCAAACTTATTGCTCAACAAAAACTTCAATATGTCTACCTCATTCATTCTTTTAGAAGTAATGAGCATGTCATCCACATACAACATCAAGAAAATATGGAATCTTTCTCAAGAGTGCTGTAGTAAACACAACAATCACACTCACAATGATTGTAGCCAATCTGAATCATGTAGGAATCGAACTTCTTGTACCATTGCCGTGGAGACTGCTTAGGCTCATACAATAACTTCTTTAGTTTACACACAAGGTTTTTTGTTCCTGGTTCCAATAATCCTTCTGGCTGCTCTATGTAAATCTACTCCTCTAAATCACCATGAAGCAAAGCGGTCTTCACATCCAGCTACTCTAGCTTCATATCAAAACTGGCAATCATTGCCAATATTATTCTGCTCTAGTTTCAGTTTACACTAGCTGCTCTAGTATCATTCTTATGCAATGACTCAATTTCCTCCATCGTAGCCTCCATCCATTTACTTTTCTCCTAGCTATCAACTGCATTCTGAAAAGTTGTAGGATCGCTATTATTGTTAATGAGTGTATAAGAAACTGAATCCTCAAATTCATACCTCATCGGTGGCCTGATAGTGCAACGTGGTCTCTTTGTGGCTAAACTGTGATGCTGCTCCTCTTCTGAGGTATAATTGTCTTCTCCCTGTATATTAATCTCCCTATCAGTATTGTCTAGCTCCATCTGCACCACTTGACTCTTGCTATTACCCTTTTCTGAACAGATCTTCTCTTCATCTGGAGAAGCTTTAAGCATGAATGCTTCATCAAAAACTACATCTATATTGATCACCATCTTTTTTTTTTCTGGATCCCAAAACTTGTACTCCTTTATAGCCTAGAAAGATGCACTTTCTTGATTTTAGATCAAGCTGGGATTTCTGATCACTAGATACATGCACATAAGGACATCCAAATATTCTCAATCAAGAGAATCAACTTCTTTACTTATCCAAACTTCCTCTGCAACCTTTCCATCTAATGCTGCCTATGGTGATCTATTTATGACATAATTGTACCCACTGCTCATGGCTGGAGCTCTTCCCAATCGGCATCTAGCGTAGCCTCTGGCTTCTTCCCACATAGTGCCTTTACCATCCCTTATTGCGCCAACAAATCTTTCATCCTTTGCTGCCATAGTCCGAAATTCCCAGTTCCATCGAACTTCATCACATCAAACTTTACAATCGAATAACTCACTATCTGAACCTGACACTGTGATACCAGTTGTTGAGATTTGTGCGTAACGATTCGATAGTAAATAGTCGAGAAGAGAAAGTGAGAAATCAACATAGAGATTTTACGTGGTTCGGCAATGTGCCTATATCCATAGGGCGGTGGCACAATTTCCACTATGTGAAAAATAAGGTTCAATATATATATATATATATATATATATATATATATATATATATATATATATATATATGTAGGAAACGGGAAATTTACCGGCGGTCTAGCGCTTAGGTGGCCCAATAATTGTATTACACGTGGCGCCACTTAAAATAACAAATAAAAGAACTTCAGCACCACTCAAAATAATAAATAAAAGAACTTCCTAAATCGCCCTTAAAGTGGCGCCACGTGTAATACAATTATTGGACCACCTAAGCGCTAGTGAAGGAATCCCCTTCACCGCTAGTGAATTTCTGTTTTCTCATATATATATATATATGCAAACCCTAATGATGTACGGATATAATTACAATATTATCTCTGTACCGTACTGCGGGGGGCTACGTCCCCCGCACCCTCCAAACTATATGCAACTTCCCACAGGGCGGGTTGTTTCTCCGCTTCCAGGGCCCGTCTCCGCTACAAAACAAACTGGCCTTCTTCCGAGATTAAGAGCCAACTCCAACTGATCTTATGTCTCTGACAAAAATCTTGTGTTTTCAACAATTTAGCATTTGATCAATCTGAAGGAAAAAAAAAAACCCTTGTATAAATGTAATCTCTATCAAAAAACCTTGTGTCTTCGGTTTTCAACACTTTGCTAGTCTAGGCAAATTTTGGTTGCATGGGGCTTGAACCGCAACTCCCATCTCTTGCAAATAGCTTCATCAGCCAGTAATATCAACTTGACATAACTTGCCTCTGTGTTTCATGAAGCATTCTTGACCTCTAGCTGAAGCATATTCTTTAGGCAACCCAGTATTTGTTGGAAAAAGTTTCTAGATGATGGCCATGAATAATAAATGATGGATGATCAAAGCTTGTTTGAGATAAACTTTGACGTACCTCGGATAAAGACTTTCTATAATTATATGGATTTCACTTGAGGTTTCGTATGCTCCCATCTAGTTTGGTAACTGTAGCTCCTCTGCTGTATGTTCAATCTTCTATTATCTTGCTTTTGATTTATCCTGGATAGCCGACAAGTGGGTGGAATTTCAATATGGATGACTGGTAAAGTATAAAAATGCACATGATGCAAATTCAAGGTCGTAAACGGCTAGTAGTTCCAACTTTCAATTTTTACTGGTTCAACTGATTTTAACATCGAAAGGGTAGAACTCAGTTGTTACTTTTTCTGTATTTGGTACATGTTAAACTCGTAGTTTTATTATCCATTCTCGTTTACACAGCCACAGCATAATATTGTGAAGGCTTCTGTGAAAGTTAGTGGTAACAATGGCAACAGTCGCAAGATAGGATGATATCATCATTCCCTGGGCTATTGGTACATGAACTAAGTGTTAGTATTCTATATAAATAATTAAATAGTATTAACATAGTTATCTGCATTTTCTTAAATTCAACTGTCATCCAATCCTTTGCTCCGTAAAATATGGAGCAGGACTAAGTCAAGATGGTTTTACGAATTATTAGCTGATTTCCAAGAACATTCAATAAAATGGGAGAAAGCATCAACTATGTTGTACTCTTTACGTTCATCTTGTGACGTAAAATCTGTTATAGGTTGTTGTTGGCAGTTTTATTGTGGACGGCCAGAAGGAATCCAAGCCAATGAGCTCCGCGGACCAGTCAACAGCTGCTGCACCGTCAAGAGGTACAATGAGTGAGTCGTCAGGTGGACCTGGGAGCCCGCTGCTCAACCACAACAACGGCAGCCAGCAAGGTTTATCCAGCATGCTCTGGAAATAGAACAGGGGGAAATAGAATTATGAGATGCATAAGAGCTCTGGCATGTAATCTTAGTGAGTAGCTTTGAACCTGCTTTAGTATGATCTTGTGTAAATATGTAATATCTAGCCTAGGAAAAAACAAATGGTACTGGAACACATCTTATACCATCAATGTTGGTGAGTTCCGTTATACATATAAGCCTTGGAGCTCTGGCTTGTTACACCTTCACTCTCTCTCTCTCTCTCTCTCTCTCTCTCTCTCTCTCTCTCTATATATATATATATATAGATATATATATATGAGAAAACGGGAAATACACCGGCGGTGAAGGAAGTTTCCTTCACCGCCGCTTAGGTGGCCCAATAAAATTATTGCACGTGGTGTGGTGTCATTTAAGAGAATTCATTTATTTGTTATCTTGAATGACGTCCCATGTTATAATTTTATTGGGCCACCTAAGCGGCGGTGAAGGAACTCCCTTCACTGTCGGTGTATTTCCCGTTTCTCTCTCTCTCTCTCTCTCTCTCTCTCTCTCTCTCTATATATATATATATATATATATATATATATATATATGGGGGGGAGGGGAATATGCTGGGAAAAAATGATAATATTCCAACTTGTATGTAAACAACATGTTAATTATAAATAAATCAATAAGTCACATATGACATATAGTATTTACGTGAAAAACCTTTTTGGAAAAAACCATGAGACATTAAAAAAGTGAATTTTATTATTTTAGATAAATAGTACAGCTTTTCGAGTCTTGTTCAGAGAGCTTGAGAACATATAAAAAATAGATAGTGATACAGTTTACCTCCAATATGAAAGAAATGTCTAACCTTGTTAGAAAGCTATAGTCTGTGGTAGAAGTATTAGACTAATATTATGATGGATACTGTCAGAACAGAGTATATTCTACAGAGCACATTAAGTTTCTTCTCTCTATCTTCTCTTTCTTTTCTCCTTCTTGAATGGAGTTTGGATTTAGATGATTAATGAATGGATGAGCATCTATTTATAGGTTTAAACTATAGTGTGAAAACAAGATTATTTTCAACTTTGATAGACAGTATTTTTCATATGTTTTACTCTCCCACTTAATCCATTTTTGAATTGGATTAATTCTAACAATCTCCTCCATCAACCCAAAAAGAAATGAACTAAAACTCTACTTAGAGTTCATACCGACTACCTTTCGGTAGAAATTCTGCTTTCAAAGTAATCTTTTGTCATCATATTTGCTTCATTTTTGTCGGTGTGAACTTTTCCAACCTACAATAATTTTTCATCAAATATATTTCTAATCCAGTAATACCTCACATCATGTGCTTGGATTTAAAATGAAAACTTGAATTTTTGCTGAGATGAATGACACTATGACTGTCACAATAGATTGTGTAATACTTTGTTTCATGTCTAGTTCTTACAAAAAATGTTCCATGCACAGCATCTCTTTATAAGCTTCTGAAGCCGCAATGTACTCAGCCTCTATAGTTGATAAGGCAATATATTTTTGTAACTTGGATTGTCAAGATACAACTCCCTCTGCAAAGGAAATCAAATAACAAAATGTAGACTTTCTTAAGTTAATATCTCCTATCATATCTTCATTAATATAGCTATTAGTACTGACTTAGCTCCTGTAAAGTAAATATTTATTCTAGAAGTTCCCCTTACGTACTTTAATATCTACTTAACTGCAGCCCAATGTTCTTTATCTGAATTTATAAGAAACCTACTGATGATACCAACTGCATGTGCATGTGCTATGTTTGGTCTAGTACATATCATTGCATACATTAGACTGTCGACTGCTGAAATATATGGAACTCTTCTCATTTCTTCTTTTTCCTTATAATTCTTGGGATATTGTTCGGAGCTTAGCTTAAAGTGTACTGCAAGAGGAGTACTAGCTTGTTTTGCTCTGTTCATGTTGATTTTTTTTATTATTTTGTTGATGTAAGTCTTCTACGATAACTATAACTTTTTTAGTATTTTGTTTGCATATTAGTGTTTGGGGTGAATTTTTTTTTTTTTTTTTTTTTTTTTGGTAGGTGGTGAGGCCATGGGGGTGGCGGGGGGAGTGGCTGAGTGGGTGGGTTTTGGGCGATAGTGGTGGTTTCCGGACGGGGGGAGGGGGTTGCTATGGGATGATGTAGGTGAGGTGGTGGGGAGGGGGAGGGACGGGGAGGGGATAGTAGATGGGTGGGTGGAAGGCGACCAGATGGGAAGGTGGTTGGAGGAGGGGTTAGCGGGGTGGTTGGAGCTAGAGATGATATTGTACGCATTCATGGATTAATTTTTAGTCTACCCTATAATAAATTTTGAATCAAAAATAAAAATTATATTTTTCTAATTTAAAATTTTGCATAGAAAATATAAAAAATAAAGCCAATGGACATATCCATTTTATCCCTAGTAAGAGAGGGGTGTTGGCGGAGTTATTGCATGGGGAAGAAGAAGCAGGGATAAGGAGGGAAAGTGGCACCCTTGGAAAAAAAAATAGTTTTTCAGTTTTCTTTTAAATGCCCTAAAAAATTGGGTGCCCTTAGCCCTTAGAATCGTTAGTAATGCAACCGGTAATAATAAAATAAGTTAAACCAGGAAATAACATCAGGAAGCCATAAAAACAAGTTAAACATTAAGTAACAACAATATATACATTTATGTCATGTATTTATGTTAATCGATATTTTATCATGGTATTTGAAAACATTAGAAAATTTTCTCTATATAACCACTGTTTCAAAAACTAATCATCCTTTTAGAGCTTGTTTGGGAGAGAGAATGTCTTTAGCTTGCAATATGGATGATAATGGATGCATCCATAGACTAATTTTTGGCATTCTCTATACAAAATTTTGAATTATACAAAAAAAAAAAAAATCATTTTTAATTCAAAATTTTGTATAGGACATGCCAAAAATTGACTTATGGATGCGTTCATTATCATCTCTAGTCTGCAGTAAGAGATCAGAGAAAGGATAGAGTTAAAAGTCGGAGAAGTGTAAATCCTTTCCCTCCGGTACTAAACTTTGTTTTCATCAAGAGCTTCCACCATGACTTTTACTCAAAATATGACATTTTTAAAGATAAAATAAAATCATTTTGGCATTTTTCCCCCTTCAAATATTCTATTGTTACATTAGATGTTATGTATTATTTGGCAAAGGGTTCACAAGATCTCAGGCATACATATATTTATCTTGCTAGAAATATTGAAGCTAGTGATGCTACTCTAGTGCAAATTAAGAGCCCAACCTTTTTTTTCTTTCCCCTTATAAATTAAAATATAAGGTGGCATGCAGTCCATCCTCCCTATACTTACATGCTCTAAAAAATAAATGAATTCTCATAAACTCAACCTACTTTCTTTATGAATTAAAATATAAGGTGATATATACTCCATTCTCACTATATTTACATCCTCTAAAGAAAATGAATGGGTTCTCATTAATATAACCAACTTTTCTTATGCACCAAAATATAAGGTTGTATGTATTCCATCCTCACTATATTTACATCTTCTAAAAAATAATTGAATTTTCATGAACCTAATCTGCTTTTCTTATGAATTAAAATATAAGATGATATACACTCCATTCTCACTATATTAAATCTTCTGAAAAAATAAATGAATTCCCATGGTACCATATAGTCACCTCCCATGGGAAATTCTAAATGCGCACTACAATTTAATTTGTGAGCACCACATTCTATAGTAAAGTGATTGCACCCTAGGGGAAAATAGTGCTCACTAAGTCAATTGCGGTGCGCATTTAGAACTTCCCCCCTTCCATCTATAAACAACCCTTCAACTTGCATGCATCTTATCATCATCATCATTTTTTTTTCTTTTCATTTTTGGCAATGCCAACTCTAGATCTCCTAATATTTTCTTTTCACAACTAAACGTTTTGTTATAACCTCCCAACTTTTAAACACACCAAGACAATTTCACTAAGATTCAAAGGATATGGTAGCACATTTTCCTAATGTCTCTAAAGATACACATGCCTTTCAAAGTTTCTTATATAACTAGCGAGGCTTTCAACCATGAAACTCTAGTATCCTTCTCATCTTTCCTTCGTCAACATGAACGGCAAAGGCCGACCGCCACGTGCAGACCACGTGTGTTCTTTCTGCAGCCGGCGGTTCCCTAGCTTGCAGGCTTTAGGGGGCCATCAGACTGCGCATCGTAAGCAGATAGAGGAGATGAGACAGGAGTATCGGAAGGAGGTAGAGGAGATGAGACAGGAGCACAAGGCCGCCATTGTGAAATCGAAAAAGATCGATCGTGAAGGTTCAGTTGTGACATTGGACTTGCTTGACCGTTTGGTGGAGGCTAGTCGCAAGTGTGAGAGTGGTAAAGTTTCTAAGTCTGAGTACAATCAAGTTGATGATGAGAGCCTTGACCTCACTCTGAAGCTATAATATGAGGAGGGTTTTTTTTCTTTTCTTTTAAGAGAATATATATGTTCTAATGCGAATTATGAATAGTTGGGCTATTTTATTTTTCAACTTTTGGAAGAGTGAGAGAATTTTTGTGATATTGTCTGTTGCATTCCCTAGCAATAGAAAATAGGGTATGTCAAAAATTGTTAAATCTTGTTCGGATGGAAAAATGTGAAGTGAGAGTGAATGTAATTTAATTTTACAGTGAATAGTTAGGCTATTTTAATTGAGTTTTCGTATTTATTTTCATTGTATTTGACTGGCCGTATTATCACACATTACTGAACAACTTAGCTATGTGTCAGAACATTAAAGATGGTATCAAAACCTAGGTATTCTCAAATCAGTTCATGCGAGTTGAATTCTTTTTGAATATCATTATAGTCGTTATTAAAGTCTAAAGTTTATCTTTTTAAAACTGTTTTGAGCTGAACATAGCTATGCATATATTTATTGCTATATACATATATTTAATGTCATTATTATTACTATTCTTCTAATTGAGACCGACCTTACCCTATTTTCTCAGAAAAATAGCTCATCGTGCGAACAGAACTTGATCCAACTCGAACTCGAACTCCATCACAATTGATGCCAACAAGATGTTGGGTGTACTTAGTAGGATTGATCAAGCTCAACAACAACATAATGACGCATTAAGGATTAGCATGATGCCAATGCTTGAATGCGCCTTAGACCGAGAGAGTAGTGTCCTAGAGAATTTCTAATTTCTGATGGCTGGACCCAATTAATTTCTATAAGATAGCATGAGCACTTGAGGCTAAATAGTGGCTCGCAGAAATGAAGAACCTAATGGGAGCTGCCCATGTTCCTATGTATATAAAGCTGATGTTAAATTTCAGTTGACAGGCGAAGCCAGGACTTGTGGTAATACGAGGAGAATTGTCTACAACAACCTATAATGTGAAAGCTTTCTCAGCAAGTTTTCTCGCAAGGTTCTTTCTAAGGACATCTAGAAGAGACATGAAGTAGCAGTTTATCAATCTAATGTAAGGTGGTAGGACAGTTGAGGAGCATGCAATAAAGATTGTTTGCTTGAGCAGATTCACACCCTATGTGGTAGCTGATGAGGTAGATTGATATCACCATTTCTAGCAGGGTTTACATTAACTTGACATGTAGAAGTAATTGACGAGGAAGGAGACGTGAAAGAAGTTGATAATAAGAAGAATATTGTTCAAGGTCCAACATCCAAGGGGCGTAGTCAGGTGTCATGAGAAGCTATTTCCACAAATTCAGAGAAGCGTCGATTTATCTCATCGCAGCAGAAGCCTATTTACAATTTTTGTCAGAAGCCCAGTCAAACAAAGGAGTATAGATATTCCAATCACGTATGTTTAGTTTGTGGATCCAGTGAGCAAACGATAGGGCATTGTCCACAGAGGAGGCTCATTGGAGTAGCAACTCGTCGTCCCCTATTCCCAGCAGCAACACCAACAATAATTAAAGAAGAATCAGACCGGTAATTAGAGCAGACTGCGTTTCCTTTCCAAAAGCAAGATTTTGAGCATGCCCGAAGGAACAAGGGGGTTGATCGTGGACATGGGAAGACATTCAATTTGACTGCAAAAGCAGGCCAAGGACGTTATGGCATGTACTATTTTAATGTATCATGTACCTGCATCAGTTTTGTTCAACTCTGGAGTAACCCAATATTTTATATCACCTGCGTTTTGTCCCTGCATGATATTCCTTGTGAGAATTTATTTACAATTGGAAAATTAGACCTAGGAATGAGAATATCATATCAGGTAGGATGTGTAGATTGTTTTCTGTTGTGGTGTGTAAGAGAGAGTTCTATACCAACCTCCTAGTCATCAATACATTTAGATTTGACGTAATTTGGAAATAGATTTAGCTTAGTACCTTTCATGCAGTAATCGATTATTGAAAGAGGAGTACTATGGTCTGTAGGATTCCGAATCATCCAGAATTTGAGTTTCTCAGAGGCAATAAGCATGTGGAATCAACAGAATTCATAGCCCGTTCGACCGCTAGAGTATTAACAGCCATGGATGTAGTTCCAGTAGTGATTCTTGTGATACCAGATTATTAGGATGTCGTTGGAGATTTTTCTGGATTACTGCTAGATAGAGCCTTGGAGTTTTCCATCTACCTCATGCTACGTACTGTGCCTATTTCTAAGATGTCATATAAGATGGATCCTGCAGAGCTAGAAGAAGTGAAAGATCAGTTGCAGGAGCTAGAGGCTCATGATTTTATCAGACTGAGTACTTGGCTTTGGGGTGCACTAGTGGTTTTGACGGGAAAGAATGATTGAGATAAGAGATTGTGCATTGGCTATAGAGGATTGAACCAAGTCACAATTAGAAATCAATACCCATTATCAAGAATTGGTGATTTATTTGATTAACTAAATAGAGCTGGATCTTAAATTGGGGTATCATCAAGTGAAGGTGAAGGAATATCTTAGACGGCCTTCAAAATCCGATATGGTTATTACATATTCTTATTGATACTATTTAGAGTTACGAATGTAGCACCTATCTTCATGGACTTGATGAATAGAGTTTGTATCCTGTTCTTGGATGAGTTTGTAGTGATCTAAATTAACTAACGACATCTTGGTATATTTAAGGATGAGGAAGAGCATGCCAAGTGCTTAAGGATAGTCTTAGAAACTCTAAGGTAGGAGAAGTTTTAAAGGAAACTTAGCAAGCACGAGTTTTGGCTGAAGAGTGTTTCTTTCTGGGATATATCCTCTCATGAATGGAATTTCGATAGATTCTAGCAAAGTTGCAATAGGGAGAGATTGGCTTGCTCCAAAGACTATACCAAAAGTAAGGAGTTTCCTTAGATTAGCATGATACCATCGAAGGTTTGTGCAAGAGTTCTCTAAGATCAGAAGACATTGTTAAAACTAATGAGAAAATGAGAGAAGTATGTCTATACTGATGATTGCAATGCAGCTTTTGAAGAGCTAAAGCACATTCTTACTTTATCACTAGTTTTAGCTGCACCGAATGGATCTAGAGGGATGGTTGTCTATAGTAATGCATCCGGCATAAGACTTGCTAATGTTTTGACAAAGTATTATTGGGTGATTGCTTATGCGTCTCAACAGTTAGCCACATGAGAAGAATTACTCTATCCATGACTTAGAGCTTGTAGCATTGATTTTCACCTTGAAGATCAGGAAGGATTACTTATTGACCACTATGATGGAGATTTATATGGACCATAAGAGTTTGAAGTACGCTTTTAAATAGAAGGAGCTCAATATGAGGCAGAGGAGATGACATGAGCTGATAGCTGACTATGATATTAATTCGCAATACCATTTCGACAAGATCAATATAGTTCTAGATACTTTGAGTAAGAAGTCTATGACAATATTGCTAAATAAACAGAAGAAGTTTCCTAACAAGATAAGATAGATTTGTAGATTGTTCTATCTGATACTGTGGCTCAAGTGATGGTTTTGCAACTTCAGACCCCCATCGGTTGAGAGGATCAAAGCAGCTTAGAAATATGATCCTAAGTTGTTAAAGTTCAAAAGTCAAGTAGAATCTGAACAGAGGATAGACATGAGTATTCATGAAGATAGGTCAGTTAGCTTCAGCAACAACTTTGTATGCCTAAAGGAGTGATCAAGCAAGAAGTGCTTTCAAAGGCTCATCATACAATTTACTATATTCATTCCAGTGAAACAAATATATATTAGGACTTAAAAATACACTTTAGTAGCATGGGGCATGGAATGGAGCGAGACATCAAAAATTTTGTGTCCAAGTATTTGGTTTGTCAGCAGGTGAAGGCCAAACACTAGAAAGCACCTAGACTATTCCAATTGTATCCATACCTGAGTAAAAATGAGAGAAGGTTACCGTAGATTTTGTTTATGACTTTATTGTGCAGTCCTAAGGATAATAATTCGATATAGGTGACTATATATCATCTCACCAAAGTTGCACATTTACTTTTATTATGTGTGGGACAACCTACGGAAGCTTTAGCTAAGAAGTTCATGCCTGAGATGATGAGATTGCATAGTTTCCTAAAGTATTGTGTCAGGCCAAGATACACAATTCAAGTCTCGTTTTTGAAATAAACTTCACGACAAGTTGGCTATCGAAGGTAGAGTTCAGCGGTGCTTGCCAACCAAAGACAGATGGCCAGTCAGAGAGGATTATCCAAATATTAGAGGATATATTGAGTTTATAAGAAGCTCTTATGTAAACTTGGTATGTAATCCCCAATGAGAGCATTGTGTTGGAAAGAACATCTATGGCACCATTTATTCTTTTCTAAATGTCTCTGATAGAGGATATCATCTTCTGTTTCAAGATGCCTGATTTCTGAAATCTCCTTTTTGCATGTGCTTATTCATCATACTTGAAGGGAGAGGAATATGTACACTGACTTTATGATTAGTAAGAATTTTATATTGGAATTTAGGACGGTGTGACAAGAAAATTTCCCTCATCACCCTATAAAACTTGCAATGAGGGAAGTTTCGGGTGATAGATAAGGAATGATATAGTCCTTGAGGACCTGTAATAGCTAAAAATAATAATAAAGAGAATCTTATTTTTTTTTGCATTTCTTTTCATATCTCTTTCCTATTCCATTTCTTTTTCATTATTTTGTTATCTACCAAACATTGCTTAACAGCTTTGCAATGTCTATACTTCTAATATTCAGAATTCAACTGCTCTACAATATACAAGTACTCACTATAGGCTAGAATCCTCCATTTCGGCATATTGCCTTTTCAAAATTAGAAGTTTTTTCGCTCTTCAACATTAGGCTTTTCTTCCATCTACTAGTTCTCCAAGGTAATACTCCATCCCACGTCCCTTTTCTCATTTTTTTTCCCATTTAAAGGTGAAGCACATGATAAGGATCTACAAGCCATGGAAATAGTAAATACACGATATATATACAAGATTCTTAGCAAATAATACAAGAAATTGAAAATAACAAGAATTACGTTGGTTTCATTGACTACATCAATGTATGCCCATGATAGAGAGAGGAGAGATTCCCTAAAAAAGAATATAGAAGACTATACTTAATTTCTTCTTCACCTCACCACAATAAGAATCAACACTATTTCTTAAAACCATTGTAATATAATATATTTAGTAATACTTAAATTAACTGTTACAATAGATCTTTATTTTGCAATGGTTACTATGTAACTCTTCTTAAACCGTTTCGATATATTATATTTTACAATGTTTTTAAAAAATATTGCAAAAGATAGCTTATTTGTCACGTTTATGTTGCAACACTTATTTAGTTGTTACTAAATGATTATTTTGTAACAGTTTAAACAATTGTTACAAGAAAAGGGGGTATTTTGCAATGGTTTTTTTTTTACAACAGTTTTAAAACCGTTGTAATATAATATATTTAGTAATGCTTAAATTAACCGTTACTATGTAACTCTTCTTAAATCATTTCAATATATTATATTTTACAATGTTTTTAGAAAATGTTGCAAAAGATAGCTTATTTGTCACATTTATGTTGCAACGCTTATTTAGTTGTTACTAAATGATTATTTTGTAACAGCTTAAACAATTGTTACAAAGTAACATTTTTTTGTGACAATTTTGATGCAACATTTAAGAATCTTTTCTAAATATTAAAATTTAATAATAGTTAGCATAACTGTAACAATAAATTCAATCATTTGCAACATTTTCGGTTAAAAAAAGTGTTGCTAAATAAAATATTCGGAAATAATTTGATTATCCAAAAATAAAAATAATTATATATTAATTAAGCATATATATATATATATATATATATATATATATAATTTTTGTACTAGTGAAGTTTAATTTAGAATCATATATAGCTAAAATAACATGTAATGATATTTACGATAACTTTACATATACGTAAAATTGAGTCGTTACCTTATCCATTTAACCATATAAATAGAAATAAAAAAATTCAGAAATAAATATATTTAATAAAATTATTCCTTTATTTTGTATTTTTTTCAATTTATTACTTTTCTTGTGCATCATTTTTAAAAGAGAAAAAATTGATATATTGATGTTAGAAAATTATCAAAAGTATAAATATTATATATATTTTTAAAATAATTAAGTTTTTTAATTAGGAATTTCTCACGAACTAAGAATGTACTATTTGTGCATAAAATATATCTAATTCACATTAATAATATCACAACTCTAATTAAAACTATGATCCCATATATGTGGTTGAATATAAGAATTTACTCGGTTTCAAACATAGAGTATGAAATATTTTTCCCAGATACTTTTAATCTGTAGGAATTTTCGCTCAATATTAAACTAAAGTTCCTCAACATCTTCAAGATGAAGTGTGTGTGTGTGTGTGTGTCTATATATATATATATATATATATATATATATATATATATATATATATATATATATATATTATTTTAAATAGATCTAGGTTTCAATTCTTCAAATATGTTATATATGATTTAGAAATATATAATATGTAATAGTAATTTTGTTTCTTAAGAAATATTTTTAAACATAAATATGTTAACTTTCTATGTAATCTAATTAACTTATATTTTTACATGAGATATTAGTTTTTAAAAAAAATAAACTTTTAATATTATTTAAAATTGAAAAAATTATTTATAATAAATACCTAGGGTTTATCTCCTCATGACGTTTCCTCTCCCAATATACCCTAATTCCCCCCCCTCTCTCTCTCTCTCCTCTCTCTCTCTCTCTCTCGTAATCCTCCGCTCCATCTCCGCCCCGCCTCAGCTCCGTGTACGCCCCGCCTCCGCTCCGTGTATGCCCCGCCTCCGCTCCCATAAATACTATACTTGTAGCTAGTATCCTTTAGGATACTTTTGATCACCTCCAAAATCTTAAAATTATTTAATTTGGGTTGAAAAAAATTAACAAATTCAAGTGGAATCCCAAAAAAAAAAAAAACAAATGGAAGAAGATATGTCCACAAAACAGTCAAGTGGAATTCCCAAAAAAAAACCAACTTCTAGTACCAAAAAAGAGGGTCACATTTCAACTAGGACAGCCACAAAAATGTCTAATTAATATTAAAGTGAAATTTCCACATTTTAAATTATCATACCCTTGCTCAATGTAATAAAAGCAATACCTTCTCAAGAAGAAATTTTATTTTTTATTTTAAAAAGAAACACAATTCACTACTAATATAGACATACAGACACTCAGAGAGATTATAGTGATAAATAAATGATAAAGAAGTTATATTTAATTGTCATTTTGTTGTTTAATTGGTTTACATTGTTTTAGTAAAAAACTAGAAGTAAACTAACATTTCTAAAATATCAACTATTTTTCAGAATTAACAATGCAGTAAACATATTTAACTCTTCAATTACAACATGCACGCATGCATACCTGCCCCATGCTGGCATGCGCATACACACAATCAGAATCCGAATGCTTGTAACCCGACTCATTGAACTAATGAAATCTCAATGCTATCTCTTTACAGCAACTCAACATAATGGTTTTGATTAAATAAGCATCAATAATTTTGACAAAAACTTTATCTTTAATTTCTACCACTAATATTATAATCAAATATCTCTTTTTAATTAAAATATAAAATAGTTACTACCTTCGAATAATTTTGACAAAAGCATAAATATCTCTTTACCACCTTCGAATAATGTATCTTTATTTTCTTTCTTTTCTTTATTTTCACCTCTACAAATTGAATATGTAATTAAAATATAAAATAGTTATTTTTTTTAAAATTAATTGTGTTAATCCTTTAATTTGTGTTACCTTGTGTGTTGCAGTATTACAGAGGTGGACTGTTCACAATTTTCGGTGTTCAGTGGCGGAGGCGGAGTGGAGCGGTGGAGCAGATGAGATCGGAGATTCAGTGTGTGTGATGTAGAGGTGGACCGCGAGGCGTTTGGCGTTCAGTGATGCGGAGGAGAAGCGGAGCGGAGGCGCAGCGGAGTGGAGGAGTTCAGGAGATTCGGTTTGTGCACACTGCAGAGGTTGGACCGCTATGCAGTCGGCGTTCAGATGAGCAAAGGCGGGGCGGAGCGGAGCGGTGCAGAGATGGAGCAGAGGTGGGGCGGAACTGGAGTGGAGGCGGGGGTGGAGCAGAGGCAGGGGTGGAGCAGATTTGACCGGAGGTGGAGCGGATTTGGAGTGGAGGCGGAGCAAAGCAGAGGCTAGGCGGAGTGGAGACAGAGCGGAGGCGGGGCGTACTCGGAGCGGTGGCGGGGCGGAGAGAGAGAGAGAGAGAGAACGAGAATTAGGGTATATTGGGAGAGGAAACCCTAAGTATTTATTATAAATAATTTTTTCAATTTTAAATAATATTAAAAGTTTATTTTTTTAAAAACTAATATCTCATGTAAAAATATAAGTTAATTAGATTTTATTGAAAGTTAACTTATTTATGTTCAAAAATATTTCTTAAAAAACAAAATTACTATTACATATTATATATTTCTAAAACATATATAACATATTTGAAAAATTGAAACATAGATCTATTTAAAATAAAATAAAATAATATATATATATATATATATATATATATATATATATATATATATATATATATATATATATATATATATATATATATATATATATATATATATATATATATATATATATATATATATATATATATATATATATATATATATATATATATATATATATATATATATATATATATATATATATATATATTTATTTATTTATACTTCATCTTGAAGATGTTGAGGAACTTTTGTTTAATATTAGCGAAAATTCCTACAGATTAAAAAGTATCTGGAAAAAATACTTCATACTCTATGTTTGAAACCGAGTAAATTCTTACATTCAACCACATACATGGGATCATAGTTTTAATTAGAGTTGTGATATTATGAATGTGAATTAGATATATTTTATGCACAAATAGTACATTCTTAGTTCGTGAGAAATATCCTAATTAAAAAATATAATTATTTTAAAAAATATATATAATATTTATACTTTCGATAAATTATCTAACATCAATATATCAATTTTTTCTCTTTTAAAAATGATGCACAAGAAAAATAATAAATTGAAAAAAATACAAAATAAAGGAATAATTTTTGTTAAATATATTTTATTTCTGAATTTTTTAATTTCTAATTATATGGTTAAATGGATAAGGTAACGACTAAATTTTACGTATATGTAAAGTTATCGTAAATATCACTACATGTTATTTTAGCTATATATGATTCTAAATTAAACTTCACTAGTACAAAAATTATATATATATATATATATATATATATATATATATATATATATATATATATATATATATATATATATATATATATATATATATATATATATATATATTTATATATATATATATATACGGTAAATACAACGGCGGTGAAGGGAGTTCCTTCACCGCTGCTTAGGTGGCCCAATAAAATTATTACACGTGGCGCCATTCAAAGTAACAAATAAATGAATTTCCTTAGTCGCCCTTTGAGTGGTGCCACATGTAATAATTTTATTGGTCCACCTAAGTGGCGGTGAAGGAACTCCCTTCACCGCTGGTGTATTTCTCGTTTACTCATATATATATATATGTGTGTGTGTGTATGCTTAATTAATATATAATTTTTTTAATTTTTGGATAATCAAATTATTTCTGAATATTTTATTTAGCAACACCTTTTTTAACCGTTGTTTATAAAACGTTGCAAATGATTGAATTTATTGTTACAGTTATGCTAACAATCATTAAATTTTAATATTTAGAAACGATTCTTAAAATATTGCATCAAAATTGTCACAAAAAAAAATGTTACTTTGTAACAATTGTTTAAGTCATTACAAAATAATCATTTAGTAACAACTAAAAAAGCGTTGCAATATAAACGTGACAAATACGCTATCTTTTGCAATATTTTCTAAAAATATTGTAAAATATAATATATCGAAACGATTTAAGAAGAGTTACATAGTAACCATTGCAAAATAAGGATCTATTATAACGGTTAATTTAAGCATTACTAAATATATTATATTACAATGGTTTTAAAGCTGTTGCAAAAAACCATTGCAAAATACCCCATTTTCTTGTAACAATTGTTTAAACCGTTACAAAATAATCATTTAGTAACAACTAAATAAGTGTTGCAACATAAACGTGACAAATAAGTTATCTTTTGCAATATTTTCTAAAAACATTGTAAAATATAATATATTGAAACGATTTAAGAAGAGTTACATGGTAACCATTGCAAAATAAAGATCTATTGTAACGGTTAATTTAAGCATTACTAAACATATTATATTACAATGGTTTTAAAATTATTGCAAAAAACCATTGCAAAATACTCTCTTTTCTTGTAACAATTGTTTAAACCGTTACAAAATAATCATTTAGTAACAATTAAATAAGTGTTGCAACATAAACGTGACAAATAAGCTATATTTTGTAACATTTTTTAAAAACATTGTAAAATATAATATATCGAAACGGTTTAAGAAGAGTTACATAGTAATCATTGCAAAATAAAGATTTATTGTAACGATTAATTTAAACATTACTAAATATATTATATTACAATGGTTTTAAAACTGTTATACGATAAGCATTACAAAATACTCCATTTTCTTACCGTGTTTGTTAGAAGAAACACAATTTATTTTTCCTGAAATTGTTACGGTGAGTTGGAGCCTCCCGCGCTCCAACACCAAGTACAAGTCCAGGAAAAGGAGAGAAAAAAAATGCAAGACAAAAGCATCCTCTCTAGGGATAAAGTACAGAGTTCCATTGAGTTGCATACAACATGCAGTACAGATCTCGTCAGTGCCTCAATCTGCTTAGGGGCCCCCACGAGTGGAGCCATCATGGTAGCTCAATTTATTACAGACCAAATAAATATAAATCTAAAATTTCATCGGTTATCCGTGAAAAAGGGAAGTAAATATATGGCCCATATATGTGGGTGTGGGGGTTAGGTTTAATTAGGGTTGCCTGTTCTTATCAAACCTCCCTAGCTATCTGCTCTCCACTTATCTGCAACAATTTATCTACTCTCTTCACGTTCAAAGTGTCTCTCTTTCCCACTAAAAAAAAAAAAAAAAAAAGGAAGAAAAGTGATTCCTACGAAAATGACGAGTGCTTGATCTCTACATCCCTGCTATAATGAAGGATTAGAGCCGTGAAACTTGGTTAATTTACTGGTAAATCGAGATTGAATAGACATGTTGGCCAGGAATGTGAATAGACGGGTGTAAGGACCAGTTTTTATCCTGCCATATTTAAAAATTTAAATTAAAAATTATAATTCATATTTAAAGCCATTTGATTCGTCCACTCTCATCCTTACTGGTCACTCTTATACGACAGTTAGATATTGCTAGATTGTTTAGCATTATTCTGACAATTAAGACACTCATGATAAATGATTAAAGATGAGTTTCTACTATAGGAAATGTATTAAAATTTTACATTATCTACTAAAAATTGTTTTATTCAACTTTTTTTTTTTTTATCATTATTACTTTAATCTGACTAACTTTGAGGATCAACGTATCATGCTTCTGGACAAGGAACGAGTTCAACTCTAGGAGGACAGCTTGAGTGACGACTTGCAGTCACCATAACAGATGAGATGCAGGTGGGATGAGAAGAGTTCAACAATGATAGAGCTAGAATGGGTTCGAGAGGTCTTAGTACTGCCATCTACCATGACTTCTTCATTTTAGTTTGTTCGTGCTTACTTTATATAGCATGTCTCTAGTACGATGCTAGTTTGTTTTCTTTATGTTTCTTATTCGTGAGAGAAGCTAAACTCTTCTGTTCTGTATTTTCAGTATGATCTTATAATTCAACTGTTCTATTATTTACTTTTTAATAGAATACGGAGAACATTAATCCACCATTTAAAGTAAAAAAAAAAGAAAAGAAAAGAAAAGAAAAGAAAACATAACATGCTTATAGGTTCTGATGGTAAGTCATAAAATTTGATCGTTCAATCTTCTATATGAAGCAAGTTATTTTTCAAAGAGGCTTGAGTTCGTTAATTTAATTCAAAAAGTCTTTATTTGATGTTGATACAATAAGTTTAATCGATCAAGGGATTAAAAGAAAAAAATATCTAACCAAAAAGTAAACAATCACTCGTGAACTGAGAAAGGCCTCACTTCTTCAATAATTTTTTTTCATATAACCCTCGTGAACCCTCTAACACCTTTATTATTTTATGAGGGGCTATTACTCCCCCCTAACTCCCACTCCGATCAAACTTCAAGCAACAATGAACTCCCTCGCCCGCTCCATCAACGAAGTCATCAACGACATCACCCGCCTCCACCGCTCCCTGCCTCCCCGGCCCGACATTGATGACGTCAAGGCCGCACTGGTCTTACTTCGGGCAGTCGACCAGGAGGAGAAGTCTCGGGTGGAAGCCATAGCAAAGCAGCACCAAGAGCAGAAGAGAAGCCTTGAGTTGGTCCCGGACGAGCTGCTCGGGGCTCAGGAGCAGCTGCAGAAGAACTTGGTGTACTTTCAGAGTAGGGAGCAGAAGAGGGAGGCGCTGAAGCTGATTGATCTCGAGAACACGCATGCGGTGTTTGACGAGCTGGTGCAGCGGGCAGAGAAGTGCCTCGCGCCGAACTCGTACGTGGTGGGGGAGAAGGAGCCGAGGGAAGCGAGTAAGAGGTGGAGCGGTGAGAGTAGAGATGGGAGTTGTTTGGAGAAGGGGAAGCCGGCAGCTATTAAACCCTTGCCTTCTGGTGAGCCTCTCTTCTCTAGTACGGATAGCTCTTTTATGGGCAGCGTGTGTTGAATTAAATTTGTACTGCTCATTTGATTTTGATATTTTTACCAAACTCCTTAGAAGGAATCCATGTTAGATGCAGAAGAAGAAAGTTTATATATATATATATATATATATATATATATATATATATATATATATATATATATGAGGAAACGGAGAATACACCGGCGGTGAAGGGAGTTCCTTCACCTCCGCTTGGGTGACCCAATAAAATTATTACACGTGACGTCATTCAAGATAATAAATAAATGAATTTCTTTAATCGCCCTTTGAGTGGTGCTACATGTAATAATTTTATTGGGCCACCTAAGCGGCGGTGAAGGAACTCCCTTCACCGCCGGTGTATTTCCCGTTTACTCATATGAGGAAACGGAAAATACACAGGCGGTGAAGGGAGTTTCTTCACCGCCGCTTAGGTGGCCCAATAAAATTATAACACCGGGCGTCATTCAAGATAACAATGAATTCTCTTAAATGACACCATGTTTAATAATTTTATTGGGCCACCTAAGCAGCGGTGAAGGAAACTTCCTTCACCGCAGGTGTATTTCCCGTTCTCTCTCTCTCTATATATATATATATATATATATATATATATATATATATAACGGGAAATTCACCAGCGGTGAAGGGAAATTCCATTAGTGCTTAGATTGCCCAATAATTATATTACACGTGGAGCCACTCAAAGAAAGGTTAAAAAAGTTCTTTTATTTGTTATCTTGAGTGATGCCACGTGTAATACAATTATTGGGCCACGTAAGCCCTAGTGAAGGAATCCCCTTCACCGCCGGTGAATTTCCCGTTCTCTCATATATATATATTCTCTCATATATATATATATATATATATATATATATATATATATATATATATATATATATATATATACACACACTTGTTTACTAAAATTTAGAAGGAAATAAATATATTAAAAAATAAAGTGATATTATTTAATTGATTAAATAAAATAATATCTATATAATTTTATCTATTTTTTAGGTATGAGAGTAAAGTTTTTGAATGACATACAAATAAAAATTTAATTTTTTGGCTTGTTCTTCTACTTTCTGGAAAAAAATTTGTAAGGAAGGTGTCACCTAGATGTCACTTCACATCTAAGAAGTAACTACTAACTTCTTTTTTGGCCAAATAAATATTTGAAATTGTAAAAATAACTTTACTTCCATAATACACTTTTAGTAAAACCCTTTGATATCCGGAGGAAATAATTTCTTCAGTATTTGGGCAATAGTGACTGTCCTCGGACTATAAGATTGTAATTTTTTTTTAAAGATAAAATGTTTGGTAGAGAACCCCTATGTTCCATTTAATGGAACATCACAATGATAAATTCCTACATAGTTCAACCTCCCAATAAGAAGACGCTATAGCATAGTTACGTATACAATATATAGCTTAAATATCAGTACAACAAATAAAGTTGTGTTGTTAGCTACTCCATTTTCTTATCATGTCAAGATATATGGATTCTTAAGAAGCAAGGTGCCACTATATGCGAGTCCCTCAACTTAGGGACTGTTCGGGACCTATAAGTTTCATTAACCTTGGAAAAAAAAAGTTTGATCTATTAAGAGATGTTCAGTCGGTCGGAGATCGGAGTTTTCCGATCTGATATGAGGGTAGAAAGTTCCGATTATCGTCGGAATTTTTTTTTGACCGAACGCCGATCTAAATCGGTCGAAGTCAGGCGAAGTTGTCGGAGTCGGTGGTGGAGTTTATCTTTGGACGTTGAGTTGGTCAATTGATCGGAATCGGGATTCTCTGATTGGATCCGAAAGTAGAAAACTTCGACCGCCGTCGAAAAAATTTTCGGACTGAACTCCGACCAATTTCGGTCGTTGTCGGGCAAAACCGCCAAAGTCGGTGGTCGTATTGGATCTCAAGTCGAATTTATTCTTTCGAGGGATAGACATAAGAATTAGCATTATAATTTTTAAATTGGGAGTAATATCGGATCAGGTAATTTACGTCTCCATCAGGTTTCAAGCTACTTAACCACGAATGCGACGTTTATATATGTATCTAAAAGTAAATAAATGGCAAACATCAACTTGGTGTTGCAGGAGAGGACGGTGAGAAGCTCAGCCTGATCAAATTCGCAAGCTTGATCGAGTCCTCAGCCAAGAGAGGCGCCCGAGATGTGAACCTAGAGAACAAGCTAACGGATCAAGTCAACTGGCTACCTGCATCCATAGGCAAGCTCTCTGGTCTCATCACTCTGAATCTATCCAGAAACCAACTAGTCTCGCTACCAACCTCCATCGGCTCGCTCCCATGCCTCACAAAACTAGACCTCCACTCGAACCGAATCACTGAACTCCCCAGTTCCATCGGAGAGCTCTTCAATCTCTCCATTCTCGACCTGAGATGCAACCAGTTAACATCAGTACCCGCTACATTCGCTCAGCTAGCACACTTAGTAGAGCTCGACGTAAGCTCAAACAAGCTCAAAGCCATCCCTGATGCAATTGGCAGCCTGACCAGCCTAAAGAAACTGAACATAGAAGCAAACAATGTAGAGGAGCTCCCTCACACAATCGGTCAGTGCTCATCTCTAGTGGAGGTGCGAGCGGACTACAACCGCCTCAAAGGGCTTCCGGAAGCAGTCGGGAGGCTCGAGTCTCTAGAGATCCTCTCGGTCCGATACAACAACATGAAAAGCCTTCCGACGACCATGGCATCGTTAGCCAAGTTGAAGGAGTTGGACGTGAGCTTCAACGAGCTCGAATGTGTTCCTGAGAGCCTGTGCCTCGCTACGTCGCTAGTCAAGCTGAACGTAAGCAACAACTTCGCTGATCTTCGCTCGCTCCCGAGGTCCATCGGGAATCTGGAGATGTTGGAGGAGTTGGATATCAGTAACAATCAGATAAGGGCTCTGCCCGATTCGTTTGGGATGCTATCGCACCTGCGCGTGCTGCGACTGGAGGAGAACCCTTTGGAGGTGCCACCGAAGCACATAACTCAAATGGACGCACAGGTATTTGGGATGATATATACATATATGTTCATGTTTTTTTGTTATGCAGTTGCTTGGTATTGAGTTGAGACTTTGATGCAGGTTGTTGTTGAGTATATGGGTGAGTTTGTTGCTAAGAAGTCCATCAAGTTGCAGCCATTTAAGGCGAGCAAGAGTTGCACGAAGTTATGCTTCTTCTCAAGGCCTAACAAGATCAGGAAGCATGGTGATTTGGACTACAGAAGATGACTATTTACAGTATTGAATGAATCCTAGCTAAGATGAGTTAATATTATATGCTCCACTTGTTTTTTGTTGTAGTTTTTTTTTTTCCTCCTTATTTTGCTGAAAATTTGCTTGTAGATTCCCAATAGATTGTACATACTTTATGCAGTCAATACTATAAATCCCCGACAACGTCTGTGCTTATGAGGTATCATGCTTCTCAATTTTCTGTAAAACACCTAAAAATCTTTTATGATGCTTCAGGGACATTTATAAAGACTATCACCTAAATGCCCTCAAGCCTAAAAGGTATTTGTCAACGTATGTGGTGAAAGACTCCAGATCAAGTCGGAGGGGAGAGTGATCATGCAAATATTCTCTAGGGTTCATAGAGTCGGATTTCTCATTTACCCACCACAATAGAGGAGCTGCCGCCACCAGGCAGGAAATCACGATCCATAACAAACTATTTAATCATTGCATATTTCATCACTTTTCATACATTCTATTAACGTATAACTAAAATACTAGATAATATAGTAGTCCATACAGTAGACAATGAGTGCTAGCTCTTGGTCTACGTGGACTAGAGGCCCAACAACTAATGCGATGAAACGCTCCACCTGCCTACCCAAGATTGAAGAGGAAACTAGTTGAGTGCTTCATTGCCAATCGCAGATGACTTTGTTCCAATTGATTTGTTGGAATATTTAGAAGAATTTTCTTCCCTATATACAAATAGGAGGGAGTTATTCCCTCTCACTAGAAGAAATAATAAAAACAAGAAGAAGAAGAAGAAGAAAAAAAGGATATTTATCTTGAGCAGCTGATACAATCAACAAGCTAAGGTCTAACTTCAACCCTAAAGTGGAGAAGGGTGAAATGATTGCTTCTCTAAGAAATGCAACCATAATACTAGAATGAATGAGCCCATTCAATTTATGCATCCTCACTCAGTTACTCCCATTACCAAGGTTTTATTTTAAGCACCACTATAGAAAAAGAAAGAAAACAGTATAACCGGAATTCTATATCAATTCATGCGGAAAGGAAAAATGAAGGACCACGAATTTATCAATTAAACATATAAGATTTTACCAATAAAAAAAATCAATAAGTCCCTCGTCCTTCAGAATGCTGAAGGAAATAGACTGGTGCATCTTATTAAACCAACATATTTACCGTCCATTTTAAAGCAACTAGTGACTAACCGCATTCGAATCAAATTCACAAAGCACAGATGGCACTCAAATTTTGTATAATGAAACAAAATTTTCCTTCATACTGTAAAATGACTCACCCAAATGAGTCTAAAGTCCGATTATTGTGTAAAAATTTAAGTATATCGGAATTATGCAGCTTTTTTGCAGTACTTCTCAAGCCAGTCCATTGTCACACTCTTTGGCCTTTCAAGTGGTAGACCGAGAGCACGGTCCCATATGAGCTGTGCCAGAAGCATTTGTTTATCAAAAAATTCACAGAAATGATTTATTCATAACTTGAAATGAAATAAGTAACAAAGAGGGGAAAAAAAACCTGAGAGCAGATCCCAATGCTCCTAGAGACGCCGAAAAGTACTGTGTAATACCTGTACATTCAAAGAATTTATAAATTTATTAAAGTTCAGGAATGCATAATAAGCAGGTTGAAAAACACTGGGTAAGCCTCAGTTTATAAAATATTGCATCAGTTTAACTTTATAAGGGTAAGCCTCAATTTAATTCTGATATGGAGCTCTGATTTCTTTAGTAGACTGATTATAGGATATACGTGTAATGATGCATGTTATAAACAAATTCAGTGAGGATGCTTGCATGTCAGCTGTAAATAAGAAAAAGATCTAGCGCTTAGACAAATAAATAAAGAATGGTGCTTTATGTGCGTGAATAAATAGATACCACGTGAGGTTTCTCACACCAAGAGATGCAAAACCATGTACCACAAAACAAGCGAAATACTATACGTTAAAAACTTTGAAATTCAATTTTGTAGATTACCCATAAAATTTTACTCAAATACCATGCAAAATGTAATTCTGATTCCAGAGTTCTTATCATGATTAATTGAATTAAAAGATGGATAGATTTGAGAGGACAGAATCTGAATAAGAATCTTCCAGGGTCTTCTCAATAGTAGCAGGTATCAACAATCATCTCTTAACCTTGTTTAAATTATATAGCAGCCTGCAGCCACTCAACACAAAGATTCTTTCTTGTGTGTGGGCATGCCCGCGTATATGAAAGATGAAAGTTACCTTTCTGTCGTGCGAAGTAGGCAGTGCAAAAATGGAAAGATGCCATGAAGAAAGGAGAAAGAAGCTCCTACGTTTAGGTTAGAAAGCTCATATAAGGAGAGATCTTTTTCGTCATCTGAAATAGGCAGTCCAAAAATAGAGAGCCACCATGAAGAAAGAGAAAGAAGCTCCCATGCTTAGGGTAGAAACTCAAATAAGGGAGAAAGAAAGACCTCCGTTAAAAGGGAAGAAATATTGCCTAGCAATTCTAATTGGTCCTTCAATGCAAATAGATTGCAACAGGCCTCCTTAAAACACTATAAGCATGATCCCCCAGTTAATTCCCCAAACAAAAAAAAAAAAAAAAAAAAAAAAAAAAAAAAAAGGAAAACTATAAGCATCCATCACATACGTCAGCAATTCTAATTGATCCATCAATGTATATTCAAAAATCCTGTAAAACCCTGCAAACTGGGAGACTTTAAGCCCATAAGGGCCACAACCTCCCACAGCAAAAGAAAAGTGCCTTCTGAAAACAAGATAAATTTAGCAGGTGAGAGATTTTTGTAGAACAGATAAATTTTGATAGGGTGGCACAGGTTGTGGACCAAGAATTATACTACGAAGAGCCTCTGAAGTTGGAGAAGTCAAATATACAGTTTTATGGTTAAAATTCCATTCCGTGATTCACAATTGCACACAATGAGCCAAAACTGCGACGTAAGATTATTATTACCTAGATTGGACAAAAGTGAAAAATTTAATGAATAACAACAAATCAAAGAAGAAAGTGTCACTACAACTAAAAAGAAGGATATCTCTTGGAAAGATGAGAAGGAACAAAAAAAGCTTTAACTCATGGACTATATGTACTTGATGGAGTAGCTTACCGAGCTTCAGTCAGGCCGAAATAGTTCAGCAAAACTCCACTGTGGGCATCAACATTAGGCCATGGATTCTTTACCTGTAAGCAATACAAATCAAAAGAGTTAATACAGAATACTTTCATAAGATAATAGACAGACCACACACACATGAAGAAAGAAAAGAGACCAAGAAATCACAAGAATGGTATTATTTCTCAGTCAACACATGCACATAACACAGAAATGGCAAATCAAATTGCTAATGTAATAGTTTAGAAACAAGCAAAAATAATCTCACAAAAGCATTCACTTTTACCGATGCAATAAGCCACAGAATTTCATAAACCACACCAAATAACTCTGTAACAAAACGATGAAACCCATACAAGGATGGAAGTTGAAAACATGTCACTTATACATAGCACTAGCACCGGAAAACTTTGAATCCACCGAGAATAAGATCAGAGACTTCAAGTGCAATTAAATAGATTCAGTTGGTATTATCTATAAAGGAAAATTCCTATAGTCCAAAAATAGGCATAGTTTATTGTTTATCAAATATCCTTTTGACAGAAAAGTACAGTGATTTTCTATAATAATGTTATGACGTTCTTTCCCCAAAGAGGAGAAAAAATGTCATTGAGGATAAGTGAACATATGCATCATGAACGAAAGAAGATTAACATAAAAAGGATTTGAAAGGATATACAATCACTATGTTTAAGTGATTACATGTACATTTAGATTGCTACAAAGACATTACAACTCAAGGAATATTGCATAAGAAAATCTAAAATCCACTGAACCTAAAAATTATATATATATATATATATATATATATATATATATATATATATATATATATATATATATATATATAACAATCCCAATGTAAGCAGAATGAAAAGGGAAAGGGTTGAGGCTAGTGACTAACAGATTCAATTTAGGTGACATAACACGTTTAATCATGAAATACAGCACGACCCATGGGAAATCAGATATCACATCGTGGAATCAAATTTGCAACAAGGTAGGAAGAAAGCAAGGAATGATAACCAATAACACATGTTTCCTTTAAAAACAGAAGGGGTGCAATAAAATATTATTGTCAATTGACTTCACGGTCACCCAAGAAAAAAATGAAAGCAAATGGTGTAATGGAGGAGAAGTAGGAATGCATCTGACTTTTGTGTGACATTGGTTGATATCATTCTCAAAATGAAGAAAACAAAAACTTTCAACTTTTTTGGATCTCCCAATTCGCCAGAGATGAAAGAAAAGCCAATTAAAGCATGCGGGTGCTTGTATTCGAGGACAAGCATTCTAGTAGCAGATTGAGAAGGGTGGTTCAATACCAGATTGAGGAAGCGCGGCAGAAAACAAATGAACAGTCATCTAAAGAAAAAGGGCAACAGATTCTCTGCATCATTAAATTTAAAAAAGGACGCAGCATGTGTACAGGCAATTTACCAAGCTTCGTCTGTGAGTTTGTCAGCTATTGCTGGGTTTAAAATATATTCACAGCCAAAACGAAACAATGCCATTGCAACCTAATGTTGCACAAAACTTATATTCTTAGCTGTATTAATTCTGAGATCAGTTAGGTGTTGCCGCCTAGTTAGTGATTGATTTTTGGAAGTTTAACCCAAAGCAGAATGTTAAACAAGGCATTACATAATCCAGGAATTAGTGGACTGCATGTAAAAGTCAACCACAGAATTACGATAAAATTATGGTTAGAAAATGGTTCTAGTTGTTTCTAATAATTGCAATTTCACTAAGACTGAAAATTAACTATAAAGCTCCTTAGATATTGGCCATCCACTATCTTTTGTGTAATTTTGAGAGAATATATGTGCATATTTATGCTAAGGCTATTAATGACACATAGCCTATGATAGCTGTCCATTGAGTACCCATACTAACTTAGGACTAGAGAAGATAAAAGCAGAACTCTAAAAGTAGCACTGCCTTTATTGAGATAATTGGAACCGGTACTTGTCGGCTCATCTTCGAATTTCTATTATTCAAACCCAAATACACATCAGGTTCAAACTTTTGATCCAAATCATTCTAACAAGATATTGGTACCAGGCCAGGTCCAGATTCTAATTATCCATCAGTTTTAGGATTGGCTGCTGAGTGGATTCTGGTCGGTTTCAGTTCTTTATTGTATTTTGATCGAATATCACAACAAAAAACTAAGATAATACGTCTACCAAAAAGTTGATAGCATGATGGTAACAAATAATATTGAAAGAATTTGTCTTTAAATTTTCTTCTGGTACTTTTGAACATTTCATGCAAAAAGCTTTTTCTAAATAAAATATAAAATTTTATTTTAATTATTTAAATAAGCATTAGAATAAAAGGAAATGTTTAGGCGCATTAGAATAAAAGGAAATGTTTAGGCTGCTATAAACCTGTAGATATTCACAAGTGAAACCATTACCAAAATATGTTTAGTTTAAAAATACAATACTATATAAATACATGCACAACTGCTTATGGAAGTATGTAATGTGTGTGTTTGTGTCTCTAACCAGAGGCAACTCTTGTTGATATGTGTTGGCATGGATTTAATTCAGGGTCGACAGGATCTAGATCCAGGTTGATTTTCTTAAATCCATGCCTTGAACATTGTAGGTTCACGTTAAAAAAACCAATATTGTTCAGATCCACAATGCATGAATGCTCAGTACCAGTTCAGGATTGGTCCAGGTCAAGATCACTGGGTAAATTCCCAGACAGAGAGAATTAATAGCCTTCATCCCTTAAAAAGAGTTCCAGCATCCAAAGGGCCATACGTCTTCAGATTTTTAAGAGATGATCATGGAAAGGTTTTGGCTAATAAGCTACCGATAGGAATGACACTGTAGAACCTGAATATGCAAATGCTTATTGGCTTGTACGCATACAGAATACAAATTACTATTTTAATAGCCCATCTATAACATAGTTATCTATTCAAATGTACTATATCCTACAGTATACCCTCATATCAATAACAATGGTTTCTCACAGCCCAACCAATCCCCACAAAAATTGAGTTAAGCAATGCTATCATGTGTATCATCAATGTTGCCTCTGGGAGAACCAATATTATATACCTATCTCAACAGATCAAAACTAGACATCCGTCTGAAAACAAAACAAGATGAAACATGAACGCATCTCAAGGCTTACCTTCCCTAGCTCCATAAGGATTGGAGGAACAACTTCGTACAACTTCGAAACCTGAATATGATCATAAATTACAATCAATTTTACTCATAATCATGGAAGTATGACAACAAAATATACAGGAAGATATTAAAAAGATCACCAGCTGGAAGAGTGGATCTTCAGGCAAATGTTTTAATGCAAATTCCCTTTGGCATGTGTATCTTGGATCTGTTTTACGTAGGACTCCATGCCCAAACCCAGGAACAACCTGTATAAATAAATTGAGGTTGAAACAGATAAGAATCAGTAGGCAGATAACAGCCATCATGAAAAGTTCCCAACCCAAACAATGTCATACTAATCCTATTAACTCAAAGGATCTTGTTATCTCCAACGAAAATGCAAAAGGGATAAATAATGCTATTTTATCCTGGTTAAATTAAAGAGGACATTTACCTATAAGAAAAGTATATTAGAGAATTCTCACTCTGCATGGTTTGATATGAGAAAATGAGGACATTTTGAATCTTTATATAGGAATATTGAAGTTATCGACATATCATTTAGCATGATTCAGAGACACACGATCCTTTCTGTTGCATTTTCTATTCATGAACTGGAATAAGGAATGTTGGAACAAGTGCATGTGGATATTACCTTGCCATTGTTTAATGTTTTCCACACGTAGTCCTTCAACTGGTCAGTTGAAATGTTCTCTCCACACTCTTTGACAACAGATTTGATCCACAATAGCACTTCCTGTAACACAAAACAGAGTAGCAATTTATTAAACAAATACAAAGCCTGTAAATACAAGAATATAGAATGGCAGCTAAGTGTGTGATCATCTGGCTCCAGAATTAACATTTGACTATAGGAAAAGTATAAGCATAAGATTAAGATTGTGAAACTCTGCCATCTATGATGTAATAATGATTTTAAATCAATTATACTTCTTGCTCTAGATGGAGAAAGCATTTAAATAGCCAACCCCAAATTTCCAGAATGAAGGTTTTGATGTTGCTATATTGACATTGGTGGTGGTGTAGCATACAATCTTGGATGCAGTCATGCAAAGCCCAAGCTGTACACCACCATTCATATTTTGTTTGGTTTTCTCTTCGCTTTTTTAATTTGTTTTACCTTGATAAGCTCCCTTCGTTAAACTTGTGTATTTGTAGATTTACATTGCACATGATCAAACTATCGTAAGTGATTTTCTTTCATATTCTCATTGATAGGGGCTACACCTATCTTAGCGTGAATATCTTCATTTCTCACTTTATCTTTCCTAATGTTACCGCATATCCAACGAAGCATGCATATCTCTATTACACTTATCTTTTATAAATGACGTTTCTTTATAGCCCAGTATTTCATGCCATATAATAAAAGTGGCATAATAGCAGTCCTATAAAATTTCCCTTTTAGCCTTAACGGATTGTTACGGTCGTATAAAACTTCCGTTGCACTCCTCCATTTCAACCAGCCAGCTTGTATCCTATGGTTGACATCACTATCGATCTCTCCATTATTCTGAATAATAGAATCCAAATACCTAAACTGACTGCTTATTTGTATCTCTTGCCCGTCCAGTGTTATAATACTATAGTGTAGGATCCGTCGTTTACTAAATTTACACTCCATACATTTTGTTTTAGACATACTTAATCAAAAACCTCTAGATTCTAATGTTGCATTCATAACTCTTAACTTGGCATTCACTCTTACTCTTATCTCATCAACTAAGACAATATCATCAGCAAATAGCATATACCAAAGTATCTCATTCTGAATAACTCTAGTAAACTCATTCATCACTATAGCAAATAAGAACAAACTCAATGCAGATTCTTAATACAATCCAATTATAATAGAAGAATAACAAAACCACCACATGTTCTGACATTGGCCACTATTCCATCATACATGTTTTTAATTATGTCAATACCATGCAACAAAAATCACACACATTTGGAAAGTTACAAGGTAGAAAGGTAAACCTTTCCTTCTCGATGTAATAATAGAACTTCTAAAATGCCTACATATTAAAGATTACAATTTGGATATCTAACATGAAATTAGCCTCTTCCAGGTTGCCAACCTCATTTAATCAAGCACATTATTTACCCCAGGACGCAAATAGCTGTTGCAATAAAAGTATAATTAAGAACTAAAAACACTATAATTATGTTGGATGTGAAAAAGAATTGGATCACTGGACAAAGACTCATTGGAGGGGCAAAATATGCATGTTCATACGTCAGATACTTTGGAGACGCTGTACCCAATCCAAGATTTTGAGTGAGATTGGAAGGACTATGAACCTACATTCAAGGTTACAGGTCAAGTCTCAAGGTCAAAGTTTATAAATACTCAAGGAGTGGTTCTCTCCTAGGGTTTTTGAGTAAACATATTTTCTATACAGTGGAATTTTTTTCCAAAAAAAATTTTAAAAAAAATCCCAGTTTATTATTGAATCCGAAAACCAGGTGCAACAATAGAACCTAGGTATGAATTAATAGAATCGGAATTTGTTGATGGTTTAAGGCATCTAAATCGATGATGTTGGACAATCCTAAAGACAATATCAGATAAAAACGCAATAACAGACAAATATTATAGAATCTATATTTTATCGGCTACCTCAAATTCTATCAATATTTAAAATCTTGAATCGGATATTCCATCAATGGCAGGACCACAACTAATATTACCTTCACCGCTTCTTCCACCATTGCCTTTGAAGCATTAAATTCCAAGGCATAACCATCTCCAAGGTAGTTGCCTTTTTGAGAAATAAGGCCACCAATTATACCTCAATTACATCAATACCTGATAGACTTTTTGGCTACTTCCTTCATGTTGCAGCCAAAAGCTCTTGGGCATTGTTTGATAAACGAGTTAAGGCTAGGCTTAAAGCACACCTGATTAAGTAACATTTACTTTTAAATATTTAGATAAGGAGTTCCAAAAAGCAGCCAACACAATTTTGTGTTTGGCAAAATGAACAAAGGTCAATAGTTTTATTAAGATACAACTATTAGTATTTCTTGATGCTCTTATTTATAAACTCCACTAACTCTTTCATGAGAAGACATGTTTATTTCTAAACCCACCTATATGAGGGTTTACCCTTTTCTGATCTGGGTTAACCTCTCCAATTCATAATCCATTAACTCGGGTTATGTAAACTCTTTTAGCCCAAATCTATTTGAAAACATAGAAACTGGGTTAAAGTTCCTAAACCCCTGATTTAACAAACTGACAAACAGAGCCTTAATGTCTGTCAATAGGGACGTCGAGTTCGCGGGGGAAGAACTGATGTAGGCAGGATCAGCGCGAACCACTACAGTCTGTAAAAAGCTGAAAACTTCATTGACAACAGATACAGACGTCCTCCTTGGGTCTTGTAACTGAAAAGGATGTCAATGTTGAGAATATTAATCGATTATGTTGTAGGTTTATGGTTGAATTAGGTAAACCTATGCACAGTCAAAGGTGGAAAGATATTATGGGGAGCAAACACGAAGGGACAAACTTGCTTGGCTCATATTCAAAACTAGACTTTAGATTGAATTCAAAAGGAAACATCACAGTCTTTGCTCAGAATACAATCTTTCGAGATATACACCACTGCTAATACTACTGGTTGGTTATCATTTAGATTTGAATGGTTGTAAGTTAGATTTATAAATTATTAGTTTTTTATATTTCCTTTTCAGAATTTTTTTTGTAGCTTACTTGGGCAAGTTTGGTTAGTATATTACATGATTTAGGTTTGTAAGAGGATGTCAGTTTAATATAGTAAACTCTGAAACTAAATACCAAGGAAATGGTCATGTGCTTTTAGAATTTCTCATTATCCTCATAACCTTGAGATTTCCTTCCATATTTAATCTCTTTCTACAACTCTAACCATCTAAATTCACAATGTTTACCAATATTTTGCAGTTACTTAAATACTATGGATTTCAAGCAGACTTTAAAAGGAAAAAAAAAGGCCGTTAAAGGGAGTTATTCAAGCGTCCAATACGACCTAGTAGAAACCCTTAAAGCTATAATATGGAGAGCTTCCTTCTGCAACTGTCCATAAGGGAAGGGGGGAGTTATTCATTGTGTTGCAACATTTTCGAACCAAGAGGGACAAAACCATCATGAGTTACAGTAGAACTCAACATCCTAAACTTCCACCAGGAGTACTCAAAGCCTACCAAGAAAATCGTAAATGGTCAAAAATACAGTATTTTTCTATCAAAATGATGTTGCGCAGAAATGGTAATCTTAGGATTGCACATGTTAGTTCTGCAACATTAGAACATAAAATCCAATGAGTTCTTAAAGGGACGTATGTCTCCATCATCATCACAAAGAGAGCAAGCTAACTGTTTATGTTATGGCATAACAGCTATAATAAAAGTTTTTACATTATAGCTAACTGAAAGAAAAAGAAACATAACACCAAAAGAAGACAGAGAAAAAGCTAGGGAAAAAAAATGAAAAGCACTGCCAATTTGGTACATCCTGAAGAAATACTGCATCAAAGGAAAACAGAGAAAAGCAAAGGAAAAAATAATTGAAAAGCACTGTCAATTTGATACAATCCAAAATGGTGTGGCAATTTGGTCCTTGACTAGGTTAAAATTTACAATTTAACTGTAAATTTATTAGAAATTTTATGAGGATAATAACTAGGAGATATATCAAGAGATTAAAGAGATTACCTGATTAGCCAAGCCATGGAGTGGACCAGCTAAACCATTCAGAGCAGCTGCAAACGAAAGATATGGATCTGAAAGGGCACTACCAACCTGTATACCAGCATCATTTGTCATCAGATGGAAGAAGAGAGAGAGAGAGAGAGAGAGGAGAAGGCGCAGATCTACTCAATTTTGTTTTCGAGGATTTGCTATTCAATTGAGGTAAGTGCTTCTCCTAAATTTCATTTTTTTTTTTCCTTTTGCTATAATTCTATGTTTATTAAGCCTAATCCTTTTATTTAATTTTACCTATATGAGCACTAAATAGAAATTGTTATTTTTAGGATCGTGATGAATTTTTATCTCCGTCTTGTATTAATGATTTATAACTATCTCATTAAAATATTTACAATTAAAATTGTCCAAATTTTGAATATGTGAATAACCCAAATTCATCTTATACACTAATGCCCATGTCTATCTCACAATATTCGCGATTTCACTTCTATAGTGTACTTTGGATTTTTGTCTACTTAATTTTTCCAATACCAGATTCATGAGTTGGCAAACTAAAAGGGTTCATTCCCACCTCTTGTTGTTGCTAAAGGTTGTTGCAACCTCATTGTATTACATAAGTTATTAATATTTAAAAGAAGTAGACAAATATATCTCGAGTTACTATTATTCAAATTCGATGTAATTTTATGTTGATGGATAATAATTAAAATATCTTGTGGGTAAATAATTAATTTTATTTTATCCGTTATTAGTTTTATTTTGTGAATAATTCTTAAGCATTCGTTTATTTGTTTTATTTTGTGAATAATTCTTAAGCATTCGTTTATTTGATGTTTGACACCTTAACTATTACCTCAAACTTGACCGTGTTTGTGATTGAAAATATAAAATATAATGCATTACAGCTACTTATATAACTTGTGGAAATCAGTGATATCATACTTCTATGATAAAGTTGTTTGCTGCTTATAGAGAAGTGTAAAAACTCTTACATGCTGCTTCACTAAATAGCTAGAATTAAGTTGAAAATGTTGAAATAGGTTTATTACACTTCTTCTCATTTCTGGTTGCTCTTTAACTAATACACTAAAGATTTATGTTGGAGTAATAATGTTTCTAAACCATAATTAAACACCATCATAATAAGATCTTTTGATTTAGTGTTGTTTAACCTTTCACATCAGAAACCTATATGTACTTTACCTTGGAGGTTATTTTTTTTTCTTCATATGCCCTGAGAAGAACAAAAAAATTTACATTTTTTATCCCCATGACAATTAATAACCTTATACATATTGTTAAAATTCTCGAGTTATCAGGAGCAAAAAAAAATTGAATCTTAATAAAGTTGTAATTTTTTGGCTCTTCAGCTTTTAAGAACGAATTTAATTCCCCTGTTCCATCTCATTTTACCCCTTACATCTGGAAATATTAGTATTTTTTGAAAAAGAAAAAAAAATTGCCCAATTTTTATTGAACTATCATTAATGCCTAGAATGTTAAAAGGGATTTCCATCCAGAAAATAAAAACTTTAATAAGGATGCAATTGATTAAAAAAAAAGGTTAAAGAATTTAATGGTAAACTTTAAAAATATGTTCGGGTGGCTCTGGGACTATTTTACCAGTTGGTTGTTTTTTATTGATAATTTTGGATCCAAATTTTACACCATGATTGTAAGAGGTGCAAATACCTATAAACATTATAATTGATGGAGATCATATTTGATTCTAGATATTAGATTTCGATCTTGTTGGGATTTTGGGATCTTATTAGAATATTTGATTGGATTTTTGATTTTATTAGGATATTTAATTAGAATTTTAGATTCTATTAGGATTTTGTTTTGTTAGGGTTTTCTTATATATACATGCTTTGTATAAAGTATTGGGATGATAAATAATATTCGAAAATTTCTCAAAATTTCTTGCGTGGATTTAGCTTGAATCAAAAATTTTCCTCGTGGATTCGTAGAGAGTGGGCATGCATTCGCCTTGGTGGATTTCCAAACCCTTTGTAAATTCTTCCATGTTCATCCTCAATTCCTCAAAAACCCTAATTTTCAAATCTTAACCTTAATTTCACTTCCGTCCTACGTCAAAATTGGTATTAGAACCTAGATTTTCATCTCCATCATCATCTTCTTCTTGCACATCTCCATCCTCTTTTTATTTTATTTCAGCTTTTATTTTTATTTTGAAAAAAAAAGAGGAGAGGAACAGATTAAAAAAAAAAAAGCAAGTGAGAGCCTTCTCTCTTTTTTTCTTTCCTGTGAAGAGAGAAAAAAAAAAGTGCCTCACAGATCCGCAGAGAGAGAAAAAAAAAGGAAATTCTTCTTCTCCTTCTCTCTTTTCTCCTCTTATCTCCACCCAAACCTTCAACCCCATTCCACAGCACCTCACCACCTCTTTTTCATCTTCATCTCCACAACCCATCCACTTCTCCCTTTCTTCTCTCCCCAATTTCTTCTCCGTCAAGGCCCGACCCTCCTCCAGTCCCAACAACCCAAACCACAAAAAAAAAACCCTACCCGATCTCCTCCTCCACATCTTCTCCCTCATCACCTTCTCCAGGTCCACCCTGCTCTCCCTTCTTCGGCGAATCCATAGCAACCACAACATCGCCACCCTCTGCCTCGCTGTAGCCAGGACCACCAAGGCAACCTTTATCGCAGCCTCCGTCCTCACAGCAACCCTCGCTAGTCACCCTCACCGCTTCTCCATCTTCCCTGAGCAGCCGCGACTAAAGCCTGCTACACCTCTACGCTTTCTCCTCCCCCCCTCAGACGTAGCCGCCCCCGACAGCACCCTCGCCGCTTCTCCTTCTTCCCTGAGCAGCTGCGACCGAAGCCCGCCGCACCTCTCCGCTTCTCCTTCCCCCCTCTATTGCAGTCCCCCTCAGCCGCAGCCAACTGTAGAATGAAGGAAAGGAGAAGAAAAGTTATTGGGTTTTGGATTTGTTTGTTATTGGGTTTGATTTGGTTCTAATTTGGATCTAATTATTCAGACCCACATCCAAAAGAAAAGGAGGTTGGATTTAATTCAATTCAACCCAACCCGCAAGCTCTAGATCCTACCCATTTATTTTTATTTGAGTTCGGTGCAGCAGTGGGCCAGAATCAGTAACAGTGCAAACCCGTTAAGAGAAAAAGCGTTAAGGGGAAAAGTGGTGATTCAAAATCCGTTCAGAGTCTAATTCGAGCCAGATTCGAAGCGTTGTATTCATGGACATATTTCCAACAATTGTGGCAGGATTTTAGAGTTGTTCAGCAAGAGCAGTGTTTTAAATACCGGCCGATATACCAGTATATCGGCCGGTATATCGGTAATTATGAAGAAACAAGACGATATGGACATTTTTTTACCGTTTATCGTTTTGAACCGGTATGGACCGATATATTGGCCACGTGGCAATATATCGGCCGGTATCGAGATGTTTAATACCGATCGGTATTGGATAATATCGGTTATTAGGTTTTGGGTTTTGGTTACGGGTTAAACCCGTTAACCCGTTAAGATCCGACCCGTTAAGAAATAAAAAGGGTCGGAAGGGAGAAATTTTAATTTTTTCGCGTTTTCTCTCTCTCTCTCCCGGCGATCCGAGCTCTCTCCCCGCGACGAAAAACCCTAGCCCCAAATTTTTCCAAATCAGCCATAAATCTCTCTCCGATTCTTATTCTTCCACTCTCTGGCTCTCTCTCTCATTCTCTCATCGCATTCGTCGGCCGATCGAGCCAAACGGCGCGAACCCTAACCCTAATTTCCCAATCCATCCAAAAATCTCTCTCGTGTTCCTCTATCTTTCTTCTCAGCTCTCCAATAGCTCTTCTCCTACTCTGAGTCTTCGAAGGGTGCTCGCCGTTCTCCAGTAGGGCAGTCGCCGTCGGCCAGGTAAGTTTAGTTTGTTTTTTTAATATTAATTTGATTTAGAGTTACAAAGTTCGTCAATTTCTTTTATAATTGTGCTATTTAGGTTTAATTGATTGCGATTTTTTTTAGATTTTTTTTGGGTGTAATTTGAGGGGAATTGCTAAGTTGGGAGGGCAGTATATCGGCATGCAGTCTACAGTGATTTCTTGAATCACTGATTCACACTGAATCAGTGATTCGATTCACTGACTCAGTATGAATCAGTGATTCAAGAAATGATTTTGTGTGTATGAGTTTCATGCTAGATAAAATTTGTAAATTTGAGTATTTACCATTTATGTATATTCACTGTTGTTGCAGATTCACTGTTTCATGCTAGATTCACTGTTGTTGCAGATTATAATTTCTTTAATTATGTCTTAAACATGGTGGGTACAGTGAATGTAGTGGCATATTCAATTTAATACAATTTTCATAGTATAGATGCAAATTGATGTGAAATAATATAAGTTTAGTTTTGTTTACTATTTATACAATTTTCACTAGTGTTGTTGCAGATTCTTTAATTATAAATTCACTGCTTCTTAGGTTTGGTTATGTAAAATAATATAAGTTTAGTTTTGTTTATTAAAGTGAAGGGAGATTGTAACTGTATATGATACAAATTTATGCGAAATACACGGGACGAGTATGAGACATCACATAGCATGTATTGTAAACATTGACATATATTTGCAGTGTTTTAAAACAGTGAATACACATAAATACACATAGCATTTATATGATTATTTTTTTAACTTAGATAATATTTATTAACTTTATTTATTTTAGTAAAAGCTTGAATTCTTAAATAGATTAAGTTAATATAAATTAAGTGTAACAATTATTTAGCTATTTAATCAATTAATTGTTTGTCTTTTTTCACTCCACTTTTTTGAGGTCAGAAATATCTTGAAAGATGTCCTCTTCTGGTGCTTCCAATATCCAAGAGAAGCGAGGAGGTAAAGATCCAGTTTAGAAATGGGAAAAAAATGTACCCAATAAGCCCAATAAAGTAGAGTGTAATTTCTGTAAGAATGAATATGGGAGAGGCATTACCCGCTTGAAGGAACATTTAGGTCATGTCAGCGGGAATGTCAGAGACTGTCTCCTGGTTCCAGATGACGTGAAGCAGAAAGCTCTGGTAATACTAAGTAAAACTAGAGAAGTAAAGGAAGGGAAAGCAACAGAACTTCAAAATTTGTTAAAAAAAGTTCGTGTTGGGAAAGAAGAAGATGAGGAGACAACTCGAGAGGAGTCATCTTCTCGCAAAACAGGTCAATTTTCCCGCAAAACAACAGGACCGATGGATCAATTTGCTATTCGATCGGTCGAGGAAGCAGTAGAGCAGCTCAAAAACGGCCTACCGTGCCATCAGCCTCCAGAAAAAAGGCCAGAGACGATGCAATTCGATACATTGCCAGGTTTTTTTATGAATGAGGGCTTGCATTCAATATTGCTACACAGCCAACTTTTATGCAGATGGTCCAAGCCATTGGCATGTATGGACCAAACTTACAGACTCCTAACCCATACGAGCTAAGAGAGACTTGCCTCCAAAGAGAGGTCGAGGAGACAAATGCAACTCTTGAATCATTCAAACGGAGTTGCCGAACAAATGGCTATACTTTAATGACTGATGCGTGGTCGGATCGGAAAGGGAGAAGTTTAATGAATATCGTTGTATATTGTCCGGCCGGTACAGCTTTCTTATTGTCTCAAGATACATCTTCTGAGAGACACGATGACAGTTATATCCACAAATTTGTGGAGAGGGGAATTAACGAGATTGACGCGGAAAATATTGTACAGATTGTGACAGATAATGCCTCGAACAATATGGCTGCAGCAAACACATTGGCTCTGACGCATCCAAATATATTTTGGACACCTTGTGCAGCACATACAGTTAATCTGATACTTGCGGATATTGAAAAGATTAAACATATCCGAAGTGCAATTATGATGGGGAGATCAGTCCCCGTGTACATATACAGTCACACCAAATCTTTAGATATAATGAGAAAGACGATTGGTGGAGAGCTAATAAGGCCGGATACAACTAGGTTTGCCCCGGCATTTCTCTCTTTATCATCAATCAGAGAGAAGAAGGACTGCAACATATGTTTATTTCTGATGACTGTATGGATTGCACTATTTCCAGAACAGATGCAGGCAAGAAGGTATTTATTTTAATTAATAAAAAAATTTATTTTATAATTTTAAATTATACGTTATTCATATCTTTTAATACATTTTTTTATGAATGTTTAGATTGCAGAAATAATTGCTAGCAATAAATTTTGGAACACAAACATTGCCCTAAAAGTATTCACTCCACTAATAAAAGTTTTGCGTAGAGTTGATGGGGGCAAGGTCGCTTCAATGGGCTTTCTGTATGGTGACCTAGAGACTGCTAAAGAGGAGATAAGAGATGCTCTAGGGGGCGAAGAGAAAAAATATCTTCCAATAAGCAGCCTGATATTGATGCTGATGGTCGTTCATGTCGGGCTTCGTTGACGTGATGCACAGATTCTATTCAAATGATCATGATAGAATTAATAAGATTGCACAGCAGCTCCCAATGTATCAAAATCAAAATGGATCATTTGGAACATCTTTTGCAAAGGCAGCAGTAAAGAGAATCATTAATCCAGGTATGCATTTCAATTTAAGAAATGCAAAATTCAATCTATTTTTAATTAAAGAAATTATTAAATAACTAATAACTATTTCTAAATATGCATTGCTAGCTCAATGGTGGCAATTCTACGGGACAGATGCTCCCGAATTGAGGATTATGGCAATGAGGATCTTGAGCCTGACAACCAGTTCTTCGGATTGTGAACGGAACTGGAGCACATTTGAGATGGTATTACAATTTTAACTTTTCTAATTAAATATTTCTTTCTCCCAAATAGATATGTTCTAAACGAAATTCATGTGATTATCTTTTATTTAGGTGCATATGAAAAAAAGAAATAAGCTAAGTTCCAAGAAATTGCATGACTTAGTTTTTGTCAAATTCAATGCAAGGCTCAAGAGCAAATTTTCAATCCCAAACAGAAATCCACTAGTAGCATACAATGAAGAGGAAAAGGTCACCGAGTGGTTCATCCCTGAGAAAAAGAATGGCGATCCTTATGAGACTAGTGATGATGAAGTCTTTCCTGGAAAATAATTGACTTTTCGACAGGTGGCAATTGCTATGGGTGCTAATCCGAAGAAGAGAAAAAGTGAAAGAGTTAAGACATCTAAGTCGAAGAGTAGTAGAACTTCAAAAGGAAAAGCATCATCATCTTCAAAGTCTAAGCAGCGGCACGTATCAGATGATGACGATGAGGAAGAAATTGACACATCATCATCAGATTCGTCATCAGATGATGAGAAAGGCATGCCATCAAATGAACCAGTCGACTCTGAATCTAGCTAGAAAATATGTTGTAAAGACTGTTATTTAAACTTTTTAGCATGTTTTAAAGGACAATGTTGTAATTTTATAAATTATATCACTTATGTATTGTAAAAACACTTTTCTTTTATCTTGAAAACTTATTTTTCTTAATTTTATGATTGTATGTCACTCTGTGCATATGCGAACGTTCTAAACGGTATCTGCAAATTCGTAAGTTGAATGTAAATAAGCCAATGTAAGTACTATAAACTTATTTTATGTGTTTTATTATGTTCTATATAGCCAATTATATGATTATTCTTTAACTGGTATAACACCGATATGATACTCCGGTATTTAGAGTCATATCGCGATATCCGGTAAGCGGTATGTAATTTGGTGACAGGTACGAGACCGGTATCCGATATTTAGAACACTGAGCAAGAGAACCATCTTCCATAAGCTCCAAAGGCCTACTACAATTGCTCGAACTTCTTTGATTTTTGGATAATCTCTAAACTAACCCATTTTCTGAAGCAAAATTTTGTAATTTTTGTGGAATTATGCACAAAATTGTTAGTTAGAATTTCTGATATCATTTGCCAATTCATTGCTTGCGTGTATACACACATTTTAAGGTCCATTTCCTTACATTTTAAAGACTAAACATTCAAGAGATTTTATTTGATCATATAGTGCACGCATATAGAATTGACTGAGTATAGGAAATTATATTGCATACACTTGTTTGATTGCATGCTTCTTCGCAACAGTAAAGTGACTACCCCAAATTCTAGTAATATAGAGGACAAGTTAGAAATCATAATAAAACAATTAAAAACTGTCACCGAACAATTGGAAGAATTTAAAATTTATAATAAATGATTGGATTCACTAGAATAACAAATAGGCAACTTGGAAGAACGTAACAATCAAACTTTTAGGAATGAATATAACGAAAGAAGTAACAATCAGTATGGAAGACAAAGTCAAAATGAAAAATATAGAGACGAGTGTCCCTAAATCCAGGCGCTTTGAGGATGACATCACACATAAGATAAAGCTAGAAGCTCATATATTCAACGACACTCACGACCCTAAAGTCTTTAGTGATTGGCTCGCGAATATGAATTACTATTTCGATTGGTATGACATGCCCGAAGAGCGTAAAATATGATTTGCTCGGATGAGACTTACAGGACCTGCAAGGATATATTGGGCTTCGATAGAGAGAGTGTGTGAGAGATATTTGGATACAATAGAGACTTGGAGTGATATAAAAGCTAAACTTAAGGAGAAGTATTTTCCGGACACATTTAGGAGTCGTCTCTTAGATAGGTTGCACAATCTTCACCAAGAGAGCATGTCGGTCCAAGAATATGACTCAATTTGATGAGTTGACACTTCACTGTGATTTGCGATATAACCAACATCGGGCGATATCTAGATTTCATTCTGGATTGCGCACCTACGAGCCATGCATATTCATTCGCGGAATATAAATTTCCTTGCACAACCTTGTTAGTTAGCAGAATATATAGAACGCTCTCTCAAATTTTCTACTGACCGCAGGCTTACTCCTAGAGCCAGGGAGCAGTCCAGATGCCCTTCTAAAGACAACATGAAACCTAATAGCCAAACCAACAAATATTTTAAGGGAAAACTTGTAATGGATGAGTCTTCTAAACAGGATACGAAAGGTGTAGAGTGTTTTAGGTATCACGAGTATGGTCACTTAGCTTCGCAGTATCCCACTAGAGCTTTACTCGTAGAAGGAGAACATAATGATGATGATGATCTTGAGGAAGAAGTGTATGAGCCAGTAGAAAACGCTAGTAAGTCAGATGAGGACATAGTCATTTCAAATGTTCGCGTAAGTATCGTTAGGTGTCTTTACACTAAAATGAAATATGAGAATTGGCGTATATCTAGCGTTTTCACTACGTACATCACACACGGAGGGAAGAGTTATCGAGTGATGATTGATAGGAGTAGTTGTGGGAATATAATCTCAAGAACAGCTGTTTAGAAGATTGGCATCAAAGTTGAACTTCATCCACAACTATACAACGTAACATGGATAAATAAAACTGCTCAATCTATTACCTAGCATTGTCTAATACCTATTAAGATGTCCAGCTATCAGGACTACCTTTGGTGCGATATATTAGATATGACCGCCGCACATATCTTGCTTGGTGGCCATAGTTGTATGACTTAGATGCGACAAGTTTTGACAAATCAAACACATACATTCAAATTTAATGGGAAAAAATTGTGTTGAAACCCGCACCACCTAAGTCTAGTAATGAAAGTCCAAAGAGCGAAAAAGTCACAGGCCAGGTGCACAAAAGTTTCTTCACCTGGTAAGTCGATCTTAATTTCTCAAGGAGAGTCTAGAAGAGGGACTAGTGTATGCGCTCTAGGAGAGTCTCCTAGTCCACCTATCGCTTATCCTCCTAAGGTTCATCAGATTCTCACTGATTTCCGTGATATCATGCCCAATGAGTTACGTAATGAATTTCCTCCGCTTCGAGACATCCAGCATGTCATTGATTTCGTGTCGGGATCCAGTTTGTCCAATTTACCTTATTATAGGTGAACCATATTGAGCACGCTGAGTTGAGAAGACAGGTCGATGAGTTATTGCGGAAAGGCTTTATTAGAGAGAGTTTGAGTCATACCGTTTCCGTTCTACTAACACCTAAGAAGGATGATAGTTGGAGAATGTGCGTTGACAGTCGCACCATCAACAAAATCACAGTCAAGTATATGTTTCTCATTCCTAAACTTGATGACTTATTGGATATGATGGTTTGCTCTCAAATCTTTTCGAAGATAGATTTTCGAAGTGGATATCATCAGATTTGTATCCGTAAGAGTGATAAATGAAAAACTGCCTTTAAGATTAAGAACGGATTGTATGAATGGTTAGTCATGTCCTTTGGTTTAACTAATGCGCCCAGTATATTTATGAGTTATGACCCAGATATTGCATCCTTTCTTAGGCAAGTTCGTTGTGGTCTATTTTGACGACATTCTCGTATTTAGTTGAACCCAAAAAGAGCATCTTTCTCATTTAACACAGGTTTTAGACACTCCACAAGGAGAAACTGTTTGTCAATTTGAAAAAATGTGTGGTCTTAGTTTCCTCTATTCACTTTCTTGGATTCATCGTCTCTAAAGACGGAGTAGCAGCAGACCCTGACAAAGTTAAGGCCATAAGAGAATGGTCTACTCCTCATACGATCCATGAGGCCAAGAATTTTCATGGTCTGGCAACATTTTATAGGAGATTTGTTAGGAGATTTAGTACCATCATGGTTTCGATCACTGATTGTCTTAAAAAAGGGAGTTTCAATGAACTAAATCTGATACTCATGCTTTCGAAGAGATTAAGAAGTTGACTACTGTTTCAATCCTTCACTTTCTAAATTTCTCGGAGGTTTTTGAGGCAGCATGTGACATATCAGGCATAAATATAGGTGGTGTTTTGAGTCAAGAAAATCATCATATCGCCTTCTTGAGCGAGAAATTGATACCAAACAGTGCTAAGATGTTTATGATCAACAGTTTTATGCAGTAGTGCAATATTTGCGTCATTGGCGTCACTATTTGCTACCAAAGGAGTTCATTCTATATTTAGACCATTAACCTCTGCGTTATATCAATTCCCAAAAGAGAGTAAGGCACCGACATATCAAGTGGCTTGAGTTTATTAAGTACAATTTTGTACTCAAACATTATGCTGGAACTGAAAATAAAGCTATTGATGCATTAAGTAGCAAACTTTGTACTTTACAGAAGAGTGCAAAAGTTATCGAATTTGAGTAAATCATCCAAAGCTATTCTATTTATCGGTCGGGACTTTGGTGATATCTACACATCTTTGACACAGGATCCTCCTAGTGTAGTAGATGGTTGCACCATTATTGACGGTTTCTTGTTTTGAGATACCTGTCTATGTATTCCAAACGCTTTGGGTGATCATCTGATTTGGGAAATGCATGCATCTGATTTGGGAAATGTATGAGGGAGGGATCCTGGTCATTTCGGTTGAAATAAGACTATCATCTTTATAGAGGACCGATTTTATTGGCCAAACATTAAACGTGATGTTGCACGAATTGTATCGCACTGTCGAATTTGTCAGGTAGCTAAGAGTAGGAAGCAGAATATAGGACTCTACATATTTTTACCCATACCCTTTGCACCTTGGTAACACCTTAGCATGGATTTCATTTTAGAACTCCCCTGCACACTTAGGAAACATGATACTATATTAGTTGTGGTGGATAGATTTTCTAAAATGGCACATTTTATTTCTTATCACAAGACTTCGAGTGCTTCACATGTTACACGCTTGTTCTGTAAAGAGATAGTCCTTTACATGGCCTTCCTAAGTCGATTATTTCTAACAGAAATATTCGGTTCACGAGTCATTTTTTGCGAACTCTCTGAAAGAAAATTGGTATCACACTTAAGTTCTCCACTGTTTATCATCCACAGATAGATGGTCAGACAGAAGTCGTCAATCATAGTTTTGAAGACTTACTCTGATATTTAGTGGGTGACCATTTAACCACGTGGGATTTTGTTTTGCCTATAGCGGAGTTTGCAAATAATAGTTCGGTCAATAAGTCTACTGGGATGAGTTCATTTGAGATAGTTACAAGTTATAAGCCTAGAAAATCTATAAATCTTCTTTCCCTTCCCATAGGTGATAGACCTAGTGCCTCAGTCGAGTCTTTTGCATAATATTTGCATAATTTACATAATCATATTCGTCGGCAAATAACAATTAGTAATGATAACTACAAATCTGCAGCAGATTCGCACAAATGATTGCAGGAATTTGTAGTTGATGATAAACTGATGGTTAGAGTGCGTTCAGAGAGGTTCCTCCAGGAACCTTGAAGAAGTTTCATGCTCGACATATGAATCCCTATCGAGTTTTAAAGAGAATTGGTTCTAATACTTATGAGCTTGCAATTCACCACAATCTTGGGATCAATCTATTTTTCAACGTCGAGAACCTGACTCCATATCGTGCTCTATTTGATTATCCAGCAGTCATTACGAATCTACAGTCATCAGCTTCGCCTGCTCCACAAAAGCGTCATCTAGACCAGATTGAAGACATTCTGAATGAATGATGAGATTATTTTGACTGCCTATGGCGAATATCAGCGTAATATGGTACGTTAGCGTGGACGTCCAGACTCAGATCGCACTTGGTTGCACACCAAAAATGTCCAGCAGCTCGATCCGGATTTGTTTGATGATTATCACCTTCATCATTAACCAGATGTTCATATTTCCAAGCCGAAGAGAATTGGTGAAGATCAGATTTGATTCTGGATATTAGATTTGGATCTTGTTGGGATTTTGGGATCTTATTGGAATATTTGATTGGATTTTTGATTTTATTAGGATATTTGATTAGGATTTTAGATTCTATTAGGATTTTATTCTGTTAGGGTTTTCTTATATATACATCATTTGTATAAAGTATTGAGATAATAAATAATATTTAAAAATTTCTCAAAATTTCTTGCATGGATTTTGCTTAAATCAAAATTTTTTCTCGTGAATTCGTGGAGAGTAGGCAGAGAGTGGGCATGAATTCGCCTGGGTGGATTCCCGAACCCCCTATAAGTTCTTCCTTGTTCATCCCAAATTCCTCAAAAATCCTAATTTTCAAACCCTAATCCTAATTTCACTTCCGTCCTGCGTCAATAATACTCGCAAATTGATAAATTTTTTAGTTCAATTGAATGTAAGTTGGAATATTTCATTGTTTTTTCATGTCACTTAATCTATTAATAATAATTAACAATAAATATATAATGGGGTTATAGAGGAACTGAAAGAAGGAACTGTACACATATTTTTGAAGATTCACTATTGAATTTGCGCAGCCAAGATTTAGGGACCTAACAATGGAGATTTCGGGTGATTACCTAATTATCACGTGTTTGTAGGGCTTTGGACCTAGAGCTTATGCTCATGCGTATTCGTGATTGAGTAACTAGTAGTACATTCTGGCGCAGTATCAGGAATGTAGAGTTATGGTCTCGGACATATACGGGACACTCCTAAAACATATGACATTTTCCTCCCGACAGTTCCAAAGTTCATGCATTGACATTAATGATTAATAACATTTTTAAATTGTATATCCATAGTTAGAATATATGTTATTAATCCTAAATCTTTGACATGTTGGCTTTATTGTTTACATTCTATACGCTATGCATTTAGTATCACACATAGTGTGCATGTGTATTATTATCATTCTCTTTTGATGCACTTTCTAGGTTGTCCTAATTACCCTGGTTTGGCATACCCATAACACTATGTCTTTGCAGGTGACCAAAAGGGAACCCACCATATTTAGACGCTTACATTGAGGAAGAGGAAGGAGCTCAGCAAGTGTTTCTACTGTGAGTGATATGAGAGGACTTTTTCTATTATTCATCGTATGTCATTTTAATCATGGAAAAATTTGTTATCCATCTTTATCTATGTTCTTAAACCATAATCTTCGATATAATAAGGAACCCTTATTAATTCTCTCGTATACTTGATCGTCATTTATTGGAATAAATTTACCGTTCTAATTTTATGTTATATCATCGTATATGCATGCGTATGTAATAATATGGGAATAGTGTATACTCATTGTTCATGTAATTTAGGCTTGGCGTATTTCTCTTCAATACATCGTCGAATGCTTTGCATACTTTGGGATGCAAGGCGTTACAAATGTAAGCTGCACTCTAGACACCATTTATGACTGGTCAGCATACTTAAGCTGCCTAGACTGCTAGACAAGGTATTACCTCAGCCATCACTCCCAGTAGGCATGACACTCATCTACACTGTGCATTTAGAAGTGTCAGTTTCATCCACTTTATCATATTGAACATCCACAAAAGAACAGTTGCTTATTTTTTAAAGAAAGTAGTGATAAATATCTAGTACTCATGAAGTTGTGTAAAAACAGAAATAAAACATGAAGACAAAGCATAGTGCTATCTTATTTTACCAGATGCGCAGTGTGTGCACTAACATTCCCCCCTTCATGATCACTACAAAATAAGGTAATCAAACTGTCAGTGCTATCTATGGATAAATAGTTGGAAAAGAAATGAGATCAAATTCTTGAATGAGATAACGACCTGTGGATGGTAACATAGAGCCTCATCAACTCTAGCATCTTAGGATCATCAAATCCAAGCATATGAGAAAAATTGGCCCCATAATCTAAAGAACTATCAGCAGGTACAGTTTGCCCATTCTTATAAATCCTGCAAGTGCCATTCAACTATGAACTATTACCACCCACAAAAAAAAAAAAAAAAAAAACTTGAAGAGCATTGCTAAAATTCCCAAGAAGTTGACCATATTTCCTATATTGAAAAGTTTGCAAGTACTTTCAAAGATATGATTGGGCTATGCTAACAGTGTAAAATTCAAGAAATTATGGAAACTAGTGTCTAGAAAGTTGCAGGACTCTCATAATAGATGCATTCTTTGAATGGAAAAATAAAGATTGCATTTATCACTACTGATGCATAAATTGAATGAAGAAGTAGACACATACGTAAATAAACACAGAACATGCATGTTGTCAATTGAGAAAAACGATAACAATCAAATAACAGAGAGGAGAAAAAGTAGATACATATGTAAATAAACACAGGGAAATGCATGCTGCCAATTGAAAAAAAACAACAAGACGAATCAAATAACAAACAGAGGAAGCAAGGCTGAACCACTTCTGAATATCAGATTTGTCTTTCTAAAGAAAAAGTTTCTATTGATAGGCATATGATATGAAAATACAAAAATACTAAATATATTTGATTTAAAATGTATTTAGTAGACAACATATGCAAGAGCTACATTCAAGAAACACAAGTAGATAACATATGCATCAAATGTTATGCACATAATTACTTAACCTCCGATATACATAAGACGCCACCATTGGAAGTCGAGCAATCAAGTTCATACAGTCCTCATATGTAGGCTCCCAATACCTAAGAAACATAAATTAAAAGCAAATTGCCATTGTAAATTTCATATCAGGTACCAGAATTGGTAGACAAACAAAATAACTTACTTTGCTTTCGAGATACCACTATCATATGCCGTTTGAAATTCACTTTGAACCTATATTAGATAACAAGAACAAATACTTGAACTGAATCATATACAAGAAAAATAAAGCAAAGAGGAAAGAGAACTCCTGAGACTGTCAAATTCTTAACTAGAAGCCTTCTGACAGTTACAATCAAAATACGATTCTTCTTTTCATTGGAAAAGTAAATACTAAGATCTACTTCTCTTTCACAGTGCTTGATCTTAGTTTTAAGACTTAAAACCATTCTGGAGGAATGTAATCAATGTTATCAGTTGAGTGAAAGAAGAAGAAATGGTTTCAACTGGCTAGGCTCCCACTTGGCTCATACGATAGTGCGCTACCCACTATATAAATCATCTTCTGCTATATTTCATAAGTTTGTAATTGGATTGAGATTGAATATGCTCACACACTGTTCTTCATGAATATCCAAATTTATACATAATTACAAGTATACCTCTCACTTAGACTAACTAATTAATACTTTACTTCCTCATATAAACCAATCATTAGCCACGTGGACTCCACATTCAACATCACATGCATCACATGTGAAAACAGTAGCATATGTAAAGAAAACACTATTATGCAGCATATATTAAAATTCTACTTCCTTTTTTTCATATATCTTTAGTCAAACAATATGGAAAACATATTAACATGCAATTTGTATTTTCCATATGATAAAAACAAGGACTCTTCCATTGTTACTCATCTCTCCCACTCATTTTGTTTTGGTGCCTGGTGGACATATGGTGGTTCTCAGTGAGAGACATGCTTGGTCACATGAACTGTGCATGCATATCATTGCTCATTGTCATAAACAAGCACCTGGAACATACCGTACAGGAGTGTTTGTAAACAAATTTCTAATGTACCACACCAACCAACTGAATGTATAAGTGAAGATAACTCATTACCTGAAGCG